>VWZS01009631.1:440794-575063 GCA_013397075.1 Rhabdornis inornatus
TTTCCCTGTTTCATAAGGCAGATCAGTTTCTGGACTCTTGCTCTGCCTGTGTCTCACAAGACTTTCCAGCAGGGAAACTGAGCCTCTGCAATGTAGAAATTGAACATAAATCTATAAAGTGGCAAGGCAAAACACTCAAAACTAAAGCTTTTTTCCCACTCTAGCAAATTTGCATTTGTTTACAACCTAGTTTAAATCAATCTGATTAAATAAGAACATAGCAATGACTCAGATGAGCATAACCTACATAACCTTGTCTGGAACGCTAACATTGTTATTTTTGCAGCTGAAGCATCAGATGCAAAAATTTGTCAAATTAAAACCTTAGCTAAATCTATTTGGCTTTTAATGTTAATGAAGACTTTGCCATTCTTATTTCTTCTTACTAAAGTGCCTATATTATCTCATGAATATACATCAATTAACCATAAGGATATAATTCAGAATAAAATCTTCTTGACAGTGAGTATAATCCTGCCTAATATCAATTCTTCTCTTGGTTAAAGCTATTTCCTGTCCTGGACTTCCAACTGTGCAAACAATCCTAATCAATACCACAAGAAACCTGAGCAATAGAGGTCAGCCTGCCACAGAAAAAAAACACAGCACTAATTATTGCTGAGAATGGGTTTCAGTTAAGTGCTTTATTTCCAGTCATCCTTGAAAATACTCTGATCCAAAATTAATCTAGAAAAATAGTTGCTTACATCACAAAAACATTATTATTTATTTGGAAATTATATCAGCAGAAAGAAATTATAAACTAAAAATCTTTTAATGTTGATGGAAGTGGGATTTCCTCCCCTTTGGATCAAGACAAATTTCAAGAAGATCTGTAAGTGAAATACAGTATCACTGCACTGTGGTTCTCCTTAATTCCTAATATTCCAGCTGCTGACTTTACCGTACATCATAAAACGTGTATTCTTTAAATGTTAATTTTTAAAGTAGAATCTAAAATTTCAAAGCATTATAGATAGCAGTCATGGCCTAATATTCTTTCTGTGCAGGTAGAACCTCGGGCTGATATTATTCCTGAGGGTTTAAAAAAGAGATTTTTTGGTTTCTTTGGCCATAGTTTAAAGGTACAGCCTGGATGCTGAACAGAGCTAATCTTTAAGACCATCCGAAATACAGCCGAATTGTGCAGTTTCAACTTATATATCTACAGTGAAAGAAGGGTAGATGAACCAGAAGTGTTCCTTCCAGCCTGCCTATCCATAAGAATCATTCCCATATAGTGCCACTATCCATCTTGATTTCATTCATTTAGGTAAAATTGATGTGGAGAGTAAGAGCTCTTGTTCACTTACTTAGTTTCAGTGTCCATAATTACTATTTGAAGAAATTTTTGCCCAGTCTCTGGAAATCATACTGTCATTACATATAACTGCTATATCTTCATTATTTCTTACAGTGGATTATGTTGATGCCACTCTTTTCCAAGCAGCTCTGTTCACTTGGTTTCCTCAGGTAACCTTTTTTCTCTCTAGCAGTAAAGCGACAGGAGAACATCAGTTTTAAGATATTGCAGATCACCTGCTTAACTTATTCCATGTGCAGTGGTATAGGTGGTGAAAACAGGGAGCAAGTAGTTTCTTCCCTGAGTAAAGAAGTTCAGTAATGGTGTCCTGTTTGGTGTTAGATTCAAAGAAGGATTGACACAAATGACCAGAGGAACTTTTTTTAAAAAATCGAATATAACCGTTAGTTTCGCTAAGGGACAATCAATTATTGAATTGCACATAAATCTCCAGGGAATAATATGCGAGTTTTTTAGTATTTCACAGCTGTATTCTGCCCTCAGATTATGTGGGCAGCTCTATTCAGTTACAAAGGATGCAGATGAAGGGTATGATATGTCCTGAAGTGATGACAATTTGATGATTATTGTGTTTGATTTGAAACTCTACCCTTACCATTGAACTTACATTTCTTTTATAAGGCCTATTTTAATGTGGTCATAGAAACCTTTGTCTCATTTCACCCAAGGCAGAAAATAGCATGTAAGCCTAAAATCAGTACTTTCCTTTTTTCCACCAAAATTAGAGAAAGAATATAAGAAAAAAACAGACATATCTACTCTGTCCTCCATTTTCTATTAAGGCCTTGTTTTATGAGATACTGAGTCTTCAGTTTAATAAATCAGGAAATAAGTAGCCTGATGTGATCCTTCTCAGCCTTAAAAGATGCTTCATAAAGGTAGCTATTTTTTCACAAAAAATATTTTTTCAGCAGTATATTTTTAATTAAGCTATGAATGATTCACACATCAATTTGCAGAAACTATCTTTATTTGAGGAAAGAGGGAAACATTCTTCCATATTCTTCCAAATCTGAAAGTTTTAGTTTCATCTTTGAAGCCAAATAATTGGTTCCTCCAGTGTGCAACAACATTTAATTTAAAATTTCACATTGTTTTAACTTTAATGCATGAAATAACCCCAAAATATTTTCTTAGATTCAAAAACAATATGTGTTTCAGTATTAAGACAGAATCTTTCTTTTTCTTTCTGACTCTTTGATACTTGTCGTGATTGGATGCCCCTTTTTCCCAAAATTACTATGAAGGATTCAGAATTTAGCTATAAAATCCTAAAAGGGAAATGTTCTAAAAAGCTATTTGGTTTGCTGTTTGCACACCTACCTTTTGGGTTTAGCTTTGAAAACATATATGTAGCTAACCATGTAAATACTTCCAAATAAATACTTCCTGAACCCAAATACTCTCTTTTGCATTGAAAGTAATTTTTCATTTGCCCAGTATGTTAATTGCTGTCACCACACATTCAGCCAGAGAACTCTGTATGAAAAAAAACAAGATATACCTTGTCAGTGAAACATTACTGTCTCTGGTCAGTGATGCTGACTTTCAATTTAATATGTACTTTCTAGCCTAAAGTGAAGAGCCTAATTGTTCTCATAATGCATGGAAAACATTTACTGCATATTATGTCTGGCCATGTTTTAAAGAAGCACAGGCACATAGGGGATTTGTCTGCTATATGAGTCAATGATTCATGTCTGAATAACTTAATAGAATATAGCAAAATTGAGGCATCACACAAAACAATAAATCGACAATTCCTGTCAGAATAAAATGTAATTTAAACTAAATCAGAAGCTATAGCTGATTTCCTGGTATGAATAGAGTGGTATCAAACTCTTCTTTAAAAATAAAGCAAAGCACAACAAAGTAACTGCAATTTTCAATCTTATCAGCACAGAGTCAATTAATTTCTTACTTTAAATTATGAGGCAAATTTTGGCCAACTGGACTTCGGTAGTTTTGTAAAGAAAAAGATTGCAGTAAAAATAGAAAAGCTAGATGTTGCATTTCATTGGCAACTTCAAAAAATATACATGACTGAGAAGTAGCATTAGTCCATGTACAAAAAGAGTTCTGGACCTGTTCTTAAATTCTTTCTACAACCCTTACATGGACCATCTTGCTTTACAGTAACCTGATTTAATTACAAACTCTGTGTGTTTTTCTTTTTACGTTTGATGTTTAGTCATGTTACATCCAACAGACATGATATTTTGGATGTAGGCAAACAAAAGAGGTAGAGCAGACATTGCAATTCAATCATTGTTTGCTAAACTTCATTATAAATAAACTGGTTTTATTTACCTCAGCAAAATTTCACATAGACTTGAAGTCTAAAACTTCCAGCTTCTCTTTGGGTAAGAAGTAGCTTTCATAGTGCTTTTTAAGAGAATTCACCATTCAATCAGAGGTTTACCCGGAAAATTACATAAAATAGTAAACCTCTATGGGCTTATGTAGGAAGTGTTGAAAGGAGAACCCTCTTCTTCACATATTTAGAAACTCAAGGTCAAGAACTTGTCAGTTTATAATGTTTTCTAAAGGAGCTAGCAGCATGGGATCTTCCATTTTTTCAATATTCAATTTTAGAAACTTAGGGGCTCATTAGATCCCACAGTAGTAAGTACTTACCTCATGAAAATCCTTCACTGAGATATTCATAATTGCATGTACTTATAGGAATTCGTTGTCTATAAATTTTAAGTGATAAATTATAGAACATTCCCCAGTAAAGATCGGATGTTTGGATACAAATGCTCATTCTTTTCTGCTCAAATCATAGTTATTTTTTTGTATGCATATACAAATCCCTAGCCAGTGGTTATTAAATATCATTAAGAATATAGAGAATCAGGAATTCTAAATCTCAAATAACATAGGAAAATATTGGGATGATTTAGGATTCTTTCTAATTTAACTTGGCTTTAGCAGCTAGAGAGAGTTGTTTTCAGGTCTTTCAGTTTCTCTGGTCTTTTCTTCCTACATATGTTTGCATAACTATAGGGAAATTGTCAATAGTTTCATAGATTTAACTGCAGAATAGAAAATTGCTTGGGTTTTTTTCACTTTTTAATTTGCTTGAGCATTCATTTGACATTATTTTCTGGTCCTTATCATCTATTTTGATTTTCTTTAACACAGAAAATACTTCTGTTTCTAGACATCTTCCTTTGTTCAGTGGGTTTTCTGACAGATACCTATCATAGTGTTCTTTTCATTTTTTTCAAGTTTATATTCTGGAAATTGATCTTTTAATAGCCTTCAAGATTTTCCAAGCTGTGCCAATAATTTGCCACTTAACAGTGGAAGTACAGCAACTGATCTTTCATCGTTCTCCTGTAGAGTAAAGAAATCAATTTTGACAACCTAAGCTGCCTTTCAGTTATAAGAAACTATAATTGTGATATGCATTGAGCGACATGAGGATAAAGAATTGCAGAACAAAATGAGACTTAAATTCCAGCTTAATGAATCATTTAGAAACAATACATCTTACCCAAATAATCAGCAATCCTCCCTGTCAAAACATAACTTTGCCAGAGTTTTCATCTGACATGCTGTTTAAAAGGAAATAAAAATCTTCCAGTCTAATTTTCTAGTTCTTTTGAAAACTTCTCTTATTACAAAGGAAAAATAAGTCATTCACAATTTTCTAATCCAAAAGTGCTTATAAAAGTAAAAATGAAAGTAGAAACTGAGTGTGTTGCTTGGTTATAGCAAATACCAACTACTTTGGTAAGTGGATAAGTGGGCACTCTCCTGTTTTCGCTTGTACATACATGGCTTGAGAACTCAATTCTCCACACTTTCCTTCTGTAAAACCACAGAAAACAACCAATGCACGTTTCTTCCAAGACAGAATCTACTCAGAGAAGCATGGATGGAGAATAAATCCAGAACAGAACAGATTTGTTGGATGACTATCTTGCTCTGCTAAGTCACATCCACATACCAACAATGTGTAACATACGATGATTAAATGGGAGAAGCAGGATAATTCACATCCAGCCAAACCAGCTAAAATGTTCCCATTGATTTCAGATATGACTATGGTCATGAAATGTCTGATGCTTACCATTTTTCAGCCAGTAGAAGAGATGTGAGATGAAGACGAACTTCTAGCACCCCAAAATAATCTTGCAATAGGTAGTGTTATTGAGAAAATTGAACCGTGGATGTATAATGACACTGTAAACTGATGAATGGTAGGTGGGATTTTGTTACTAAATATACGCCTTTACCCACTTGGAAAACAGGGATTTGATTTGTGCAGTTGAAGATATGAGACTGGAGATCCCTGCCATACTTATTAATCACAACTTAAAGATCATCTTAGCAATTCATTACAACACCCATATATCGGAAACTTCAACATGGTCTGAGGTAATTTCATTATAAAATTGAAAACTATCAGAAGATTACACTGGAATTCTTCAAAAAGACTAAGTGTCACGGTTTAACCCCAGCTGGCAACTATGCTCACTCTCTCTCCCCAGCAGCAGGATAGGGGGAAGAGAATTGAAAGGTAAAAGGGAGAAAACTATAGCGTTAAGGTATGAATAGTTCTAAAATCAAATCAAATCAAATCAAATCAAATCAAATCAAATCAAATCAAATCATTAACAGTAAAAATAATTATAAATTGAAATGAGAAGGAAAGTAACAAAGAGAGAGAAATAAAACCCAGGAAAGGCAAATGAAACCCATTTCATGCAAATGGAATAATTTCTCACCATCATCCAATTGATGCCCAGCCTGTCCCCAAGCAGCTGCCCCCTGGCAAAACTGTCCCTTGCTTTATTGCTGAGCCTGCTGCCACATGGTCTCGAATACCCCTGTGGTCAGTTGGCATCAGCTGTATGAGATGTGTCTCCTGCCAACTCCTTGGGCACCCCCAGCCTCCTCGCTAGTGAGGCCACCTGAGGCACAGAAAAGGTTTCGATGCTCTGTAAACCCTGCTCAGCAATAACAAAAACATCCCTGCATTATTAACACAGTTTCCAGCATAAATCCAAAACATAGCCCATCAGTAGCTACTATGGAGAAAAGCTGAGACAGTTCAGACTGAAATATTTGATTAATGTTATGATAGAGGGCAATCCTAAAATGGAAGTGCCATCCCTGTTACTTCCAGCTGAAAAGATCTTCAGTGTGACTGGTGGGGTTTTGCAAATGTAGCTCTCCATCTGTCACCACTCACTTTTTTTTGCAACTGCACAGATAGCTCCAAAGGTTTTACTATTACAGGATTTCCCACTCTGTTATATGATGTTTTAACCCTTTAGTCTAGGAAGTCAGAACAAAGTGGAATCCTGCAAGACAGGAGCAAATGTATAAGCAGAAGTGTGTTCAGTTCCTCAGCCCAAATCAATCTATGCTTAGTTCTAGTAGATGTAGCTCCACTACATCTAGTTGATGTAGTTCCACTGGTTTCTATTCATTTCAGTCAATTGTTTTTCTTAAGAAGAGACGTAGAAGAAAGAAAGGTCACCAAGGAAAGTTTTCTGTTGACATAAGCATATGATCAGTATGTCAGAGAAGGAACAGCAAACTGGACGTTTCTTTTCCCATCTATGGCTTTTTTTCTAGATTGTCTGTTAAAACTCTATTCCCAAATAGCAACAGTCTCGGTAGTATCAGTGACCTTTGGCAACAGCCTTTCGTTCTTTTGGGACTACATTGATTTTTTTTTCCCCTCTGGCTTCTATATAGCAATTTGGCATCTTATTGACCCAGATCTACAAAGTGGGCAGTATCACTAGCAGCAAGGGAGTTGGAGATTTTTTTAGTACAACAAATTAGAACATGAGCTGGCACAGGCTGCAGTGAAAAAAGCATTGATAGTACTCTAAATTCAGGCAGCTCTAGTGGACTGACAGCTGTGTTTGGTGGATGTGGCATTGGCTGGTTTTTCTCAAGATTAGTTTGTTAGCCACACAGAGTACTTGGTAGCCACATGCAGTACTTGACTTGCTAGTCTTTCAGGGTGTGTCTAGGCCCCAAAGGCTTTAGTTTCAGTTTTCAAATTTCCAAGTGAGTAAAGGCTTATGTGCTTGTAGAGTGTATTAACATATTAACACATAAGACCACAGAAATTATGAGAAGTCCCTCAACTTCTCTTATTTTCTTGCAATTATTGACACATTCCTAGGGATTTCTTCTATAGACAATGGGCCTTGTACATCCTTTAGATTTTTCAGGATTTTTTAGTAGAGGTTAATGCATATTCGATTTCCATGTAGAGTACAATAATCTTGTCAACAGTAAATGTTTGGAATCCTTGTATGGATTTAGTCTCATAGTGAAATTAGCCTGTATTCCTACTTAAAACTCTGTGCAGTATACTAGCTTACTAAAGGATTGAAATGGATTTCTTTGAACTACATCCTGTGGAGGATAGTCTGCAGCTACCCAGCCTAGTTGATTTTAATCCTACTCAACACTATTACTCAGTAATTACAAATTAAGTTGATCTAAAACCGAAGGGTTCTATTGCCTTCCAAAGACCCACACTGATGCTTCCTGAGAGAATACTATTCCCTAGGTACTGTTTGAAACTTCTCTTATTATTCTGTTAGGGGAAATCAAGGCTGTTTTGTAGGCTATTTATGAGTAAACTTTTGAACTGTTTAGCTTTACAGTGTTGTAAAGAACAGCGTGGGTTATGTGCAAATCACAGCCTTGAGATTAGATTCTTACCATCACAGCAAGCAATGGGTTCAATCCCAGAGCAACCTTTCCTTCTTTCACAGCTGTTTTTCTCTATGGTTGTAACAGCTATACAGTTATCTCTCTATATATTCAAACAAGTGTACTGCAGCAAAAACCCACAAAAAGAACCAAACCCAGAAAATTAATAAACAGAATGACCAACCTCGATGAGAAAATAGCATGGAACAATGTGAGCTGTCTTGGAAAACAGTGAGTTATTCCAACTAAAAATTTGTAGGTTTGTATATACTTCAGTTGAGTTTACATTTTTGTTCAGAACCAGGCTCAGTCTTTGCATATGGACACAGCTAAAGGAAAACAGAAAGTGAAGGACATAGGTTCTGAGTATTACACTGAAAATATCTGAAAGTTTTACGTTAGTGTTAATATTCGCCTTTCAATTAGGCAGATAAATTCCTGGAACACCCACTACCAGAGACTGATATATTTTTAAAATCCCCAATTTTACACTCTTTACTCAGTTGCAATTTTTCCACATGTCTGCCTGAGGGTTTAAGAATTTGCTACTCCCTGCTATCCATTTTGCAACTCTTCTTTGTATGTTTAATACAGTTTTGTACTCCTTTGACAGCAGTTCATTCCTGAAAAGCATAAGCATCTGACACAGAATTTTAGTGAGGTACTCCAGGAAATCCCCTCAGCACAAAAGGGATAGAATACCTCTTATTTCCAAATCTGCTCATGCATAACCAGGGTTAGCATACACTTCCTCAGAGTATATTTGTCTTCAGTAAGACAAGAAAGGAAAAGACTCCAGTGCATTTATTTAATAATTGATAGTGGAAATAGACTCTAATGAAATTTCCATCATCCAGAAACATGAACTCTACTTCATATATACTGTCATTCATTTGTTGGCTAATAGCTGACTTGGCAGCTTCCTTGAATTCCCTACTCAGATACAAACAGCCAGCCCACTTCTCCTATGATAAAGGTCTTCAAATCTCAAGGGATCCAGAGAACTTTTAGGGCTGTATCTTCAGAGGCTGTGCACAAGCCACATTGTAGAGATGAATGTTTCAAAGGGTATTTATCTATTTCTTTGTAAATCCTTTATGGGTTGGAGCTGACAGAGGACCCTCCAGACAGACATTGAAACCAATCCTTTTTCCAGTCCAGTTTCCAAGTCCTTTTAGCCCCTATTATTTACACATGGAAGATTTGTAAACTGGAAAGTGAATATATTGGGACAGAAACTCCTAACATATTATGGCAAACTAATTTCTCCATAGTACCCATCCTTTAGCCTTTTTGTATCAGGTGCAAAATCTGTAGCTGCTGTGACTTATAAAGGCACTAACAGGCACTGTGTAGGTATGTAGTGCTGTATTTTCATAAAGCTTTAATGTTTATATAACTTCCTGTGAATAAAAGTGCATGTATTGTATATATGCCATGACAAAGATGAAAAATATATACTTCCAACTGTAAAGAGCCAATATATTTGGCGACAATGATACTACATGATACTTAATGGCTGCCTAATGAAATATATTTTACAAGAAACACTGGTCTTAAATTTCTTATTTGACTATGACTAAAATTCTAAGACTTCCACTCTTTTTGCAATTGAAAGAGATTAAAATTATACAAAAGACAATACTTTACTAAAACAACAATAGCAAAAGAATTATTACCACTATTTTTTCTTTTAATCAAATATTTCTTATCTCAGCATTCCATTACTGTCCCATCTTACTGTAAATAGTTTAACTAAAATGTACAAATTAGAAAAACAAATCTGTTGTTTACTTATAAAGTATTTTTCATCAAATTCAGGCCTCAAACATGTCAACTTCTCACTACTTATGCAGATTTCCTCTTTGATTTCTATAGGACTAAACTTCTGCAGGTGTCTCCAGAGCCAAAGCAGTCTTACAAAGCTGTCTTACAAAGCAGTCACATCAAATACCTTCAAAAGACTGTCTAACAAAAAATTTGTAACAGATTTTTCATACAATAAGTAATTTTATGAGGTTTAAAACATGCATGTGTGACTACAAATACCCAATTTATGGTGAGTATTTTATTCTCTGCTAGCAGGTGTTCAATCCAAGCTTTATCCATCTCCTTAGACTGAGAGATTTCAGGGCTTAGTTTAATTTTCTGTGACAGCTAAGCTCTTCCATGGCTGACTACACAAGGTTGCTATTAAAATACTTCTTTACCTGTTACACTCAGTAATCAATAGTCTGCTCTAATATTTATGCTGTCAAATACCTCAGCTCATTACTGTAGCTTTTATATTACGTGTATGTCAACAACATGTACATGTGCACGTACAAACTCATAAAATTAGACTTTTTGTAATCTCTAATCATTCAGTCTACTTAAATAATGCTTTAAAGCTCCTAAGATCAGAAGGCCCTGAAGAATATAAAAAATTCTTAAACTATAATTAGGAACCCTAAAGGAGCATTCCATGCAAAAAATACGCTTTGAATATACTGCAGGTTCATCGCAAGCACCTTGAGGTCAGAAGCAAAGAGGGCAGATTTAAAATGTGAGTATTAGGAACACAAAAGAAAAGGAAAAACCTTAGTAACGCATTAAAGAAATAGAACCACAGCCAAAACAAAAAGAACTTAATAACCTCCACATATTAAAAAAACCAGTTGTTGATCTGATTGTCTTCCTTATAAAGCCTTTTAGGAAAGGTTTAATTATTAAAAAATGTCACAGACTGAAAATACCTCATTTTTCCCTTGTACATACCAATTTTAAATAATTTCAAATAAAATGTAATAAGAACAATGGCTCTGACCTACAAGGAATAAAATTTTAAAATCTATTAGCACTGACTGCACAGAGTAAAAATGGGAGAGGACATGGAAAAGCAAGCACTTAGCTAATAGTGTTATGCTTTTTCTCTAAAGAGAAAGTTTGCCCTATAGAAATTTTTGTCTACTTCTCTTCAACATTGTAGTATCCTAGGTATCAAGATTATTACCAACTTTTTTCATATATGCAACATCTCTAATATACTTTAATAGTTGTATAATTTAGATATGATACTAAAAGGTAAAGATGCACATAAAGCAAACATGGATGAGCTAGATATTATGAAGGTGGAATGCAAGATTCAGCAAAGTATAATATCATGAAGATCAGGAAAATTAACTGTAGGTTGAGCAAATAGAGTGTTTGAGTGACAGAGGAGACAGCAGTCTTCAATATACAAGTAAGGCTTGAAAGTGACAGACACCCAGCAGCAGATGCAACAGATATCATACAAGCTGACAGTATGATCCAGGTGAAATTTTCCACAGTTCAACAGAGTATTTAATTCAGGCAATGGTCTCAGCAAAACACCAGAAGAAAATCAGAAGGGAGCTAAAATACAGGAAACTTAAGCACAAATAGAAGTGTTAATGAACTTATTTTCAGTGAATATTTCCAAATGACTCTGTAGCCAATGGCAAATCAAGTTCAGAATGTGCAGCATAAACATTTTTTTTTTACACCAGGCAAATATATTTTGGAGTCACTGAATCTTCACTAAGAGATAAGAGGACTTCAGGAACAGACCAAGTTCTGTCCCTTGTCATCACTAGTAAATGGAAATCTTTATTTAATCAGGAGCTCTGCTAGTATAAGCCAGATTGATAATAATGGCATTATAATGATTTACTCATTAAGGGATTTATGCATTGAATATTTGAAAATACTAGAAAAATAATCTATTTCCTTAGAAATAAGCATGACTGAGTGGTTCCAGCACTTCCAGATCCCACATGTGAAACTACCTGTGTGTCTGCAGATGCTCTGAGATTCTCTGTGCAGTGTAACAGGAGTAAGGAATTAAACAGTGAAGAACACAGAGGCTGTAGTTACATACCTGTGGTTGGTGCATATCCACTTTTAGGACTGTATTTCTATCTCTCTTCAAATCATAACCAAATCAGCTGACAAGCCAGCTATCTGTCAAGAATACATACAGAGAGTAGTGAACACTGAGACATACTCTTAAGGAAATAGGATGAAGTTTCTGAACAATCTGTAAGGCACACTCATAGTGGATTTTGCCAACCAGGTCTTTCCACTTGGCATTGACTGCCTCTGTGTAGCTGGATTTTGTCTCATAGCATGACAGCCAAGCTCTGAATGTGACTGAGCATAAGGGAACCATTGCAAATGCTTTCAATTTATTGGTAAAGTCACAGAAGTCTGTACACTTTTTAAATACTTAGGCACAGGACAGGATTTGCAGGCTTAGAAACAAGGCAGAATCGGCAATACAACTGCAATAGACCAAATGTTCACCAGCTAATAAAACCAGAATGTCTTTTGGCCAAACGTATAGCCAAGAAGAATATGTTCGTCAATATATAGTAGCAGCTAAAAGGCCAGAGAGGATGAATAGGAAACAATTCCCTCCCCAAAAGGAAGGAAAAGAAAGCAGATAATTTTTTCTCAAATAAAAACAAACAGAACAAACCTAGGCTTAACTCATAGCTCCCACTGATGATATCATGACAAAAAGGCAGAGCCAGGAACCCATTCAGGAGCTATTTGGTTGTATTTCATTAGAACAGGAAAGGTGATGCTAAAAATAAAGTATCAGATCAATATAGATGTACCTTAAAATCCAAGAAAGTGTGAATCACACTCAGATGCTTGAATGGGCTGGTAGAAATTGAAGTTAACTGTGGCCAAACTAAGTGTTCAAGATTAAATGAAAGTCTAAAAATGACAATAGAATCTACAGAGACTTGGAGTTATCCAGGGCAGAAATTTCAGCTAAGAATGCTAGTCTAAACAGGATGAAGATTAAAGAGTTTATGATTGCACAAAACTTAATAGAAATAATAAACAACCTACTCTTTTATATGATTCTTATAGAAGGTGTAACAATGGATATCCAATCTTACTATAATATCATTTAAATCAAATTGCAAAACCACATTTTTTTATATTTAGCCAAAAATCATAAAAAATTTGCATAGATAAAAAACTACTAATATTTTAAATTATATGCAATATTTTTTACTGTATAGCATTCAGATCAATCATATATTCCTAATCTTAATCCTGTTCACATCCTGAGCAATTATAATTTCCTGGTCTTGGATGATGTTGAATAAACACTAATTTCACCACCAGAACCAATAATTTCCTAGCACTTCTTACAGAGAACTGTACTAGAACAAATATGCGTAGCCCCTTATAAACACTGTTTTTAACATCTGATTTGTTAGCAATGACACTCTTAATATAGGTTTACATTCAAAGTATTTTGTTAGTATAGCCCTTAAAATTCAAGAATGTATAGAGTAGAAATCAGAAAACTGGTGGAAATCTCAAAAATCTTCACTGAAAACAACTCTATGAGAAATATTTTTATTATTACCCTAACCAAGTTCTCTGGCATTTCAAAATAATATATTTTATATGGAAGTTAAATCAAAGGGGTTTTTAATGTTTAAATGTAAAGTGCGAAATTCCAGTCTTATATCTAGAAGGAATTTTAAAGGTATATTTAAAGTTCTCAGAATTGGAAGTATGACAGAATAAAACTGAAGCTGACATTTTTGCAGTTTGAAAATTATTTTTGGAGTAATTTGTCGGTTTATTCCCCTTATTCATTTAAATAGTATGGCAGAGGGAATGTGTTTATCATACTATGTGATTCAGAAAAGGTTGCTATTTGCACAGAAGTAATATCTGCCTGAGCAGCTAAGCACCTGAAACACTACTGTGTTTATTATTTATTTATTATAATCCTTTAAGGATGATCATACTCATTCTTCAAAGAGAGTGATTAAGCAGAAGTACCATTCAAACATACAGAGAATCATAAGAGTAGGCTTTTTATTTTCTAGTAATAAGCAATTTAAACTTTATTCCCAACTAACATTTGGAAAATTTATGTTTTCTTCAAATAATTGCATTAATATAAGCCAGTACTGATATTTGGTTTCAGATAGGAACATACTATTATTCATTATTTATTAATCTTTATTTGCTGTTTGTAATTCTTTATTCTCTAAAGCTGATGATTACTTTCATTTAAGCAGGAAGGAAAGAAAGTAATACACAAGATCATTCACTCATGAGAAATAAGAATTTTTCAGTAGGTTAAACAGGCAGTTCATCATTTATTAATTTAGAGATAATTTACTTGTCAATATTAAACAGTTAAAAATGCATCTTCCAAAAAAATAAAACTGAAATAAAAATAAAATCAGAAGTTCATGTGCTAAAAAAAAGGGAATTGATTAATTGATTCTTCTTCCTAGATCTGCTGTGATATCAACTGAGATGAAAAGCTGAGAAATAGGTTTCTATTCTAATTCCAAAATCTAGATAGTAGAAGTATTAAGAGGAAGTGTGAAAAAAAGTAAATTTTTGAGTCAAAAATAAAAGCAGGAAGCTCCATAACTTTGTGAATTTGTTTTGAATAAACATTCCACAGGGGTTTAAAAACAAAAAAAGTTTAAAAAGAGAAAAAAAAGGCAGGTTATTTAATTTGATGGCTTCATTTTCAGATATTGATCAAAAACTAGCATTTAAGTGTTTTAAATAGTTATATTTTTAAATGCTTTACCTGTTCAGCAATACTTTTATAGTTTATGCATACGTTTGTCTATACCAAGTTCTTTTCAGCAAACCAAAATGGAAGCAAGAAGAAACAAACACAAAAGATGAATAGTCTACTCAGAACTTCTCTGACCCCTGCTACTCCCTCCACTCCTACTAAATATTTTTACCTTACTTTCCCCAGTACTCATGAGTTACTCAGCCAGTGCTGACTGGCCTCCATGGGTCTTTTGCTTATGAATTAATAGCAAAAAGACCCCCTGTGTGGAGACATGACTGACTGTACCTAAGAGTTCCATCAGCAGAGATAAATTAGACAACAACACTGCTTTGCTTTTGTCATGCTCCATCTCTTCAGGTCTGTTTATTTAAGTGAAAGCAAAAAACAATTTCCACCAGCAAAAGTGCTGTAACTTTGACAAACAGATTGGAAGTCCACAGTGGTAGGTAAAAGCAGAAACCTCAACTGGCTCTGCAGGGCACTTGCCCGGACACCATATGTATCAGCTCTTAAGCTTCTGCTATATAAACACGATCTCTCATTGATGAACTTTAATATGTTTTTTCTGTGAGCTCTACATCCTTTGCAAAAACTCTTTTCTTCAACATTTCAACGTGACTGGAGAGAGTTTTACACTGCAGCACATCTTTTCTTTCACATATATTTCCCCACTGGAGCAAGTCTTTCTGACTTCTAATAAAAACTACATTTCAGAGTTTATCCATGTTATTTTCTTTTATTTAGGATAACTCTGGACAACAAAAAGTCTTCTTAGTGGTTCCCATGACAACAACCTTTCAGTTACTAATCCTGAACATATGGCTGGAGTAAAAGAATGGTTCAGGGAGGTGCACCGCTACATACAGGAAGTTAAGTTAACCATAGGGATGCCTTACAAAGCCCCTCCAATCAGTGGAATGACCCCTAGTGTGAAGGAAATTCAAGCAATTAGTGCAAACACTTCTCCCATTTAGTCTACTTGAGAGGTTTCAAAACTATTTTCTACATGCAAGAAATCAATGTTGTTTCAGCTGACTCCCTGAATGAGTGGAGTAGAGAATAAAGCACTAGGAATTTTTGCAAAGAGGCTGGCCAAAAACACATTTCAGGAATGACTAATACAATTTTTGTCACAAAAACTTCACCTAGGGATATAAGAAAATAATGGTTTGCACGGAAAGGAAATTCCGTGTATTAGAACAACTACTGTAGCTGGGAAAAAAAAGTGAAAAGTCTTTTGTGCACAAAATCTTTTAGAACCTGTAACTGATTCTGTTCTAAGTATGCAACAGGTCCCAGCCCTGTGTTTCACTGGTCCGTAAACCTATGGCTCTGGAGTCAGTATGCCTTAAGAAAATATTTCATAAAGTTACTCCTTTCTCATTATCAATATTTCAGCTGCACATGGGCTACAAGGCTGGAATAGGCAATTATTAAAACACAACTTGTTAATCTTGAAATAAAATATCCTGGGTTTTAGCCAAGAATTTTAGCAGACCGGTAACCTCAGTGATTCAGGCAACTAACACTGATCAACCAGTTACATAAGCTTATCTTTATCTAGAGGATTTGATGATTTAATGTGTGGGTGAAAGGTGACCTGAAGCTGAATTTTCAAAAAAACCCAGTACTCTTAAGAAAACACTTTATTCAAATTTTAAATGTGAATCAAGGGACTATAAATACATATACTGTCAGATTATTTTCTAATTAATGATCAGCACTTGTAATTCACAGTGATATTCTTGTCAATGAAGATGTTTAGCGTCTGACACTTGGCCCTGAAGCAGTGCAAGCTCTGAAATGTTATTGAATTAAATGATTTGCTGGATTTCTCATGGTCATCCAAACTTCCATTGTGATGAAATACCTGGATACACAGCACATTCCTGCAATCAGCATTGCATTGAATCTTTCAAATAATGGACACAGAGGAACTGTGTATAGAAAACTTTGGACAAGAATACAGTTAATTGGGCTAATTAATTTATGCCTTTTTTATTCTTTTCTTACTAATTTAAAAGGGAGCAGACATAAAGAATAATATTCTAGGTCTGTTTTTTTTGTTGCAGAAATAAAACTGCAACCCACTTTTATTAAGCAGGCCTGGATTCCCTTTGCGAAGGTGAACATAAGCAATAAAAAGAATCAGAGCACATGACTTCCTGCAGAGCCAGAAAGTAGCAATGATAATGCAAGAGGCCCTTCCAAATCTGTCTTAAATGTATTTATCTTAACTTAAACATCGTAATTGCATAACACTATCTCTTATTCATTCAAAATACTTAATAATGTGTAGTTATCAGTATTAGTGTATATACATAGAAAACATTAAATACTTTATCTTCTTGCTCTAATTTACACATTGGTTAAAAAAAATGGAAGCTTCTTTTATTGTCTTTGAATGTGGTATATTCACCCTTTACATATAAAGACCTGGTACCAGTGGTACGGAGTCAACAGAGAGGCCTGGTAAGTTATATAAGCCTATTGCAGAATATTATCACATTGAATTTCTTTTATGCCTATGGATTAATCTATTCCTACATTTTTATTTCATCATCTCCAGCTCCAGACAGGATAGGTACTATGGATTATCCTTATGATTTAGGTAAAACAGAACTAATGACAGAAGGTCTCTGTTAGGATTCAAAGCCAGCACATGCCCTCACATATCTGTATCAGTTGCTTTTGCCTAACTTTCAACACAAACCCACCTTTAGTCGAAATCTGATAAGGTACCTGATATAGCCACAGTTGAATGGATCCCTTATCTATAAAGCTTTCATGGGATTTCATAATTCGAAACATTATTTATTTGTATTTGAGTCCTTTGAAGCTAATTTATCTACAAGAAAATTTTGAAAACCTTTTCCTATCCAAAGTCAGAGATAGTTGTGTATCCAAAAAAGTTATACACCTAATTACTTAATGAACAAGACATACTCAACCTTTCTGGGATAAATATTTCCATAACAATTTGTATTGATTTTGCATAAAGCTAGTCAGAATTATGAAAATCTTGGGCAGAATAATTTGCTTAAGCTTGTCTACAGCATTGCTGGAGAATCTGTAACCAAAACAAAGTAGTATCCTGTTACGTCTTTGATATATCCTTCGGGAATCTTGGGAAGGCTGAAATGCAAATCTCATTTTAAACACTCACACTTTAGGCAAGTGTGCAACTGATTATGCTTATTACCAATTAGAGGAGTAGTCAGACTTATCTCTATTGATCTTCAAGAAACAGACATTTTTGATTAAAATATCACTGTCTCTTGGAGGAGCTGGGGCCTGGATCCTGCACAAAACATGTTTTATGTTAGTCCAATTGTTTAAACAGTGCTTTCATATATACTAACATTAATTTGCCATGGAACTTTCAAAATGATTGTACAGAAATTTCTTTGAAAACAAATCTGCATGTGGTTAGATCATGAAAATGTTTAATCATCTGTAAGTGTTTCCATTTCAAACTTTGCTAGAATCTGGCCATAATTGTTACATGATTCTCCTTAAGGTATAATTGGAACTCTGTACTGAGGCTGACTGAAACCATTTGAGAACTACTGTAAATTATTAACAAAGGAAGGATCTGCCAAAGAACACACAAACCAGGTTGGCCATAGATGCAAATCCTCGGGTTTTGAAGATGGCCACGCTTGTCAGCTGAGTCCCACGAGTCATATATTTTTAATGGGAATGCAAAATTATTTTGTGTACAGGGTCAGGAAAGTGTAGTGTCTGCCTATCTTATATTCAAGTAACATCTTTTCCAATAAAAGATATTTTTCTTTGACAAGAGAAGCATTTTCAGAAGACTGAGGAAATCTTTTTAGTAGGCAAGTCTGTGTTTTCTGTTTCCTTATATTTTTCACAGGTAAAAATATATGTGAGCCACTGCAGCTGCTGTGTGTATTATAAATATAATTTTATTCTTGTAGAATATCCAGTTCTCACAACAAAATTCAGATTTGTAATTTGGTTTTGAGCCTTTGAAATACAACAAGAGTTTATTCCTAATTTGTAATTAATTAAATAATCTTATAAGTTATTTTGTCTAAATTTATAACTCTGGATCCAGAACCTGGTTTGGGATTATCTTCAACTTCTTTTCGGTCAAATTACAGTCAAAATGCTGGATGAAAGAGCAATGATTTAAGATAGGTGATTTTACCCAGAAAATTTTGCAGTAATTTTAAAGCAAATATATTCTGTACTGACTCACTCTTAAAAGTTTTAAAGACTGTCACGAAATTATAATCATGTGATGAAGCTACTGATAGGAAAGTGATAATTTGTATTCAACTCTTACATAGATCTTTGTTTCTCTTCCTTCTAAAGTTTTAAACAGTTACGGAAATATGACACATTTACAGCAAGCAAGCTTGGCACATAGGTCAAGTCAGCCCTAGAGGCAAGTATACGTTGCTGCTTATGATGTACTAAATCTATGAAAGCAAATATGTTTGGAGCCTTTTTGATGATTAATGCTTCTTGCCTTTCTCAACTAGAACAATGCTGCATAGCTAAAGGAGAGTGGTATTCACTTACTGTAAAGAATATGCAAAAAAAATTATACACCCAAGCAGGTATATACCATTTTGGGAGAAGCAGCAAAATAGGTGCTTATGTGAAAATGCCTTCTTCCTAAATCCAGGAAATGTATGGAATACGAGATGGGGAGTGGATTCCTATTAGAAAGACATTTACCACATCTACTTGCTAGCAAAGTAACCTTTTCCATAGCTTCAGCCTTTTTGTTTAATGAGCAGAACAGAGAGACCAAGGACCTGAAGCTCTTTTATGAAGGCATGTCCAGTAAAATACTATATATAGGTCTGATTATTGAGGAGTAAAGGTCAGGCTTTGAACTACCTTCTGGCTTTCCTCCCAAAGCTAAAAATACAACCAACCCCAAGCGACAGAATAGATTTTCAATCATGATACTCATTTATGTCTTCTGAGTCTGTGATTCTTCCTTCAAATCAATAAACCTTTATTTAGTATCGTAACAGTAGAAAACAAACTGTGTGGAAAATAGTTGTGTTCAAATATTTAGCTAAAAGTGTCAATCAGATACGTTCAACCTAGCATCAAGATAACACAGATGCAGGTGCATGAGTCTATTTCTCCGCAGAATGACCTTCCTAGCTTCACTTAACATTACAGGTAATTTACGATATGACAGAATTACTCTAATGACACATAGGTACTGTTACAGTTCTTGACAAATTTTCAGTAGAGGATGTAGCTAATGGTTAATGAATCTATCCTTTGCCCACTAGCAACTTCTGCTAGCAAATATTCTTAATATATAATGCAAAATCCTACAGAAAGTAATTTTTTAAAATTTGGCAGTATTATTTGTGAAAGATTCATTAATAATTTTGACTGCAGAAGTTCTCAAGTACTCATTTATCCACTTGTTCAGAGAGTATTTAATACAATTATCTCCATATTACATAAGTATGATTATGTGACTAAGAAACCGTTTTTTAACTAAAAATGGCACTTCAAAATTTGTGAAAATATGACTGGTAATTCAATATTTACTATTCCGAGGAAAAATAGATCTAAAAACATTAAATAATTTTACATATTTCAGAATTTCTAATCATATCCATTTCAGTGATCCCACTAATCAGTACATTCCTACCATATAATCTTACAGTTCCACAGGTGGAGAGTTCACGCTGGACTCAAGAAAAAAATGTGCAATTTCTTGTGGTGCATCAGGGGAACTAATTGATAACTCTTTGTTTCGGGAACAGGTCATATCTATTTATTCCCTTCTAAATGGTGCCATGGTTTTAGCTACTCTTATGTCTTTATTTGTATAAAGTGAATCTGTGGACTTAGAGAGGCTGCCCTTCTGATAATGTATAACCTGAAGCTTCTAAATAACAGCAGATTTTCCATGGTACTCTCAAAGATGGTAGACATGGAAAGAACTTACTTCTCAATTTTCCAATTATTTTCATTTTCTAGTCAAATTGTTGCAGCAGGAAAGAATACTCCAGTCTGAACAGTAATGACAGTACATAATGTAATGTAGATATATTCATCATCATTGAGACACTGATGAGGAGGTAGATGGAAATAACCATTGACTTGCTATTAATATTATTGCAAAGGATAAAAATAATCCTGTGAGTTTATAAAAAGTCTTTGAAGAGATGGGAAAGCTAACTGAAAAGCAGATCTTAGAAGGTAATTCAGTTGCAATGGGAATGTTAAGGCAGAAAGAACTTTGATGCCACCAGTGACAGGAATCAAAGAACGGAAGAAGCTGAGTCAGGGGAGGTTTAGGCTGAATATCAGGAAAAGGCTTCTCACCCAGAGGGCAGTTGAGCACTGGAATAGGCTTCCCATGGATGTGGTCACATCACCAAGCTTGACAGAGTTCAAGAAGCGTTTGGACAATGCTCCTGGGTACATGGTGTGACTCTTGGTGTATCCTGCACAGGGCCAGGAGTTGAACTCGATGATCCTGATGGCTCCCTTCCAACTCCCTTCCTTATTCTGTCATTCTATGGTTCTATGAAGTCCAACCTGCTTCTATTGCAGAGAATCACAACAAATAAGCTGTTTACTAAACTTTCATAATTTCAGCTTAGAAAAAAATTAGGGATTTTGGATCAACTGCTTGAAAGGCTGTTTCAGAACTTGATTGTTGCTGTGATTATGTACATAAACATTCCTTTTGCTGTTGATGTTGACTTTGGCTGCTTAATTTTCTCGAACTAGAATGTCCGGAATGGTATTTAACATTTCATATCAAGTGTCAAGAGTGTCTTGTAAGTGAAACACATTTTAGGATATAATTTGTTTTTTATACAGCTTGTTTCCTAGTTAGCTGCTAGATTTGTATGTTGCCATCTTTAGTTATGTTGGAAGATATTATAATATCTTCCAATATACTGGACAACTTCAGCAAAACTACTTTATGGAACTAGAAGTTTTTCCAAGGTTACAAAATTGTTTCCAAACACCACTAATTCCATAGACTAGTATTGCACCAGTATACATTTGTGAATAGTTCTCGAGTGCCATTTAAACACTTACTTAACTGAGGTTTTAGTAATCGTAGTACTCCTCTTTACACTGTCATATCTACTTCATTGATCAATGCAGGAAGCTTCATGAATGCAGATAACAGATTTTCCAGACATTTTGTAATTAGCATTGCAAGATGGGCTATCATAATTGCTTCCTTGACAGTAGTTTCTCATAACTTATGTCTTGATATATAATGCATATCCTGTAATGCATTTCAACTAATCTGTCACTGTTGCAGTCAATCACCTTGAAACAGTGTCACAGGGCGAGTTGCTTTTGAGTCTAAAAGTTTTCTGTTTCAAAATTGTGTAGTATTACAGTAGGTAACATTGTTTTACAACCAGGCCTGCATAAACCCTGTGGGTATCAATGGAAGCAATCAAAGACTAATTCAAAATGTACACTCTTTTGTTGTTAGTGGAATATGACTGATGTCAACAACAACTGTGTTACAGAATGAAAGTTTTACTTTTGTCTAAAAAGCAGTTGAGTTTTGACACCTGTTAATATTATCATTTAAGGAATAATCCACACTGCCTTCACAAACAAAAGGGAATCACATAGTAGGAACAACTGATACACAGCTGAGGCAAAGCTTAAGCTGGACTTTCTGATATTGCCAAAGAAATGATCAGTGCTGGCAAAAGAAATTGACCCTGTATAACCTATTTAATAAGGTAGTCATGACTAGCTGTTTCTGAAAATGTATCTCGAACCATAAACAGCTTGTCAGTCATACTGAGACAAAAAAAAAAGCCTTGTACTCAGTCTGCTTCAAGTGCTTATTTTTGACCCCAGGTTTCTCACTTACTCAGTGGGATGTGTGTCTCTAGTGATCTGGAATAGGGAGGAGAATTGAGTTAATATTAGCTAGCCAAAAACCAGTTTAATTTTAGTTCACTGTGGTTTCACAGCCACACAATCATCTGTATTTGTATAAAGTAACAAGCTGAATGAAGTGGAAATGAGCAGCCCAAGACTGGCCAGGACTACTTGTGTTTGCAGAAATACTGGCTTACATTGATATAAAACTTCTGCAAAATTTAGCCTTTAGCTGCACTGCCCAAAACTTCTATTCACATCGATCACGATCTATGACTAATCCTTGAAATTTTTAACACTGTAAAGGTGTACCAAAATATTAATGGAAAATCTTTTAATAAAGAAGATACTTCTAAAGATGAGCAGTGATTACCTATCAGCAATTTCTAAACACATACTCATGTATAATGATTGTATACATTTGTGAGTAAATTTGACCACTGGGTATTCCTATGCTTTGTCAGTATATAAGAATAATAGCTTGTAGATACAGGCAGCTTGAAGCTTCTCTCATCCTTCTTTCACTGTCACCAGTCTGCCTACTCTTGAATGACTGCAATTTGTACTGGCTGACACTAGCTACTGGTTTCATTCATCTGTATTTAGAATCCTTCCTCCACTTTCAAATGTAGTAGAGACAAACAGAATATCTAAGAGTGACCCTGGCCTCTTTTAGTACAAAACTGAGATGAAAACATATTTTAAAGAAAGCAAAAATTTCATTGGATTGAAAAAATGCAAATCTAGGCTAAGGTGTGGAGGCAATAGCATTAAATTAAAGTGTTAGCTAGGGAACAAAAGTCTTGAGTCAAAAAAATGCTTACAGTCTCCTTTTGTGTATGTCTGCACATCTGTCTTACAGACACCTCTCTCCCTCTTAGCCCTGCATCATCAGCTTTATCAGTGGCTCCCTCAATCATCATTTTTTCTCTGAAAATTCCCACCAACCTAGCACCTTGTCAGCTTTAGCTGGTGTAGCAATTGTAGCCATGGGGTTTCTCAATTTGCTATATAGAGTAGTTCTGAGCACTGAGATAAATCACAGTGATAAGATGCGAGCTGCTGCTCTTCAGTAGCATCTCAGTGAGGGAGCTGCTCCAGCATTAGAGCAAAGGTTAACAGTTAGAAAAATGTTAAAGACATATCATTCTCCTAACTATGTGATTTGGCTTATTTTTAGGTTTGGGCAGAAAAATCATCCATTTCAATTCTAGACAGAATATTACTTCACTTAATGTTAGAATAACAACAACAATGTTACAACTACTTTCAATGACTTTATTCTTTCTTGCACAATACCTGCTCTTTTTATTTTGAAATAAAATTATTATATTTGAATTGGGTAGTCATTTTTTGTTATCCTTCATTTGATAAGAAAATAATTGCTCTTAACATGTTTTTGTACAACACTGAAATAAAGTCCATTTACATGAATTTTCTTGTGGCAAGAATTTCATTCTTTTTTTCAGTACTTTGCTGGATTTTGTAAGCCTCCTTCCCCCAAACATCTCTCTAATTGCTTTCTGTTGAAAATATTTTTAGTTTTACTTGAAGATGTGATAAGCAGTAGTCTGTATAGAGAATTAAGTAATTTTTGGTTAATAATACAATATTACAATAGCTCTTTTAACACCAGTAGATATTAAAAGAAGTCTAGTGCAAATGTGGCATTTAGTTTGTTAGCATGATTGAGTATGTGTTTTTTACTTAAGAAGTATACTAACCAGCAGGAAAACTTATAAATATATAGTAGTTTGGTGTCTAATCTTTTCAGTTTCTGTAGCAAAATAATTGGGGGTCAGACACCTAATTTCCATTTTAGAAATTTAATTCCACCTTCAATATGCTTTTGGAGTTGTATTTAGATACCAGGTGAGGTGGGAAGGTTGACAGTGACAGGTAGATGCAAAATGAGATTTTCTTCCATCATTCAGCACCAATGGTTTCTGAGTAGACATATGGATAGTCTAATAGGGTTATAAATGCCATTTAATTTACTAACACTACTAGAATGGACTTTTAAAAATCTTGTAGTGTCATTCTCTTTCTTCACAGGCTTTTAAAGACAATATATATGTAAAAAGTCCATAAAATGCGCAAAGTATTATTTAGAAGCAGCAGCTACCAGATGTAAGCAGCTAATGATTTCAGCAGCTTCCTGCTGGAAAAAAATAGTTGTCCGGCTAGACTTCATCCGTGGTCTGTGCTTTAAGGACTAAAGGTGATTGCTTTGGTAAAAGCTATTTGTATATTTTAACAATATTACAAAGCAAATATTTAGCAAATGCTTATTACTTTTTCAAATACTGTAATCAAAACAAGATAATGCCAAGACGTAGTTGCAGGAAAAAAACACATTGGAAGGCAATTTCTATATGTACAAAACTGAACAGATGAGATTGTTAAATACGCCATATGAAGTCATTGTATAATGCATCTGTTCCAGAGTTACTGCAAGTGTGAGCTGTTGCAGGTGCAGACAGATCAACTAACAGTGGAACTTTCTCCACATAAAACTACATTTTTATTTTATTCCTACTACATTAGTAGCTATTTAAATTTAGGCTCTAATTGAGGCAGTCAGTCAGGGCACTACCAGTCATGGGTTAAAAATAATGTGGTCTCCTTGATCTGTGGAAGCCAAAGCATTGGTATGGAGGTAGAACATGATACTGCATAGCTGTGTCTCAACCCAAAATGCAGGAAAATGTTTCAATCAAGATAAGTATCTGCCTAGAAAGTCAGTAGTAATAGCAAATAAATTTTAGAAATATTTTCAAGCCAAGTTCTACTGTGGCTTAAACACATAGAATAAAAAAAAGAGGAGCCAAATTGCACATTTCAGTTTACACTGTAGTTACAGAGATACTAAGCTCTGGTGAGCTTGCACCACGTCTCACATTCCATGGGAAGGGCTGGTGTTGACACCCCAACCACTGAAGTACCACAAGGCTGACAGGCAACTCCTTTTAGCCATGCCAGTATCTTTTGGATATATACTCAGATTTCTGTTGCTAAGCACTCAGCATAGCTCATACTCATATAAGTCATGACTGTTTGATTCTGACATTTTAAATAATCACCTGAGACATGAAGCTACGTCAAAACCATCCAAAGCATGTATTTTGATAAGAAGAATGTAGAGCACTTCTATATTTCTATGTAAAATGAGTCAGCACAAAAAAAATAAAGTTGCTAGTTTATCAACAACGAGAGCAGTAGGGTTTTCTGTTATTGCATAAAACAGAAAGATAAAATAATAACAAAGTAAAGTGGGGCAGAATCCTAAATTTAATAAAATTATTGTTGACAGTAGTGTCTGGAAGCACTATCTCACAAACTATGTGCTGTGAGTTTTACCAAACCATGCTTTCCCGTCTGTGTGGTGTTAAAAACATCAAGATGTAGGTGGCTGGAATTAAAACAGACTTTCATACCTACTGAGCAGTTAACCAAAGCATTCTTAGGTATCACAATAAAAAAGAAAACCCCCTCAATCACTAGTGTAAGCAGGAAAAATATTGTTTTCACGGTCTGAATTCCTTCCCATTTCCAAACAAGACTGTTAAATGGCAAAGGCAAAGAGCTGCTGAAGGGTTAAACAGAGCTAAAGGCTGGAAACATGCAGTCATGTTTATGTGTATTCAGCTCAAACCATCTGCTGTTCATATGTGGAAGTTAGCAAATATGATATTGCATCATAGCAGAAGTTCTTGGGGGCAGGATAATGACTGTTCAAGATCAACCTGTTAGAAAAGGACCAAGCTGTATAGCAGATAAGGAAAAAATAAACCACAGTATATTTAGGAGTCTGAGACAACAGAAGGATACAAGAGCAGACGGGTGAATTTACCAGTTAACTGCCATTCACTGAACTGCCATTATTTAGTTGTAATGAGATGCTCAGGAGAACTCTTATTTATCTGCATCATTTGTGAAAAAAACACTTCAAAACAATGTCTGAGTTTTAAGCACTGTACTCGGAGTCCTTTCTTCTGAGGTACTAATTTTTAACTTTTAAAACTATCTACACAGGTAACAGGGAAGCAATTTTAAATTTTTATCTAGTACTTTGTACTTTGCACCAGCATATATTGGATTTTGAGAGGATAAGTACTGTTATTAATACAAATATTTTGTTTCCTAACATGTCTCCAACTTTTCTAGGAGAAGGATGAATATATACTTTTATTCTAAGATTCTTCTTTCAGCCAAAGTTTAGAACTTTGTCTGGCACCTAGAAAATTATCAAGGAAATTATTTCTGGCTCCATCTCATGAAACAGATGAGAAACTTTATTAGTATAAATTGATTTGCAAGATAATTTTCATTTCTTTTTTCAGTAGAAGGGAAAAGATTGGAAGACAAGGTACATTGCATGTGCCACCACCATTTCTTTTCAGTAGCATGACCAGTTTTCTCACGTTGGGAGAAAGCACAGATGTTATGCAGACCCTTAGGGAATAATCTGTCTGTAGTAGAGGCAAAATTTCAATATATCTTGACTGTGTAGAAGATTCTTCTTGTGTTTCCTGAGGGTGTGAATGAAACGGAATATTTCTGGCAGATGAAGTTCCAAAGGGAAAATTATAAATAATGATGAATTAAATAGTGCTGGAAAACTTAAAACAGCCCTGTGTGATTCAGAAAAAGAATGTAAACAGTTATTCACATTTTGTATCTTATTGCATGACAATTGCAGATATGCAATATTGTGCTCCAATGCAGGCACAAAAGTATGAAGAGTTCAGGACTAGAAGGAATTAGACATAATTGCATGTTTACTAAAAAAATATAAAATTATCCTTCTCTGCGTTAAAAATCATGTCAGCTTATAAAATTAGGCCTTAGCCATCTCAAGAGCACATTTTGACTTCCCACCCACAGCATTCTAAGAAACTAGGAAGAATTCTGCCTCTGTCATGTGAAAAGAAATACATATTGGATGATACTTGTCCAAAGCATCCTAGCTGCAAAGGAACAGAGCCCATACACTGGACTGGACTGGAGCTCTGATAGAAACACTTTATTTACAGATGATAAAACAGTGATATTTACTCTTCATGTAGGTGGGAAATATAGGCAACAACAAAACAGAAAAAAAAACCCAACTTATTAATTTTGTTTCAGGCAAAATGATAGGATTAGTGAAATAAAAAGAATACAAACACCCTTTAGCAAAGTATGGTATTCCTACCTTCATTTCCCCACCTCCTGAGTATTGCATCAAGGCATAACCCATACTATATTTCTGTAGGAACAGGTCTGAAGATCACAGTCCAGTAAAAAATTAGTCCTCAACTGTTGCATACTATTCTTTGCATTTCTGATGTAGTAAACTATAAGATAAAGTTATATTTCGTAAGATATTGATAAATATTCCCTCTATTTAAATTTTAATAAAGCTTCAAAATTTCCACCAACAATATATGCACACATTACTTTAGACTACATATGTTAATTTAGACTGTGCAAGCAATACAGCTCCTCATTTTCTAATGTATAGTTTTCTAGTGCTAGTTTTTGGCTTCTGTCAAGTTTTATACCAACTTAAATATTTTATAGTACCCTTTCAACTACAAATGTATTTCAAAAGCATAGTTCAGACAGACAACAAATGGAAACAAAGATCCTCTTCACCCATCCGCCTCACCTCCCCAGTTAGTCTAACTTTAGTCTGCACTTTGTGCGCCATTTAGCACTCTTGGTCTTCTGACATACTTTGACTTCAAATGTTATATACCACTGTCATTAAAATACATAAATTCACATTACCAAGAAGTCATCGAGACAGGTGAAAAGAATGAAGCTTTCTTGCATGCCAGTATCTGTTTGTGGGCTTATGCTACTCAAGGACTTGCATAGTTATGCTACTTAAAGTCTCTAGTTTTAGGAAAGCATTACATGCAAAATTCATTTGTAGTTCCACATCTGTAATATCACTGAAAGGAGCAGGACTTCAGTCTTTGTCGAAACTTAGCATAGAATAGCATTTCAGATATCATTCGTGGTATTAAAAAATTAAAACAAGACATGTATTTTACATGGCAACAAAACTCATGAACTGAGCTTTCCATACTATCACTGGTGTCATCCAATGGCAGAACTTTTTAAGACTAAAATGTGTATAACATAGTCTAAAATACTGATGATTAAAACCTTGCCATGACGATTATTATTTTGAAATACAATTTAGCAACAAGTGAATGCCAGTAAGTGCCTAAATAGGGATTTTACTACGTGCATTTTACAACCACTTAAAGGAAGCCTCATGGGCAAATAATATCATTTTCAGATTCTTTGGGGAGGTATTACCGTGAAAGCATTTCTATGGTCTGTTGTACCACCCCTAAATATTTCTTTAATGGGAGTTTAAACAAGGTAAAATAACCTACAAAGTATTTCATTAAATTAATATTAATTTGTAATAGCAAGTTCCAGCAAAGCATAGAAACTGAGTTCATGCTAACATGAGTAATGGATGGATTAGCAGACTATATTTTGAGCTGGATCTGAACCGAATTTTTACATTGCAGACAGACTATAATCTTGATTAATGCTTACCTTGGTTTAGGCAATAGGCTTTGGCAAGGAAGAGAGAGGATTTTCTTTTCTTTTCCATTGACTTTTCCAGACATCTCAATCTGTAATGCTTGCTAGACTTCCCTTTGAGCTTCCCTGAGAACTGCTGGCTTGCAGAACAATGTGTGTTCCTACTCTTTTTTCTCATGTAAGATTGATTTCTACTTTCATCCTATCTTTGGTTCCCTTGCTAGTTATGATTGTGTGAAATTATTCTCTCTGCTCTTCTTGGGTGTCAAGTGGCAGCACAGGGTTGAAAGGGAGTTTTAGAAGTCCATTGCAGTAGCAGTACAAGATTAGCCAGAACACACAGTTTGAATATCGGAAGCTTGAATATCGGAAGAGTAATAGTGTACCACTTTAAAAGTACATAGACTTGCATTTTCTGATGTGAAATAAATAATGTGTTCCAAAGACTGTGTATATTCATTTTAGAGCCATCCTGCACTTGAGCCTTCTGACTTCAGAGTTCCTCAAGAAAAGAAAATAGCCTGAGTTTTGCAGTGAGAGAATTTTCACCCCGACAAGAACTGTTTCCCTAGTTGAGGGATGTGAATCTGGACATGTTATTTTCAACTGTACAGCACAGGTACAGTCTATTAAAATCAAGTATTTTAACGTAATTTTAAAGTATTTTGCTGCTAGTCTCAGGTACACAAACATAATGAAACTGAAGAAAGCCCAAACACACAGTGCAATTACAAAATACACCCTGTCTAAAAGAAGCTAATGTAAAACTTCTCGGAAAGGAGAAAATTAATGGTAAAAATTTAATGTTTAATAAAGATAGTCCAAATTTATACTTTCCTACTCAGAAGAAATAGGAAAAACTATTTAGACCTGTATCAAAACAATGCATAGAGAATTATTTAGCTTCCTCAGCCATTGTAAGTTTGGGTGGTTTAGGGTTTTTTGAAACATTTGTACAGTACTTTACCAATTTGAAGAATTACTACATTATAAGGTATTATGGGAGATTAAGCATAATCCGAGAATCCAGCAAATACAAGGAAGGGATAAATAAACTACAACTTATACCTGGCCCTGTAGCAGTTTAGTATTTCCTATTTAAAAGAGTTTTTGTCCCCACCAAAAAAAATTTTTTTTGTTACTTTTATTTGGTATTACTTCTAAGAAGAAGTAAAAAGTTATTCTTAGATAATGTCATAAGAATTCTACATTTATCAAAAATATAGATGAATGAAATTTCATTTCTCTCAAATAAAAGTATTTCTGTAATAACTTTCAGCCAGTCTTTAGCCTAGTTTGGAGTCTCAAAAGAGAGATGCAAAGCAATTGTGACATGGGTTTTGAAAATGCCCAGCATGGGTGTGAAATCCTGTCTCACATTTGCACAGATCAAGAGCAACTCATTCAAGATCTGTATTAACGAAAAGAAAATCAAGCTCATTATTTGGGTACTGAAATTGATTTCAAAAAACTGGGAACTGAATTAAATTTTCTGCTGCATAGACACCAGTAGACCTGATTTGATATCACTTTGCCCTGGGGCACAAAGCGTGACTTTCTTCTGAGTTAAGGGAGCGCTACAGTTTCCTTATATCCAGATTTATAGTAACATATAGAATGAGTTGTAAAGATAAGCAAAGAGATTGGAGTAAGCACATGGAGTTGCATGCTGAAATTCAGATACTCTGATGATCAACATGGCACAACAGTGTTCAGGGATGGTATGGCCACAGTCCTGACTCAGAGAGTGAGCCTCACCGGGCTGTGGTGGCACTGAAAATGGGGAGGGGTTTTCCCACCTTTCTCTGCCTTTCTTGAAGTCAATGCCTGATCAAAGTAGAAATGAAATATGAGGAGTGAACTTCTAACTATAAATTTTTCAAAAGTAGATAAAACCAAGGCAGGAATACAAATTTGACTTCAAATTACATGTTAGTACGGATGGATTTTTTCCTAAAGATTTTTTTTAAATCTACATTAATTTATTTTATTCACAAGGGGCTTTGTAAATGCTTCAGTTCTTCCACTGTCATTTCAAATACCTGCACAAAGCTAAGATTTTAATTGCAATGTCTAAATAATATAAACAAAGTAGTGCACAAAGTACAAATTGCTAACATATTCAGCAGGATACTTAAGTCAATGGGACTTCTCACAAGTTAAAAAATTGTCATCTGCTTAAGTGTCCAGCTGAATCACAGCCAATGGGTTTCATTATACTCTTTATTGGTTTTATCACTTTGACCTTTACTGCACAGTAAATTTTGCCCTTCTTGTGGTATTTATAACATGTTCTATGCCATACTTGCAAAGGAGATTACCACAGATTTATCTACCGCAATTTGAAAAGGATGAGCTTACAATAGACTGTAATGGTTTCACCCCACAGAAAAATGCATATTGTGTATATTAAAAAATTATTATCTTAAAATAAATAGACCATTTAAAAATTATCAGAAATTACATTAAGAGAATATAATTTACACATTTTAATTTCCTGCAGTAAAGGTGACCCAATCAGCACATAAAATCTGTGAAACTCATTAAATCTTAGAAAATAATGTAATCTTAGGCATTTAAGAAAATAAATCTGGAGTTCATCTACCATTTTAATGTGACGATGAAGCTACAATGTGAAGTTTTGAGTATTGTTTTCTGCACTCATGTTTCTTATTATTATTTTACTATTCTTTTTTTAACTGCTCAGTCTTGCATATCATTAATAAATTATTCAAGAATCCATACAGGGTATTTAACTATTGCCTATTAGGACCAGTTTCCCTGAGATACATCTGTAACCTGTAGAAGAGAATTTAAAATACCTGAAGTTAAGTTTTCTTTCCAGTTCCTCATCATAAATGCTCTCTTGTCTTATTATGATGAATAATTTACTGATTCTATGCAACACTCCCACAAAGTTAGAGCTTTGGAAGAAAAAAAATCCATCTAAAAATTCGAGCTGAACAATGCAACTGTAAACAGAACAGTTACACAATAAAACGTGTCAGGCAATCTTCACCTTTGATTACAGTGCTTTGCATGTGGTATGTGTGCTGTGCATATTTTCAACATGTGTAAGTTCAAGGGCACTCTACAGGTAAAACACTGAAGTCCTTAAAATTGCCAGGCACCAATTAATGAGTTAAGTAGTTACATGTAAGTCACACATCCCTACTTTTTATGAAGTTCAATGGAAGCAACAAATCTAAAATGGAGACGCTTAGAAAATACTAGTAAGCATTGCTCAGTTACTAAGGGTCATCAGTTTAAGAAGCTGAAAGATAACCAATGTCTAGAGTTATTAAACTTCCAAATCAACAAGGTTGAAATTCAGTAAATAGATTATTATGAGATAAATATGCTTTGACTTATATTTGACAGGTTTCTGCTAAAGGATATTTTCCAGACTGGATACATGATGACTTAGCATCAACCTTTTCTATTCTTGATTATTAGCCAGGATTTCACTACAATTTAGCCTATTAAAAAAGAACAAAATTATAAGTATAATTCATTTCTCATACAGATACCTAAATAAATTATTAAAGTTGTCTTAAGAACCAGCACATGGAACATGCATTTTGACAAGAATGGGCTGTGGCTGGAAACACTGCATCATTTAGTATTATGAATTCCATTTTGCACTGTGCCTGAATCATGTTATGTCTTAAGCAACTTACTGTAACACATTTGAAACAGATGTCCAAGGAAGGCTGATGGACTGTTACAGGAAACTGGAAGTCAAGATGGCAAACAAAAGACCTTAAACTCTGAGTCTTATTCAGTTGTTTTCCTACAGAAAGGTCTGTGAGTGGGGTGAATGTGCCATAGCCTCCCACAAAAGTCTGAGAGGCAGGGCACAGTCTTTCTGTCAGCAGCAACCAAAGTTTCATCTTCCAGGAAACATTAGAAAATATATTTCAGGAAAAATTGTATTCATTTGCAAAAATATTCATTTGGGTTTTAAATTATTTTGCCCCAGAAAATCCTCTACTGTATCTATATTTTTTCTTTCCTCTGTTGTCCCAGTAGTAAATCAGAAGTCAAAACTGTGTGTGCTGTGTAGTAAATTCGACAAGAGATGCTAAGGGATCTACAGCCTAATAGGATCTCTTAGGAAGCATGCATATGTGATAGAAAAGAAAAGCAGCAGGCAGAGCATCTCCTGGAGGAGAGCCTGAGTCAATAGCTGTAGGGTTTGCAGAGACAGAACTTTGGAATTGCACATTTTGCTTATGTGGATTGAGCCTGGATGGGTGCTCCGAACTAGATGCCACCCAGAAGCAGTTAATAAGACAAGCACAATTTTTCAACTTGAAAAACAGAGCTGGAAAAATAAAATCATGATAAGCAAGCTGAAACACTATGTGAAGATTTTCAGAAGTCCAGCCCTTTTAGGAAGAATACCTTTCTAAACCCACCTCCATTTAGTGTTTAGCATATGAAAACTTCATTCTCGTGTCTGTTAATGGTCTGTTTCAAAATTACTATTTACCATTGACTTTTCTTTTCCCCCTGCATTTCTTCCTAAGAAAAAGCAATGCTTTGCCAGTAAACTGTTTAGATTTACCTACTCAGCTTGGAAAATCCAATTCCATGGAATTGTTTACCATTTTTCTATCAAAAACACCCCTATCTAAAGTTGTTCTGGGTTACATTTAGACTGTTTTGCCTGAAGCATATTAGGCAAATACCTTCCATCCTGTCCATTAGAAGCAGGAGGGTTACAGCACACACATGCACACGCCCACACAGACAGGAAGTCCCATAAGTATTTAAGTAAGCATTCAGTCCTCAACCGTGTCCTAGGGCCAAAGTCCAGCAACTTGTGGGAGGGCAAAATGCCAGCCTAACAGATGGACATACATATGGGTAGTCAGGACATCATGTGAAGCCATCAAGTATGGATACTAAGGGCATGATTCCAACCTAAGAACATGAGCTTTCTGTGAAGGTTAGGGGATGTTAAGCTGGATTTACTTTCAAAAATAAAGAATAAATTCCACTGCCATGTCCAGGAACAGTTACACTCTTAGTTAATCAGGTGGATATGTTAGTAGATAAGAAGAGCTTTTATTCTCAAAGAATTATTGCAAAGGCAAGTTCTAACATTTCACAAGGGAGATTTCATTCTGACAGATAAATATGTATTATTTGTGGGGAGATGTAGTTAATGATAATGATTTTGCACTGGCTGTGCTTTCACCCTGCATCACCATCTGTCCTGCGCCGTTTTCCTAAAGGAGACAGAAAACTGCTATTTGAGCAACGAATGCAGCCCAGACAGCCAAACACATTCTCCAGCAACCACTCTTGGTAGGGTCAGTGTTGGGAACTGCTGCCCTTTGCTGATGAGGAGAGAAGGAGAAAAACAGAGGCACAGCATCTCCACGCATATTGCCCTGGAGAATACTGACTTAGCACTGCTGATGTGAAAAACAGACATGCACATCCCACAGCCATCTGCTGCTATGTCCATCAGCAGGAGAGAGGAAGAGGTTAGGATCATGCTTTGTGAATTTAATCCACTGCTACACCACAATTACAAAAGGATGTGCCAAAACATGCTCAAATGGGATCCCATGGAATCCTTGAACCAGAATATGCTGTGTAGGAAGGGACCCATCAGGAGAGTCAACTCCAGTTGAGCTTTGACCACACAAAATTTCTCCCTACAGTGGCAAGTAGTCTCTCTACTTTCTTCCCATATCACCAGGCCTTGTTTCCACTGGGATCCTACCTCTTACTAAGATCAGCACATTGGAATATGACAGAATCATGGACAGCTTTTGAAATTTTACCAATTGACTAAGGAGAGCACATGAAATTTTAATCCCAAGTACAGGAAGGACAGAGGCAGCATCTTGGTTTATGGAGCACTGTGTATTCAGAGCAAAGTCGGGACAGAAAGCACTGAATTCCTCCTTGATTCAGAAGAAACGTTAGAACTTTATGAAGATGAATATTACATAGGCGGTATTGTTGAATAAAAGGACTTGTCTATTTCTTCCAGCCTTGATTTAAAAACAAAGAGAGGGATAACCACTGCTTCCTCTGATCCTCTGTATCCAGAGAATACAGCTTGAATTATCTGCTTTAGCTGCCAGACATTCACGTTCTTTCTGCTGGACTCAACAGCTCTTCAGTATACAGCACTTCTTCCATAGAGTTACTGATTTTAATGCAAGTCACTTCTCAAACCACTTTTCACTAAACAAAGATTGACATCTTTAAGATTCACACCATTCTGAAGAATGCTATTCCTCTGGTCATTTTTATGCCCCCTTCCATTTTTCAATGGACTTTAAGAATTCAGATGCCAGAAAATGTATGCAGCAATCCAGTTTTAGTCCCCTGAGTGCCATATATATAGGGAAAGGTTGACTTCTCATTCCATTTCTTTATTCAAGCTCTGTTCACCATTCTTACATATTATCCTATTATTTCTTTTGTGAGACAGTACATTCCAGGTTATAGCTATCTTTTTTCATTTCAGCCTGCATGCCCTGGTTCTTTAACTGTCTGGCTAAATTTACCATTTCATAATGCATTTTTTGCATTTTATGTCCCACTTACAGAGTAATTTAAATGCTTCTATTTTGACTCATTAGCACATCATTAGCCACTTCACAACTGATTTATGAAGCATCCATACATTTCATAGTAGGATTTTATGTTTTCTTCAGATCTTTTCAAAGCAAATTAATGCTACTGTGGTCATTTCTGAGGACTTTCACTAGAAACTGGCACTGAATTGTGATCCTCCATTAATGACTTTTCAGAAGCTCTCAGACAATTTGTAAACCATGTAATGAGCTTTTTACAATTATAGTGCTATTCCTTTATTAGGATATTGCATAAAAATCAGTAGACTACCTTACAAAAGCATATGTCTGTAATGACTACTTGGTTGGGTTTTTTATACAAAGAATATAAACATCAAATGAGATTTCATGTCCATTAATAACGTCTGCATTACCACACTGAGTGACATTAATTACATTCCTGTTAGGTGTTTTTTCTTAAATTAATCTAACATCATAGGTTTCCTTATTTTGCTTACAATTGAAGCCAGGCTCACTGCCATGCAATGATTTCATTGGCACTGTATCCCTTTTATGGATGCTGGCACAATCATAGAATGATAGAAAGGCTTGGGTTGGAAAGGACCTTAAAGAGCCACTCCTTCCAATCCCCCTGACATGGGCAGGGACACCTTCCACTAGAACAGGTTGCTCAGAACATCCAGCCTTGCCTTGAACACTCCCAGGGATGGGGCATCCACAGCTTCTCTGGGCAACCTGTTACAGAACCTCAGTACCCTCACAGTAAAGAATTTCTTCCTGTTACTGGAGCTATGTTTTTGCTTCTTGTGTTCAGTAATGAGAGTATTTACTTAGTCTCATTAGTCTCCTTAGTCATCACATTCCTCTCTCCAGCTGAGGTATTTCATACCTCTCAGTTTCCACAGATGTGTATTTATTTTCTCTATTCTCCATTTACTATATAGCTTTTAATCCCTTTTTGTTACCCTTACTTTTGCACTCAGTGCAGATGGACTTGCTAAGATCTTCAGCACCTTTGAGTTGTTACTCTAGTGATTTAACATTCTCATTACAAATTTCAATTTTTCATTCATATATTTGTCTGATTCTCCCAATTAGTTCTGCCTACATTTTTCTCAACCATAGAAAATTACCCATTTAGAAGGACCACTATTTGACTGCTTGGGATTTTTCTTTCTTTGTCTAAACTGATTGCAACCAGGTCATGAGAACCACCCCTAGGGCAGTCATGAATTTCTAGTCCAGTAAGTTATTCATATTTACAAGTGCTAATGAGAACTTGAATTAAAAATACATTATGTTTGGCTTGAAGATTTTGTACCAGGAAACAGGTTCTTTTTCTTCCGACAAGAAGTCTAATATTTTGCTGGTGTGTTTGACAAACCTTCTGTACATAGACCTACCACCACATTTATTATTATGCATTCAAAATCCCATGATTTTGTGTTACAAAGAACTCCCAAATACCATTGCTTTGTTTGTCCTGGGAGGTTACATCCTGTTTTATGATCCAAGTAGCTTGACTACTTCCATCAGCTTTCAGGGTTGATTTTCTCACTGATGAGGGTTTCTACATCATTGTCCCTGTTACCAAGACCTTATAATAGCTACTGCATGCAACAAATTTTGTGTCTGGCCATTCTTCCCCTTTAGATAGATTTTGCTGGATTACAGTAAAGCACTGTAACACACACAATGACTTCACATCTGACCTTGCATAGGATATCATCATTTATTTTTTTCTACATGTTTGAGGTTGTGTACTTCAAGCTACTCATGATCAATTCACTTAGAAAGTACCAGGAAGGGTATGTTTCCATGAGTATGACTTTCCAAGGGTATGATTTCAACAAGAAAGGCATCTATATTTAGAAAATGGTACTCCTTCCACTTGGCCAGTGGAACTGAATGTATATTGCTCTTGTGAAAATTTGAAATTGAAATTCAGAAATGGCAGTATTTCCCTTTTGCCTTTGGGGACCTGTTGTTGATTTGCTTTTCTGTATCACCCATCATACTGTGTGGCCACTTAATGACTTCTTTTTGATATATTTTAATAACTGTATCACAAAAAACGCCGTACTCTCCCTGAAATGGCACACGGTCAGTGAGGACAGAATCTGGATCACCCTTTTACTTCATATTGTATTCTGGACCGATACCTTGAATAAATGAAAAAAATTACAAAAATTGAGTTCTTGGGAGGTTTTGTGGGTTTCATTTTGTGGTTTGGTGTTGGTTTTGTTTGAGTTTTTTTCTATTCCATTCTGCTTTATAAGGTTATTCACTTAGTTCTTAAAATAGTTTATGTAGTTTAATTTGGGGAAATAAATGAGGTTACTTTCACAAAAAAAGTCATAGTCTGCACATTTTCTGCAAGATGGGCAATATTCGACAAACCTGAGATCCCTTTTCTCATGAACATAATAAGACATTTCTCAGTTGAATGCCCAGAGGTGCATAGCTTTTAATGAGGGTTTAGAAAATAATATCTAGGAGGAACAAAGAACTAGAGAATTGAAAATAAAGAAAAATACAGGGGGAAAAGTAAAGAGAAAAGACATTTTTAATTTTAGCACATGTAATTAAATATTTCCTAACTCTTGGCCAACTAGCTAAAAATAAGAAATTATAACCATTATTTCTCATCTCATTGTTTTTGCAAAGGCTTATGTCTAAAATTGTTATTTAAGCCAAATTATTATGGTTTTTTACACCCACCTCTTCAATTTCAGAAATGAATCTGACCTTTCATCACTGACCCTTCTCAGGTGGTACTGACCTATGTCCAATGGCATTGGACATTGGTAATTTTTTATTACTGTCCCACATTGGGATGGTATATGTTTTAAGATATTGCATTCTGAGTTCTCTTTTGTTAATAGGAAGAAAACTCTAGTCAAGTATGTCCACACTGTAGTATCTAAAAAATTTTTAAAAAATCTTTTAAAATGTCCTCAGTTCAAGCACATCACAAAGTTGAGCAAACTGGATTTGCTATTCACTGTTAATCCTGAAAATTACTTCTTAATATATTTTCAGTAAAACACGCATTTAAAAATATTTTTTTCTCACAGCAATGATGTACAATGTAGAAAAAAAATCACTTTTTAATATTGTTCTTTAAAAAAATAAGGAATTAATTTTGAAAATTTCACAGTGAAATATATGAGTTTCTTTCTTTCTCAAATAGTAGTTTGCAATGTTTCCCTGTTAAAATCTTCAGTTATGAAATTCATCAAGTGTAATATATCTCACATTCACTGTAACTCTACTGCAAGTGTTAGCGAAAGTATTTCTACTATGAAAATAAGATGAGAAGCATTGGATTTGCTTCTTTCACATAGTCTGCAACACATACAACACAAAAGAATGAAAAATCTTCCTTGGTTGTTTTACAAATGATTTGCCTAGAGTTTACAGGCTTAATAATTAAGTTCTTTTCATAGATGTACCCCTTTGTGCAGTCCGATGCCTTCCATGTCTGACTTCTTAGCAGTGTGCAATGCACTCAGAAACTTTACATAGGTATAAGGGACTGGGCCCAAAATGTTCAACTGCATATGCAGAGACAGAAATATCTCCATTAACAAGTCAGACACACAGCTTTTCAGAAGTAATGTATTATATATTACTTGTATATATTTGCTATATACTTCTGGAACAAAAAGGCAACATGTAAGAGATTTTAGACTAAGCAATTCCAAGTAATTTGAGCATACCATCTTTCCAAACTGCCAGTAAGGAGAACCCATCCAGAAAACAATTTCAGATCCAGCTTTCTCCCCACCATGCATGTACAAGAGTGTATCTCTGAGAAAGATCAGCTTCAGTGTACAAGAGTGACAGGGTTGGTCAGAACCAGACCTCCTGACTTCAGTCTGTGCTCTAGACAAATCCCCTCTGACAAAACTCGAATGTAGTTTTAAGGTAAGCCAAGACAGAAAGAAAAAAGCCTTCCTTGCAATTTCTGGCCCAGTTTTGGTTTCGATAGAATTATTCTACAGGCAGCCTGGAATGTAAAGAAATCTTTACTGTCCATGTACAGTTTTCAACATTTTTCACTCTATGCTTTTTTTTTGGTCTTTTCTTTATAAACATGTTGCTGCTTATTTTTCACTTAATTTCATTTTTCTTTCCTTGCTTAATATTTAATTGCTCTGTATCTTCTGTGCATGTTTATAGATGCTTAAACAACAAAGCAGGAAATTTTCCTCCCATACAAAATGTTTTCAGCATTACAATTAATCACCATAGCCTTTTAGTGTAGGTGTAGATGTTATAATTAGGATGTTAGCAATAATTTTAGCAATGCAGTAGCCTAAGAAATGCTGAAATGAGCAGTTGAAGAGTATTTATCTGCCAATTTAATTATATTACAAATGGGATTAAAAGGAGAGTAAATGAGATATTCATATTTGCCAGTCCAGTAATGAACATGTCCACAGATTCCAGAGGGCAATTTTTTTTCTTAGTTTGTTACTTTAAAAATTCTTCCCTTACATTTAAACAGTATAATACCTTACAAAATCTAAATGGTCCTATAAATCAAATCTCAGTATCAGCAAGCATTTCAGTGACAGAATGAATATTTGCTAAGGAGGGTGGAGTAAAATGTCAAAGGAAGTAGGTCTCATTTAATCACTGTAAGGTCCCTAACAAATATCAGCCAAATACATTGTTCTTGTCTCTACCCGTCCCCCTTAACCACAGCTAATCAATTGAAAAGGGATATATTTCAATCTACCATCTGTTTTTAATTGCTCTCTGTGGTGAGTCATTCCGAATAGACAATCACACAGCTATAGGAAGCATGTGAATTCCCCATCCTTGCCACTCATGGTGGCTAATTTCAGCCAGATAGGATTGGAAAATGGTGGTATACAAACAGCTCAGAAGATACACGCAAAAGACAAAGGGAATTGTATAACCCATTGCCCAAAGTTCTGTGTGGAAATTTATGAGACTCACTTTAGTGCTGTGGAGCTGTTATCTACTAATTCAATTGTGAAAATGGGATCAAGAGTTTCTTTGAGTTATCCTTAATTTCTTCATTCATTTTTAAAGATGGTTTGATTAAAACCCTTTTCATGTCTCAGTCTCAACACCTTTAGAAGTAAAATAATGCCAGTATGCACCAGCAACAGGCAACACTTGCAGTGCAAACTGGGATTCCTGGAATAGATGCTTTTTGTGCCTACCAATATAATCATCTTTAGTCTTAGCATCAAGTTTTCTCCTATTCCTTATGTGCAGCTACATAAATTCAGGGCAGGAAAGAAAGGAATATCCAAGGATAATTCTTTCCTATAAGCCAAAGTTTTGATGAATTTTAAATAGGGTGTTTACAAACCAGGTGTCTCCAAAGGTCTGAGAAAATTACACCAATGGCAAAGATGCAAAAAGCTGCAGGTACCAACAGACAGAATTATTTGTCCAATATTTTTTTTACTCATTGTTATTGGGTTGATCAAGTAATTATGTGGTGTCTGTCTCTAGAGGTGTGGTTCAAATTGCTGGGAAAGATTCTCATTTGTATTGTATAAACAGGAATAAGTTGTGAAAATCTGTTAATAAATACTTCGTTTTAGTTAAGAGAAAAATAGGTTTGCAAAGGTATTTGCTGCTAAAGGAGCCCTTTAGCATAAAACCACATGAAATTTTGCATGACTATTTTTCAACATAGCATTACAGGAGTAGACTTCTTAGAATGATTTTAGAAAGAAAGTACAACTTTGCATTGTTGAAAACAATATTCCTTATTACATATGACATTGTTCCATAGGGCTTATGCTTGAATAGAAACAGAAAAAATTGATTTTTAGTCCTTGATTGGTCATGTTGAGTCCCCACATCACAATACACATCATGCCTCGTTATTTGACAAACTGGCTTTGCTTGAATATTCAATACACATCCCCAGTGCAATTGTCCCTAAATGCCAACTAAACATCACCTAACACAGTGTTTGCTTAGAGTGGACTTCAAAATGGAGGTAAATAGGCTTCTGAATTCTAAGCATAAAAGACAGGACTTTCTTCAGGGATAAGTCACAAAAACCACACAAAGCAGAGCAAATATTCCCTGGGTACTGTTTTTCTTTCAATTTCTTTTTCTTTGTCTGTAACCTTTCAAGAATACAAAATGCTTTGCTATACTGGTCTCATTAATAAATTACAACCAGTCAATTTCAAGGTGTCATTCTTCTGTACCATTCACAGCATTTGTTTTCTAAGACAAGTTTTTAAACTTTTGGTACTAGAACCTTGATGACAAAGAGGAAAAACAAAGGTTTTGACTTACTTCCATCTCTTTTTTAAAAGTTTGGCTGGAAGTAGCTATGGAACAACAGGGAATAAAGCCAGAATTACATTGCACACAAAGCTGTATAAAATATGAATATTCTACCTATTCTTAGGGCATTTCAGGAATGTGAAAATCTTAGCAGCTGTGTGAAAGCAACAGCTTTATTTCACAAGATACTGTGTCCCCCTTCCCGCCTTGCCTTACAAGTAATTTCTTTACCGCACAGTTCCTGTGACTTTTCCTCACTCCGTATTAAAAGCATGTCTGTGTCCTTTATCTGCCAGCATTTGGTGATAAAATGGATTATTATAAACAGCAGTTTAGGTCAAAGAACAAGACTTTCATTAACTGCATTTCATATGATCCTAAGGGGCTTGTTACTACTTGTATGCTGGGCATGGTGGATAAAGCTCACTGTCTCAGCCTTCCTGAATGTCTTCCCAAAGCAGGACAGTACCTCCTTTCCCAAGACTAGCACATAAATTTAATTTCATTACATTCCCTTTATGTTCTGCTTGGAAAAAGTATTACACCTTTCCAAGACCATCCCCAAGCTGAAAGAAGTAGAAAGCAATGGGGGTTTTTGGCTATTAGGAAGAAAGAGAATAATGAATTTGTGAAGTTTAGGAATCAGTAGAAAGCCATACTTTGGTTTCTCATCCTAAAGATGAAGATTCCATGACGAACAGGCAAAGACAGAGAAGGTTTTCTGGTCTTCCACATTAATTCTCCCTCAGATTAGCTCTCTTTTCTTTCCCCAGAAAAGTTCTTATTAACATTGGGCAATGCCCATAAGCCGTGCTATGATGAAAGGACAAATAAGGCTATAAACACAGATATAGGACAACAAAATAAGATTGGCTATATTTGATTGCATAGCCTTCTTTGTATTTACAGAAGTCAACTCTTGCTTAAAAGAGAAATATTAAATTTCTACTTATTATAATAGGGATCACACTCTAATAACATCACAGTAACTGGTCAAAAAAGAATCTATGAAAACAACATTTCACCTTGTTACTAACAAAATGGGAACTATGTGGCCTTTTCTGTGCCCCGTTTCAGTCAAATGTTGATAGAATTAAGACTAAGCTTAGTACACAATTGAATATGAAATGTATTTAATTGCATTTCTACTGTAATCGGTACTTTTAAGTTTATGCTTCTGAGAGAAAGCATTTTGAGCAATTTTTTAAATGACAAAGTGAGAATCCAGTTAAGAGAAACGGAGGGTATTTATTTCCAAAATAAAAATAGTTATTATTTTATAAAAGTGCAAAGAATATCCAGCATCTTTCTCTTGTCCCTGTATTGCCATAAAATTGTGGTACTGCAGACGTGTTTCATTCAGAGCTGTCTTGCAAACAGCAAACGGGACTGTCTAGATCTGGAAATGCAGAGTATCTCTGCCTCTATTTTTTGACTGTCTTTGGTCTTGTTCTGGTAGGCAAGCTGTTGTTGGCTCCTTCTTTGTTATGTTTTGATTTATTCTTTGTCATCTTCAATTTTAAAGGAGCAGAAGTGGCTGTGGATTGTAGAGATACCTACACTGGACTACTTGTAGGTCACAGAAGTAAAAAATTATCACAGTTCTGGGAAACTCGGGTATGAGGTCACTCTGGGCAGAAATTTCTACGTGCGTGCAGAGGACATGTTCAATATTTTTCTTTCTATAGCTTTAATCGGTTGTCTACAGCAGCTCTAGTAACAAAAAGTATCTGAGAAGTCATAAATTCTTTGGCACAGGGAGCCAAGATTGGTTCCAAAATATATTGAAACCAGTCTCCGCCTTCTGAAGGCTGTCCTCAAATTCATACTGAGCGCAGGAGTCAAAATTTTTAAATGTTGAAATGCAGATAGCAACTGTAAAGCCCATTCAAGGCAAGAGGGTTCCAGAGCCATCCTGTAGAATCATGATGAATTTTGAAAGGTTCTTGTTTTGAACCACAGCAATTCTGCAGAATTAGGACAATTACCTAAATGCCTCATTTTTCAGGGATCCTTTGAGCCTGGCATATAAAATAGCCTGTGAAGATTTTGTTCCCAGGAAGGCTGAATCAAATTAGTTGTTTGGGATTCGTCATTTTTCGAAGCTTATTTGTCAGAGTTTTTCATACAAGAATTTGGAGTGTCTTCACTGTTGTATTAGTTGCATTGTCCTCTCCAAATTATTTATAAATGGAACTACCACAATTTTAATAAATGAATGCAGTTGTATCTAGAAGATGCAGTTTGATGAAAATCTGCCCTAAAATCTTCCTAAAATCGCTGGAAAGGTAAATCAAGTTTACGAACCGGTTCAATTGGCCTGATGTGCCTGCCTGGTACTGTTCTCTTGAAGCAAGTCAGGTTTAAACACTATGCAGACAGATAGTTAAACAGATTTTCCTTCATCAGAATTTCTCAAATGGCACAATATATCCTTATATAACCCTACTATACCCTAAGTTGTTACGTCTGAAATATTTATTGTCACTTGTGTATGTATTTTGGCAGTTACTCGTTTTACACAAGTCTGTGTGGTCTTGTGAAATCATACTATTGAATACATAACCATGGAATCTTACATCATATCTACACAGCAAATAGGGGAGTGAAATATGTTCTTCCCATATGGATATTTTTCCCCTAATTTAACTAGATGAAACAGCGGGCTTTACAATATCTTAAATAAAAGAAAATATGTCCCTATAACCATGGAATTCAAGTTAACTAGAAAATATCCAACCTGTCCTCTATCATCTCCAATGATAACAAGAGAGCAAAACAGGTATTTTTCATGATTATTCCTCTGTAGTAATCATGAGAAAATTCAGATATATTGCTGGATATTGAATTTATTAATTATAAAGGTATAATTTTCTTAGTTGTTCTCATTAAATCATCCACTTGCCCAGTGTTGTCAAATAAGAAATGCAAATTCAAAAAACTACATTACCATTTTTATTGCTCATCAGAAGCATGTCTTACTTATGAAATATTCAGCATAAAGAAAAAACAGGAAAAACATTCTGAATAAAATAAAGAGCAGTGGGATGCCAGAGTGCAAATACTGAATAAGATTGTTTGTAAACAAGCTTCGTCTTCTTATTTTTTATTGCTATCAACTCTAACAACTCACAGCTTATCTTTTGAATTTGCCAATGTTATTTCTTTGTATCCATCTCTTCTTTTTAAATAACACTAGAGTATTCCTTGCTATTTTGAATCTTGTATTTTCTCATTGTCCCTTCAATAGAACTAGATACTGATAAGTGGATAGCAGATAGCAGTGTCTGTACTAAAGACAAACACTAACAGTGTCACAAACAGTGACTGCGACTGTTACATTTTGGTTAACTTGCAGCTTTCCACTTTCAGGCATACAAAAAAGATAAATATTCCTTTCCTCTTAAAAAATCTGGGTTTCTTGGAAAAACTTCAGACTAATGGACTACAGTGGACTTATTAGTCTGTGGAGTATTTGGTCTTCAAAGGAGCCATGCTAAATTCAACCACACACGAACCTTTCCTGGTTTTTGTTCCTGAAATATTTCTACATACAGCTTAAATTTTCAATCCACTGCTCTTTTTGCCATGTTCTTAAGCTGTGGACTGTTAAACAACTCCTGCATCTCCCCAGAGATGCAAATCCCTAGCTCCAGTACGAATGAGGTTTGTAAATTCTTGAGGGTGGTATGTTCTACACAAATGGTAAATAGTGTCATTACTTAGCACAGTGGGAAGCATTTCAAAAGCTGAAACACCCTTGCCTTCAAAAGCAGGAAAGTTTTTAAAGAAGTGTCCTCATCACCCTCCTTTGCAAATACTGACAAACATTTGATCCACTGAAGTTCAGTGTTATTCAAAGCCATGCACGCCTCAGCCGAGCCCCACTTCCACATACTGGGGGATACCTGCTCAACCTATAAATCTTCATGTCAAAACCGTGCATATAATTGCCTTCCAAGCAAATCAGTAAATATAATTTTGACTTTTTGAACTCAGTATGTATTTTATTTGTTAGCTAAAACCACAAAGATTTTTCTAAATTCTCTCCAGCCCCTCTTTAACCAGTCTATGTTGCAATGGTTGGCCTGCAGCACTTCTATTTTTAGCTCTAATGGAACAGTCTTAAATTGCTTATTTTCTGTTTACTAAAGACACCGAGCTTGTAACCATGGAAACTGTGGCAAGTGCCACAGCTCAACTGTTTTATTAAATGGGTGGAAGTTACAGCTGCAAAACTTGAAAGGCCAGCATGTCAATTTTATACACAACTCAAATTGCCATATTATACCACACACATACCATATTTTATCGAGTACTACATTAAACATTAGAAGCCAGAATCTGGTCTTGGTTGTAATGATATAAATTGTACTATCTCTCTCCTCAATGAGACAAACAAAGAAATATTCTTGTGCAATCTAGATCAAGATCTGTTTTTGTCAAACTGCACAGGCCATCTAGTTTCAGTGATTACTGCATTTGAGTGCCTAAATTGCAGGTAATGTACATTAAACCAGTCCCTAGATATCATGGAAAGACCCCATCTCACAGCTGTGTCTGCATGAAGTTTTTAGCACATTATTGTATTGCTTACAGCAATCACATTATTTTTGGAATCACTATGTTCTGTAACATTAATAGAAAGAATTAAATCAAAACTAATGACCTTGTCAACTGAAACTTCTAAAGCTATAGTGAAGAATTAACACAAAGAACTCCTTAAATCTGTAATCAGGTTTTTAAACCAGAACATCCTGAGCACCAGAGGTATTGAAAGTTTACACTCTCTACTACTTTTAGTATAGGCTGAGTATGCTCCATAAATGTGAAAGCTAGGGTATTTTTAAATTCTTACATCGAATTGTATATAACAAGTCAAACCCTTCTGAAAATTAATGAAAATTATTAGCACAGTTTAGAAGATTTTTGTGATGGAGTATAAATCAAATAACAAATATAATTTTTAACACAAACCTAAATGTTTCCCCAAAGTCCCCAAAAGACTGAGAGCTAAAATAAGAATAGTGGTATATTTACATCCATAAATACTTAATGCATGACTCATCCTGTGTAATAGAACCAAATGCTTGAAGAATGTTCGACATTTAGAAGAATCAGGTTCTGCTCTGCTTTCTTCTCAAGGACTATGGTTGGAACAGCGTTCACATTTCTACAAAAAAAAAAAGTAAAATTAACATTTTAGAGGAGACACCTTTGGGTAAAGGTAAGATTCCAAGAAATTATGAAGAGTGGCATTTCTTTCTATGAAAACATAACTGTTTAAATTAAAGAATAATATGTTTGATGCTCAATTATTGAATTCAAAGAAATATTCTTCACTCTCTGTTTATGTAACTAGACTTACTGAAGTGAAAAAAAATATGTTTCCTTCCATTTATATATTTCTTTCTTTTTTTTTTTAATCCATCTACAGGATCTACCTTCATTTGTAATACCCACATAATTCCAGTGAAAAATCAAGAGGGAGTAGCAATGATGTTTATTATTAATTTTGAGTACGTAACAGATGAAGATAATGTGGCATCTCCTGAGAAGTGCAAGCCAATATTACCATCTAAACTTGTAAATCGTAAGTTACTCAATGAAATTCCTTTGCTTATCTCTACTTTTATCTGGCAAAGTAATCAATATGGGCAATAAGGTTAGCAAAGGATGCAATCCCATTGGTTGACTCAATAATTAAAATCATAAGAAGCTAAATGCAGCAAACCTACTGCAAGATGTCAGTACAACAATCTATCAGATCTTTGGTAGTACTAACAGCATAGATCTTGTGAATAGTGCTAGGACATACAAATTCATAAAAACAAAAATCTTTCACAGAAGTGCATTACCCTTGACAAAAATCAATTCAAAATGGAAAACTGAAAAAAAGCATTGTGATATAGCCCAAATATTTCATCTTAGCCTATTCAAAATTAAATATTTCTATTTTTTAAAAAATAATTAGTGGCATTTGATTCATAATTGGTAAACTGTGATTAGATTGGACTAGAAAATACAAAAATCAGTTAAAACATAATTAAATATCCTGATTTAATCAAATTGAAGTCTTTAGATTAACTTGAAGGATACAGGGAGGTGGAGCGGTACAGGAAATGCTTTTGCTTTCATTCTGCTCTGGAGCATTGTCAAAATTAGAAAACTCAACACAAATGTCTACTTCTTATACAACTACATTGTGTAGCTTTCTGTCCCACTGTCTGCAGAACATGTGCTCTTTTGCTGACCTTCACTGTGTGCAGCAGCAGCACACGATCCTTCTGCTTTGCATCACCACTCACGTAATCTACTCTTACTACAAGATTCGTCAGAACACATCCCATTTGTACAAGCTCTTAGTAAAGCACAGCATGCTCTAACAGTGAGCATTAACACTTGGAAAATACCATTTCACAGTGAGATAATCTTTAACATTAGCACAATAAAGGAACATAAGTATTCCAATTGTTAAATCAACACTTCATTTTTCCCTAGTTTGGACATAAAGACTGATATAGTTCTCACTTAGAAGCAAGGACAGAACTTTCTTGATGCAAACACTACACAGTGCCTGAAGTGTCCACAGAACCTACAACGACAGGGTGTATAAGAATGGCAAAGAAAATTTCCATTACTGGAAACTTGCAATTTGCAAATAATTATTGTTCACCAAATATTAAGTTTTTTAAAAAGCCTTTGTAAATAGTCTTTACCGTACATATTTAAAATCTTATGCTTTTATGCTTCCTTTTCTTACTCTGTTTTGCATTGGGTTTGGGGTTTTTTATAACCAATACACCATTTTTTTTCTGGGATTTTTTTTCAGATGCCAAGAAAACACTTTTTTCCTGCTAATGATACAGTTAAAAATGCCAACAAGGGGTATCAGGAAAAACAGAAAAAATGCATCAGAAAAAATTTATAATAAGTACAGCACATAAATCCTACCCATATTCTGGTTTTATTTTAGTATACCATGGTTTTGTGAGTTTGAAACATCTTACTTCCTCCATTTAAAAAGCAATTTTATAACATAGATAAAATTGATCAGCTTGTCCATGCTTACTGTGGTTTTATGGACAAAATAGAAGGTAAAATACCAATCGGGGAGACAAAACAGAGCTTCATGTCTTGAAAAAGAACATTTTCTGTGACACACCACTGTACAGTTTCAAGTGTTATCACTTGCTGCATTGTAAAGTGAAAAGCAGCTAAAATGGAAATATGCAAAAAATACCCCCACTTTGTCAAAACATCCTTCTCTTGCTTTATGGTATTTACACCTGAGGGATTTCCTTGCTGAGAGTTCTTGAAAAATTAATAGATGGGCCTCCAAGCTCAGTACATAACTGATCTCTCCAGAGAGAGATCAAGGTGCGAAAGGAGGCAAAGAAAGGTGACTTGAACAATTTTCCTGCTAGTGGGTACAGCCAGGTGCCAGGAACTGGCAGAAACTAGAGCAGGCACACGGCTGTTCCATCTTCTACTAAGTTGCTTATGGTTTCAGAGCAGACTGTTGTGTGGGCCGGATGGGATGGATGGTGATACAAAATATGCTACCTAGCCAAAAATTCCTCTTGGCAAGAAAGAGGCCAAGCTATGCAAAACATCCAGAAATAACTGCACAATATTGTGTACAGTTCAATGGTGGTTTTAAACTACAATAGGCAAAAGCCTTGAAATATAGAAAAGGCACAGAGAGACCAATAAGCTAGAAAAGAAGTCAAAAAAGGTGGATTGTTTAACATTAAAAACATCTTTCTTAAAGTCATGTTCCCAGCATAAGAAAGATATACAGCAGATTCTCCAGGAGGTAGTTTTTCACCATCATACTCTATCTGTAACAGGTAAACCAGATGATCTCTTTTCACTGGATCACACACAAAAAGGACAGTAATAGGTACTGGTTCAGGAAAGAAAGAGAAAAAGTAACAAAATCCCTTTGAATGCAGCAACCAATTTAGAGAATAAAAATAGAGAAGGAACCAGACACATAACAAGTGCAATACATCTCTGACAAACAACCAGAAAAAGCAACAGCTAATGGCAAAAAGACAATAGATTTCAGATTACATTAACATCTACTGCCCAGAAGCACACAGATCATGAGAGATTTCTTTCCAGAGCTCCTTAGATTGAGTTTTCTCATATTAGAATGCCTTTTCTACATGAGAGCAAAAAAAAAAAAAAAGACTGAGTCATCTTACAAGAGAGAAGTAAAAGCTGTTAGGGAGCAAATAGATTGCAACTATTTTCCTGACCCTAGACAACAAGATAACTTTTCATACTCTCATCGTTCCTCTAATGGATTTATTAAGAGTTGATAAAATTTATCAAGTGTATCTCTGAAAAAACCCTTTCCTTTTTTCTAAACGCTTCTATTCTGCAGGCTGGAGCCAACAGTTTTGAGCACTACCACTTACCATAGGGCTCCTTATGACAGAAATTGCCACTGAGATGAGCTCCGTTGGTTACAGCAGAGTGCTAATATCATCGAGGTTGTGGATGGTTGTTGATCCCTGTATGGGTTATTCACTTAAGAGCTGGACTCAATGATCCTTCCATTTCAGAATATTCTGTGATCCTATAAAATCTAATGCAATGAAATAAAAAAGCATTTCATGCAGTGAAGAGGGATTTCAATCTGCTAACAGGCTGAGGGCCCTCTGAACAAATTAAGACCTGTGGAATACAAGTAGTATTTTTTAGGTTTAGCTCAGTGACTGAATTTAGCTCTGGATAGTCAAAAATTTAAAAATTAATCAGCTGAATACTGACAGATATTTTCAACAGTATTTGCAAGCTCTCTAGTAGAAGCATCCTGTCTTTTGTTATGCGCCAGGATGATGGCTAACACAGTTAGGTTCTGATTCAGCACTGGGCTTGAGAGATGATGATAATAATAGATTATCAAAAAGAAAAGGTATGTTTCAGGAGTTTGATGAGCACATTTGAGTATAAATAGAATTCTTTCTAGTCTGGTGCTCGAGAGCTCCTATCTTATATGCAGTAAATGTCTGAATAAGCAGTAATGTGAAAAGTGAAGGTAGTGTCTTAACAATTGCAGCATAGAAGCCCTTTCAGATTATCCTTTTCTTCCCCTAATTTTTTCTGGCAAGAATTCATCACCAGTTTTCACTGGGAGCTGGAAAAATGTTTGTATAAGCAAATAGTGAAATTTTAGAAGATCCTAGCATGCACTAACCCTGTAAATAAATCACAGACGACTGATTTTTCACTCTTTTCTGTTTCGTTGTTTTTGTAGTTTTGCTGCAATTCTGTTTTCCAATATATTCCAGTTCCCTAGTAAAGCTAAAGAAGACTTTGTTCATATATAACTTTTCTTTTTTGAGGAAAAAAGGGTATAGCCCAAAACTTTTGCCGTATGTTTTCATTTAAACTTCTAATCAAACTTATTTAATACTACCCCTGTTCCATCTTTGTATTCAGAGATGTGCAGAAATTTCTTCTGTACACACTTATCCCACAACTGGGTAACATCCTCTTCTTTAGTAAGAATATATTTGCACAATGAGCACTTAAAGTGAGACTTAGAGAAACTGATTTCTGCTATAGATGCCCATTCATCATTCAATCTTTCTAAGCTTTGTCTCATTTCTGTATATGACAATTCTAATAATTTTTACTTCAATTGTTTTCTAATAAGTTTGTTTGGCTTTTATGTTGCCTTTTCTTAGATCATGTAAACAGTTTACAATTCCAGAAATTAACATCTATACCCAAAGATAAAAACACTTAATAACTGTATTCTACCTCATTTTACATGTGAAACACTTGAAGACAAAAATACCTGCTTTGTAAATGAAATATTTGTGTAGTGTATTGAAGTGTTAAGACTGATAGTTTTAAGCTACATAAGCCCTAAAAATGGACTTTACTCCTCTCTAGCAGTTCTTATGGACTGTTCTTTTACACCTTCCCAACATTTGCTTGATTGTCACTATAATGGTAAAAAATTATTCCCAAAAATGTAACTCATAAATTTTCATTAATCTAACCATTTGCAAAGCTCTATAAAATTTTGAACTCCAACTGAAATAATGCATAAATAAATTATATTTAGCAAGATAGTCGTGGTAAAAGAGAACTCCTTTCTGTTAGACTCACTGTAAAAAAGAACAGAGCTTTGCATAGATTTTCTACAATGAACTAAATTAAGAAGAAATGTGATTTTATATCACCTTAGAAAAAAATTATTTGAACACTAGCAAATTATAATTTAAATTTAGCTACTAGTAACAGTTGCTAACCAAAATAACATATGAATTCCCACTCAGCGTGTTGTACAAGCTTCATTAAAATTCTTATAGTAAAGTGTTAAGTTATAACTTCTGCGTGTAAATATATCTTTTATATCAATGGTTGAGGAAAGGACCCTTAGTGTCCAATTTTATTCCCAAATCTCTCAAACATTCCACTGTGGCATGTTCATCCACTCCATTATTTTATGAGGAGTTTTTGCAGCAATTTACAGAAGTAGTGACATTAATTACTATTTGGTCATGGCACCTGATTCTATTCCTCACAGCTGTAAAATACTCCTTTCCTGTAAAACTAGTGACTACAAGATATCAAGATCAACCATGACATACATTGAACTCAGAAAATCAACCGCCAATTCAAACTGACAGAAACCCATAGATTTGAGGATACTGACTTCAATATGAAGAATGTGGCTACAATTTTTCTACTCAAAAGAGACCATTTGTTGGATTGCAATAAGAAAAACCTTTCAGAAATTATTTCTGAGTTGTCTTCATTTTCTGCCCTACTTAGAGCATTCTACCTTTTTACTGGTCTATAATGCTTTTCTAACATTTAATCCAGCCCTATCTAGATCACAACTTCTATTAATCAATTGGCTAAAATAGCTAGTCAGATGAGGTAACTTTGTCACAAGTTTTATTCCTTTCACCTCAAAACAGTTTGACTAGAAGTACTAACCTATAAGCTAAATATTAGTTCCCAAACACCATGTTTATTACCTCATGGGAGAAAGCACAGAAAAGTAATTTGATTAAACATGTAATTGCATTCTGCCAAAGAGGGATATTTCAGGATTGTCTTAATATTTTATCATTTCAAAATCTGTAAGCCTAATAAAGACACCCTGGAATAATTTCTTGGGTTTATTTCTGTGAAGGAAATGACAGGATCTGTTATGCATCCAATAAATAGATAATAACCTTCTTTAGATAAGGTTCAAATAAAGTGAAGAGGCTAATAATATTTTTAAAACAGTCAAAACTATAATCAGAAAACCTTTGAAGCAACTTCTTCAAGCTGCTTTCTCTTCAGCAAGTTTTCATCTTTCCTGGCCCTAGCAATGGAGTTACATCTGAGAAGCAGAGAACACTCCATACACTGATGTTGTAAACAAGCACAACTGCAATTTAAATCACGCCTTTCCTTCCAGTCAAAGAGCTAGCCCAAAAACACAGTATTTGCTTTCATCTGTGCAAAGAACTTTACTATACAAATATAGCAGTTTAGTGAAAGGCAAGCATGTCTTTTTAGTCCTAGAAATATTAGGACTACAATGTTGACATGAAATACTGCATACGTTTGATGCATGCAATTTTGCCTTATAGAATATGGCACATACAAGTAAGAGTAACCCCCTGACTTTGCTCAAAATATAAAGAGAAGTTTGTCCAGGTTCTTATTTTTAGCTGCACCACTGGAAGCAAATTCATCTTCAGTGAGGGCTAGTCAAGAAAAATTGTGTTCAGGAGGACGAAGGTTTCTATCTAGCCAACCAGCAGCATAGCTCTGAAAACCCCCGCATCAATTATGTGTATTTGTCTTCAAGGTAAATTACAGTAAATATTAGGCAAACTGAAATGGTGCTGAACTCTTAGCAAAGGAATATGGCCAAACAACAATCACCAATAAAAGACAGAAGAGCCTCTGCTATTACCACCTTCAGTGCTCCACAAACACCTAACTGCCTAAATTAACAGAACAGCTACTGAGATAAATAATTTTTCTTAGTCATGTTTTACAGACAGAGAAATAGGAATAGGGTAGCTCTACTTCTGTTTCCTAATGATGGCTGCTGTTGGGGCTCAGCTTAGAGAGGAAGCCTTCCTGGATTCCATGAACTGTAATTAGCTGTTTAGATTACAGCCTCACCCAGCTACAATCACAGAGCTATTTTGCTATATCTTGTACAAACATTGAGTAAAAAAAAGTTATCTATGTGTAAAGAGATTGAAAATTAAAAAGAGGGAGTGGCACAGCTTTCAGTAGCTTTCAGTGGAGGCAACTTATGCATACCACACAGGTCTTCCAGTGATATATTTTTATTAATTTTTAACAGGTCTCCTATCTATCTGTTCCTTTCAGGACATTTAAAACAGGGGGGTTCTGTGAGGTAGCTTGAGGACTAGGATAATGATTTTCTGAAGTCATCTCACATTATAGTACCCTCAGGAAAGTATAAAGGTAGTGAGTTTTACTTCATCCTCTGATGGAAGAGACACGTCTCTATTATTCATTAAAAGAATTAACACAGAATGTGACACATCTGTGCACTTGCTAAATTGAATTATAGATTTTGATCTTGAAGAGGAAAAAATCAAAACTATCAGAGTATCTCAAGCTTAGACAAAAATGACTCTACTAGTAAACAGGAAAAATTTCCAATGGATTTGAGACGCTTTTGGATGGATGTTGTTTACTAGAAATATAGGGGGGGGTTAGTTATAGTCTACAACATGAAAATGGTTGCTTTAGATAAGTAAACAAAATAGATGTATAGATAAAAATGAGGGAGTTTACTTCCACTACGTCTTACTTCTCAAGTATAGAATCCTATCATTATTACTTGGTTGTTTTAAGCACCCAGGCAACTTGGGCATTTCAAATATCTGAGAGTAGCTGGCAAGGACACATAGTCTGAAGAGCTCTTGCCATGAAGACATGAAATTAATGAGGCCTATCAGGAATATGATGCTAAGCTCATATTCTAAACAAGTGTCAGTGAATCAAGTCTATTCTTCTGATGGAAATTATGAATTCTTCAACCTTTTAGTAAGTTTCATCCAAATAAAATTGTCATAATCTAGCAAAAAATTTATTACTAATTAGAAATTAGTTTCCTGAGAAATAGCATGTTAATCTGTGTACACCTACTTTAGTTTTCTGTCTGGAACCTTAGCCGACTTTAAAGCTTGGTAATTGGAAACATCTATTGATCTATGCAAAAAAACTTACTAATTATTAAATATTTCTTAATTGATAGTTCTTAAATTTTCCAAATAAAAAGTCAATATACTTTCAGAACAATTCTTCTGCATATTACATATATTGTTTTTGAAGTTAAGCTACCTGAATTTGCTTCTAAAACGTGGAAATTTTATATTCTGCCTTCTTTTCTTAATAGCCTGTTTATTTTTTGAATCTGTTTCAAGAAAAAGCTTTTTGTAAATTTAGTTTAATTGTATTTCAGATGGTAACAACCTTTCAAGTGGCTCTTCTTCAGGTAAATCTATCTTCTAAAATTCTGTCTGCAAAAGTCCTTTTATTGATTTGTTCTGCTATATTATTTCAAGATCTCATTACATTTTATATATTTCTGGAAGACTGCAAGTCATAATATAGCTCTTTCTCTCACTGTCTGAATATTTATTTCTGCAAAACTATAGCTATAACAGGTAAACTATTAAATTTAATATAATTATATGACATAAAATCCAAATTTAATGATACCTCTCATTATTACTGAAATTTGCAATATGCAGAGCATAAAAAAACTTCAGTCAATATATGAGACAAAACACATTGCAGAAATTGATAGTAGTATATGAATTCAGTGTTAAAACACAGAAAACCTGTCTCAGAGAAAAGCAATATTTTTTTTTATCCTATGAGGCCTAGCAGCCAAGGTGATGAAGGGCTGAGAACTTCTGGAGGGCTTGATTTAATAGATAGAATAAATTCTTTTTTCTACCTGTCAAAAAACCCACCATAGTCATTCCAACACAGCTAAATATTGTGCTAGGTAAGAAATATTTTCTGCGATGCTTGCTATTTTATTTCATTGCAGTTATTTACTTTTTTTTCTTTCATACTTCTAATCATATTTAAGAAATAAAAATGCAAGAAGTAAAATCACTTTCTGAGAGGACAAAAAATTATTTTTTCATATGGCTTTTTAATAAAAACTCTTCAACGCCTGTAATTGCAATGAATAAGATATAGTAAAATGACATTTCTGTCAACAAGTGGAAGAAAAACAAGTAAATGTACCAATTCATATTAACATTCAAGGATATAAACATTATGTCCTTTGAGGGAGACCCTGTTTACATTGTTCTGAATAAATTCTCTGGTCAGCCACACACAGGAGAGTCCCACAAGCAGTCAGAGACTTCATCCCCTTCCTTTCATATTCTGACAGAGTCCTATGTGCAGATATCCAAGTTAAATCTTTCTCACTTACAAGGGAAGATAAAGAAGATTGTTGGTTTCTTATACTGGTAGAAGACACGCACAACCTTAAATTTTAGAAAAAACTAAAAGAAGTGCCAAAATTAAAGGAAATCATACCAGAGGATAAAAAAATAAGTGTATTCAGTGTCTGAGAGTTATGAGTTCTAGCTTCTAATGTTAATAATTGCATATGCTTTGCTTTTTTCTCCTGAAAATAGATTAAGATAATTTAATGTGCAGAGCAAGAAAATTATCCACTTAAGTATGCTTCAGTACATTTTGGGAAAAAGAACTGAAAAGCCGTAATTGTCTCTTTCTGTAATTCTTTGTCCCAAGGCCTGCTGTGCCCAGACAGAAAAAAAGGCATCATCACATGCCGCAGTGTTTCCATAGAGTACATTCAAGTATTCGCTGATATTTTAGACTGTCCGTGTTTAGGGATACCATTTCTCAAAAGCAGTTGTTTCCTTTAGTCTGTTGCATGAGTTGCTAGATGGTATTTGCAAGCTTTTGAGCAGCAATTCAATAACTATCTGTGTCTGTATTTCTGATAACCTAAATTCTGGAATTGTGTGACAGTAGACATTCAATTATGAGAAAATATTTCAGCAAAGGTCTGACTTGAGCTGCTTTTGTGAAAGTAATTTTTCTTATTCTTTGGGGAAGTTTTAGAACAAAGGTATTATGGAATTAGCCCATGATCTTGAGGACAGTCTGTCATAATTATCTATCTTACCTACCCTCGTCAAGGAAATCTGTATACAATAGGTTGGTCATTGTGGATATGTATGTTCTATTCTTTAATCTTATATACTGGAAAAGTAACATATGTTTCATACTATAGCCAGACCAGTCATTCACCATTCTAAAACTATCCATGGCCTGATTTTCTTCGACACCCTACCACAGTCAACAGGTTGTACAGAAACATGAGCATTTCACTTTGGTTCAATTCTCAGCCTCGGAGCAGTGGCACATTTCACCAGGAAACAGTTCTGACAGTCTCTACACCTCACTCAGACTTCTGCAAACTCTTTGTGCATTTGAGATCCTTTGACTTGATTTTGGAAAGTCTAAACCTAGAGAAGGTTGAGACAAATAGACTAAATCTAGTTGCCAGCTAGGGAGCCTGAGACCAGCTAATATTGCTCCTTTTGCTTTCGCATTCTGGGGTTTAGATAACTGCTTTGCATCAGCATGAAAATAACAATACTACTGGTGGTGCTATAAAAACTGTCCGAGCAATTCTTTGAGGAGCTATCACAACTTTTCAGCGGCCATCTCCTAGGATTACCCTTCTGCTGTGCTTGGGATAGGACTGCAAATACCACTGACATGGGCTAAACAGACTTGGAGAAATAACACAGCATCTAGCATTACCCAGAGACCACTAAAGAAATTGTAGAGAATGTAAAACTCTCTCCATTGCAGGCATTTCTCTGACTTAGCCACTGTGACTTGTATTTAAATATACATTTCATCATTAGTAATTTGGGGAATGCCTTCACATGAAAGGCCACATTCAGGCCATGTATAATTTCCCTTCCTTTTTATGAAATGTTTGCACAGAATAAACACAAGAATCACTAGCCATGCAAATGTATTGGATTATAAAATAAATCCTTGTTCATTTATTTTTGCAGGAATATCTCATTTTGATGGGGCAGGGAATTTGCAACCATGATTGTAGCTGTTGATAGGTCTTTTGGGAACTAATTTTCATTCTTTTTTTTTTTTTCCCCTGACACAAAATTCCATATGATTGTATTCAGTGTTTAAGAACAGCAATTTTCTATTAATATTAGCCCTTCTTATTGCAATACATATGGAACAACGAGGATATTATTTTTTCTTATCAAGATAGGATTTTTCCCTGCATTTTTTCCCAAAACTATCAATATAAATATTTTCTTCCCATGAGTTCTAAGTCTTCTCTTTTAATCTCCCAAAATATGAGACAGAATTGAAAAAAGGCTTCCAGAACACAAGAAAAGTTGATTTGAGTTTGAGACTTTGGAGACAATTGTATCTGCAAATAGTTTAGAAGAGTCCTATAGCATCTACAGTGATAGTTTTGGACTGAGCTCTACTATTTAGAAACTTTAACAGCTGAGATGGCACAGAGAATAAGTGCAAGCAACAGATTAACTCATTTGCAAATTCCTTATTCAGTAAAGCAAGGTTTGAAAGGAGGAGGTGGAATGTAAGTCTGGAATTGTGACTCAGACTCAACTGCTTTCCTCAACTGCTCTTAGGAAGACACAATCATACAAATGTCTGACTCAGCATTACAGAGAATTTGGCAATCTAGTCTTTAATAAAACGTAAGCATTTTAATGTCACATTATCTCTGCATTAGTAGTAAATAGCTGGTTGCGTCTGAAAACACGTTTGAGTGTTGTAAGCCAAGATCCATCTGCTCTGACATCATACTTGCACAAAGCAGGGGTTGTCCATTACCAAACAAAAGATTTCACCCCATACACAGCACACGAGGGAAGCTTCCACTGGCAGTTTTAGTCTATTCTGGGACCAAAGGCCAGAGGCCTGAATGAATTTTGTTTCATGACAAATTATGTTATTACACTTCCTTGCTCAGCTCAACTCAGTAAACTACACAAATTCTGAATGGGCCCCCTGATAGCTTTAGCTACAGGAGAGAGGTGAATGTCCAACACACCATGTAGCTCATTACTTGTTCACTGAAGAATAGCAATACTCCTTCTCTTAAGAATATTCAAATTAAAAAGCAGGAAAATAGGGTTTGAGACTATTTATTACAGTGTATAGAAGAAAGCAAAAAGCTGCTCATCTAAGTTTTCTATTTCATGCCCAAAAGTCTTAGCAAGAAGCAAAATTCTCACTGAGTATTCTTTCCAGCTGAACTGCAGTTAGACAGCTAAATCAGTAATGCAGTATAACGTGGTCATATTAACGTGGTGAGGCAGAAAAGACCATCTGCAGCACCATGAATATGACTAAAATAGAGTGCCAACAAAAACCTTGAACAGTGTCTAATGACAGAAATCCTTATGAATGGTGTTTTTAAGAATTTCAGTGTAATTGATAAAAAAGAGAATTATAGTGTTAGTTTCACTTTAGATGCAATAAGCTTTCAAAATATATTTATAAGCTGCTTTACAGCTCAATTCTATGTGCATTTAAAAATATTATTTTTTTTACATTCTTTTCACTAATTTCAACAGTGAGCAATTGTAATGTTCAAGCGTAATTAGTAAGTTAAAAGAAATATACACACTCCCAAGGTGTACTCTGCTGAATATTACTGTGTAGACTGAAAATTGGCACCTTTAACTGCTGTTTTAAAGATCCACGTCTCCGGTTTATGTAATAGAGAATTCTATCTATTGTACTCTGGTGTGTATATGCCTAGAGTGATAAATTCAATGCTAGATATTTGGAATTCAACAATATTTTTTCAAAAATTGTCAAAGACAAAAAGTAATATCATTACATGGATTTACATTTCAAAGTAGGGAAAAAAGTGGAAACAAGTCACCAGATTTCTAAACACTTGGATATTATCAATAGTCTTTCAGGTTATTTATTTTAGAATAGATTTTCAATTACTTGGATTAAAAAAAAAGGTGCCAACAATGAGGTGAGAATGTTTGCATATGTCAAAAAATTATTCAGACTATTACTTGAGATCACAAGGCTTATGCAAGGATGCTGACTCACCAATTGATGAAACAGCAAAATAAATTTTTGCGGAAACAATATTAGAGACTGAATTATCTATTACCTATCAACAACAAAATTTCTCAGCTGTTGTAAAAATATCTTAAATTAACACATTTAGAAAAATAATTCAAAAATGCAGTGAAATATTGGTAATTATAAGGAAGCGAACTGAGGTCAAAACAAGAAGCCATTATATCACTGCATTGATTCCTAAGTCTGAGTAGCTCAGGCCATTGTCAAAAAGGATTACATTAGAAATAAAAAGTAACTGAGAAGAGTGAGAAGCATGTTCAGATGTACACAATACAGTTACATATGCATTCTTCAGCTTGCAGAAGAGGTATACAAAGAGCAATTCAGCAGATGCATGAAAAACTGTAAACATATAGAGACTATATTGAGATTATAAAAGTGGAGTAATTATTAGGTATTTCTTGTAGGCACTAGAACCCTCCCCAAGGCAACAAGTGTATAGCAAGTAAGGTGAAGTACTTTTTCACAAACATATGCTAAAATTATGGAATTCTTTCCTATAGAATGCTTTGCAGATCAAACTACAACCATTTTTTGAAAGCACTGAGACAAATTCATAGAAGAAATGTACACCAAACATACAGTTTGTGGTTTGAACAAAACAATTTATAGCTCAGGAAGTTTCTGAAATTCAGTTATTTATAAACTGAGTACATTCACTGAGAGAAATATCACAGTGTAGTGACTCTTAATCTCCTTCTTCACAAATCCACTGCCAGAAAGGATCAAAACCCAATAGTGTGCTAGATGGACCTTTGGTGTCATCTAGTACAGCAGCTTTAGCTGTTGGACAGGTTTTCCTGAGCAAGGTACTCCCACCTTCATTCATTTAGAATTCAAAATACAGTTCCATATTCAATACTAAATAAATAGAACATCCATTTAAAAACATTAAATTATTAAACTGCGTTATCTATTGTTCTCCAATTACTGCCTGCCATAGGCATAAAAGAAGGACTATTTCAAAACATGTCAGTATGGAATGATAGACTTCAATGGTAAATATTAATAAATATTAGGTAGCTACAAAGTCTGGCAATTTAAACTGACTGGAAAAAAAATCTTATCCCAAACAGAACTTCTTATCCCAGCAAGAGAGAATAAGAAGATACTTCAAACTGTTCACCAAAAAATAGTTTCATTATTGATTCACTGTTGAAAACACTTATGTAGCAAAGCCATGTGATACAAGAAGTTATTAAATAAGTCAGACTGTTTATACAATGACACCTGATCATTTAAATTATTTAAATTCTTATATTTTGTTAAACATTCTTTAGCATTGCTTATTCTAAACTGTTTAATATGTTTTCTCTACATCTGAAGTCCCTGTGCCTCCATCTGTGAGTTGTATTACAAGAAACCTTACAATATTTGTTATTTAAGTTAGTTATTTTAGAAGGGTATTCTGTAAATTTTGCAATTCTTCCGCTATAGTTTCTTTCTATGCACCATATTATACTCTTCCTCTCAACTACTGATATTTCTTACCATTACACAAAGTGTTCATTTTCCACTCACTCAGGATAGTCTCACCTGCCATTCAACATACCAAGCCCAACTCAGCCCATCTCATGCAACTGTAAACAATAATTGCATTGTATAGGTGCAACTGAGGCTTGAGACCTGTGTTCCTCTTTTTTCTTCACTTTGCTCCTTTACTTTTAATTTTAAATGCGTTAAAATTGTTTCATCTAATCATTAGATGTAAGAACTGGAGAGGATTGTAATGAAACCGATATACAGCTTATTCCTCTATCCCAAGAAATTAGCTCTGGTATCTTCCTGTTTAATCTGTAGCCAATAAATGCATATATCAGCAGTACATTTATAATCACATGGAGTTCTACTAATAATAGAATCTGCAAATATCTATTTCAGAATAACAACTATCAAGCAAAGTAGTTAGACATGCTCTGGAAGTCTTTTGTAGATACATAGATTTTTAATTTAGAAAGGACTGCCTGAACCTCATAGCTTTTAAAATAGGCTGTAGAATTAATGCTGCTATCCTCATTCTAAGGTCAAAAACTTAGGTCTGACTGAATTATGAAATCTTTTAACACCCTAACTACAACAAACTTGGACTCGATTATATTTGTATATTTATATATTCCGTTACTAAGCATTTTAATTTATTAGGAATAGATACTATCATTCATTGTAAGTGAAAAAAAATAGCTGATTTTAATGACCAGACATTCATGTGTATTATTTTCTTCTGTTTCTGTGTATTTACACGTAGGCAGACTTTTTGGGTTCCGGCTACCTGGATTGAGACTTCTAACGTACAGAAAGCAGTCCTTACCCCAGGAAGACCCCGATGCAGTCATAATCGATTCATCTAAGCACAGCGATGACTCAGTGGCAATGAAGCACTTTAAATCACCTACAAAAGAAAGCTGTAGTCCTTCAGAAGTGGATGATACAAAAGCACTGATTCAACACAGTAGATGTTCACCTTTGGTTAATATATCTGGACCTCTTGACCACTCATCACCTAAGCAGCAGTGGGACAGACTTTACCCTGACATGATACAGACAAGCAATCCACTAACCCATTCCAGATCAAAGGAAAGTATTTGTAGTATACGGAGAGCTTCTTCAGTACATGACATAGAAGGCTTTAATGTCCATCCCAAGAACATTTTTAGGGACCGTCACGCAAGCGAAGGTATGGTAGAAAGTCAATCACTCTTCTTTGATGTACTAGAAAAAGGAATTTTTTCAATATTTCATAGTAATAATCATCACTTTGTAAACAAATCTAAATATAGTCAACTAAATTTAATGACTCAAAGATGCATTGAAAATATTAAGGGCCCAAATACGCCAGGCTTATGTACACTAAATATTGTTTTTCACTTCCAAGGAGACTAATGGAATAATGGTGTTGGTCTTCTCTATAGGGTTATAGCAAATATTGGGGGCAATATTCCTTAAGCTAATATTGATGTCGGGGGTGGGGGGGGAATCAGGCGATCAAATTATAATTGCATGTACCATTTTCTCCTATACTTAAATATATTAGATTGTCTTTGACTGTATGAAATCCTACTTCAGAGACTGATAAGTTTATTTCTCTTAAATATGCAATGTGCAGATTTTACATTCACTGATCTCCAACACTGAGACATGCATTTTCTCTCATGCTGAAGAAAATATCCTCAGCAACTCCATTGACATGCTTTGTGTAATGAATAGTGAAATACTTAGTGAAATGGTGAAATGCTTAGTGTAAACTTCATTTAAGTGTGATTTTCTCATTGTGCTAGAATATTCATGCAACCAGCAAAAGGTGCAAAGTTATTTCCTCTCTCCTCATTTTCATTGTCTCTCCTAAATCCCTGGAGAGTAGTCCACGATTTCTTCTTGAGGACGGGGAGTTTAAGGAACTTGGGAAGGAGCATAGCAAACAGAGGTTTGAAAGCCCTGTGAATTGAGAGGTCCCTTTGAAAGTGCCACAATGCAATGTTTTCACAGCTACTGGTGGTCTAATGACTTGCATTACATACCTTTATATTTAGGCCAGATGACAAGGAATATATGTCATAATATTTTAAGATTCAAAAAAAATGTATTGTGGAAGAATGTGTATAGATTCTTAAATTAGCAGGAAAAATAATTTTCATTTTCAATGATGGCTTGTTTATCTCTTATTCGCTGAGCACAAGTATAAAATCCCATTAAATTCTTCCACTTTTTGGAGAGTTCACCTCAAGAACCCTTTGCTTCTACACATTTACTAAACTATAAAGTCTGAATGTTCCTCTGACACCCAGTTTAACTTGTAGGATAGCAAAACTAATCATTCCCTCCAGTCACTCTTCCTGTAATAAATATAATACAGAAGTCCTTTCTTTTTAATTTCTGGGGTTTTTTTTGTTGTTTTTGGACCATGGGGGTTTTCTTTTGATTCAAATGAACCTGAAAATTCAATTAAATCCATCCTAAACCATACTATTTTGTATGTTCATGGTCACATTAAGCCAAGATTTCAAAATCAGGAGGCAAAAATCTCCAAGGTTGAACTTTGGCAAGCCCTTCGGACCTTATGACATAAGCTTTATCTTGGTTTAAACTTCCCTGTGCATTTAAACTCATCTTTCAAACAAAACACATTTAAAAATAACCGGTTTTCAATTTCTATTTTCAGAACATTTTTCATTATAGTATTTCCCAAATGGCTATTTTTCATCCAGTTATACATCTATGAAATGAGTAAAAATCAGTTTGAATACTAAGTGTCTTTGATTACAGTGGTAGAAAGCTGATGCATAAATCACCACCTAATTTAATACTTGCTGAATGGAGAAGCAAAAATTTCTATCTCCATTTTATGGAAAAACTTCTTTCAAGTGTTAAGTACTAACTAAAATAAATTTTACTATGAGGAGTCAATAATCCAAATGAATTCCTCAGGCCTCTCACATGATGTGATCATTTACAAGGTAAATAGACAAAACACTTTCACTCTGTTTTCACTCTGCATAAACTACAAAATAGTAGAGAACCAGGACCTCAGTTTATGTCATCCATAGTCATCCTAGAAAAACTCAGCAGAACAGAGGATGGCTCTCAGAAAAGCATTAGAATTAGTAACCATCCTTGATGTCATCTGCTTACCGTCATGTTAGCATTGGGCACCTTATGCTGAAAAGATGTTTAAATTTATCCAGCAAGTCCAGATTGCTTAATTCAACAGTGAGCCATAAAACCCTATTATTTCTATAAAATTATCCATGCAAGCTAGGCAACCAAGATTCAGCTTAAATCATCTTCTCTGAGCTTGCAGATTATGAACAGGGAGAATGCAAAACCCTAAGCACAACAAGTAAAAGTAAACTACAGTCCCAAAGGGCTAAACTCTTACCAAAGGAAACATAGGGTTTAATATATTTTCCCATTCCATTTTTATTTTGATTTTTCACTATCATTCAAAAACTACTACTCTATCTGAAAACGCAAGTCAGGATTCAGTTTTTTCCTACCCTTGCCAGTTCAAATAATATTAATTGAATTAGTAAAGCAGAATTCTGAAAGAAGAGAATAACATTGCTTAGCTTAATACTAACTATAGTAATTTACCTGCAGTCAGATTTTTAATATAATGCAATTGAGAGTAGAAATTACTTCATGTGTTAAATTAATTTATGCAGCCTTGTTGCCTAACACTTTAAAATTACTGTCGCTGCGCCCATTATATGCCAAAAGATATTACAGTAAAAATGACAGCTTAGGATTTTAAATTCCAGTGTACTGGATCAAATTCCATTCTAAATTCGTCTATATGACAACAAAAGCAACAGGGCAGGAACACTCACCACCCAAAATGCAGCCAAGCCAGCCTCATCTGAAACACCAGCAACTCAGATTTTGCAGGTAGGTACAAGTTCCCAGGGGACTCTTCAGAAATTTTATTTTCTTTAGAAAGTGGACTCAGCAAGATCACTGCAGCCTTCTGAAACAGCAGCAGGCTTTTGAGACCAACTCAGCCTGATCTCCAGTACTCTTAGAGATGCCTGGCACAGGAAGGCATTGGGCTGGAGGAACTAAACCCCCTTCCACAGCCCAGGTCCAGAGCCCAGCTCGATGTTCCATGCTCACAGTGCTCAGGAAGCTGAGGAGAAGCCAGCGAGGCAGCAGGAGTGACGAGGCCCAGCGCCGCCTCCATGCCCCTCTGCTCTGTCCAGAGCAGGGCTGAGCACGCTCCACAGGCACAGGGCTGCTGTGGGGCAGCGGGATCACAAACACCTCAGCCTCAGGGGTGGCCTGTCATCCCAGCCAAGCAGTCTGTGTGAGCCCAAAGCACATTTGAGAGCTGGTACCCTGGTCACAGCAGGCGTTCAGGAGGAAGGCCCCGTTCCCTGCCTGACCCACCTCGCACCCCTCAGAGCCACAGCCAGGCACGGCACGGCACAAGGGGACGGCGGCTTGTGGATCCCGTTATTGTCACATGGACCAGCGTGGCGTCTACCTCTGCGCCTGTGTGGCTTCTTTAAAACAGTGGTAACAACTGCAATAATAATATTCTTCCTGAAAAGGTTTGATCTCACAAGAGGATTCAGGGCCACGTGTGCATGTGAGGACAGAAAGCTTTGCCACCATTTCCTTGTGGAAAGGCACCAAAGAGCTGACGAAAAGTTTAAGGTATATCTTTCTCCAGCACTAACTCAGAAGGGCATTGCTTAGTTTGCTGCTTTGTTAAAAGCATTTCCTCACGCTAGTCTAGGCAGGCGTGGGGGAGCCTGGGGGTCTGTGCTGGGCCTCCTGTGCAGCCCCACATGCCATGCAGCCATCCTGCACTTCTGCCTCAGCTTCTCTTAATTATGTGGGACTAGTTCTTGGAACTTTTGTCCTCTAGCCCACTGCCAGACTTGTGGAGAAAGAATTCTATCATGTTTCTATAAAGACAAGTTAGCTAAAGCCAGACTTAAAGTCTTCATAATACACTCAAGGAGGTGCAACAATATTTCAATTCAAACCACATACTCTTTGAAGCCGTATTTTCTTCTTTTTCTCATGTAGATTTTAGTTGTCTTTTGTTCTCTTTTTCTTCACTTTTATTATGCTGAAAACCAGACAGTGGTCGCAATGTCAAAGGTAAAGTATACATCTAGACTGTACCTTCTAGTGTTCCAATCAGCCACACTTTTTGGCATGTTACTTTGCCTGCTGTATGAAATGTTCAAATGCAACATTCTCTAGAGCTAGGTGTATTACATAAATTATATTGGTTAAACATGTAGTTATTCCTGTAACTCTTGTCTCAAAGCACTAACCATGAATCACTGGAAAAAGTGAAGGCATAGCTAAACAGCCTTTTGACGTAATTATCTGTTAATTCAAAAAAAGGAAGGGAGGGAGGTAGAACATATAGTTACTTAACTCAGTGCTGTTGTCCTTAAGCAGTCAAAACTTCTGTTGAAGCTACCAGGAGTTTTACCTGTAAAAGGATGTGTGATTACATGAGGACATTAGCAAATGATCTGTCATTACAAGGTGCTTAGTTTTCAGTTAACCTCTCAAAAATTAAATTATTGATAATCAGGACCCTTGTGGAATTATCTTCACTTATTCCTCTTTTGTCTCCTTAAAACTAGTTTCACGCTCCTGGATGGCAGGGGGTATGGTTTCAAGCTTCCTGTAGCATCAAAATGTACATGCATGAACTTCATTGCCAATTTCGTGTTTAAATAATATTTAGTGCAATTACAAAACTGTTTCTTTTCACCAGCATTGAGCTACACGTTTTAGATGCAATTTGAACATAATCCATATATTACTTCCTCCATTTCTGAAGATTACTTACTGAAGTGTTCAGTTTAATTGCCATATTTGTATCTGTGGGAAAACTGGTTTGTGACTTCATGCATGATGCAAAAAGTGTGTGTACCTGGTAAAATCTCTCTAAACTGCATGCAGTGCATGACCTAGATTCTGTAAAAGAATTTGTAGACTACAAAATCATTGCATTTGCTTCATGTGTATGTTGGCAAAATCTTGGGGGAAAAACATGCAGTTTCTGTGCTGTACAATAACTTTATAAATGTATTTACTGCTGGTGAAAGATGATGAATTGGCAGCTCAGGAGAGTGAAATAATTTCTCAATTCATTGTCTAAGCAAGGACAATGAAACCCTACCGTAAAAATGGGGAGCTCAAACTCAACCTGAAAGATTCTTCTTTTTAGGCTAGGCAGAAGCAAGTCATTCTCCCTGCTTATTCAGTTCTCTGCCTCTGTTGAAACTGTCAGTCAGGGTTCCAATTAGTATCAATTGTGATTGTGATTTGTTATGGCCCTCTTTTTCTGCTTCCTGCTATGACAGTATAGCAATGGTCCATTAGCTGTCAAGTATCAGCTCAATTTCTGTCAGCCAATTTATGCTAATACTGTCTTTCAATCAATTACTATTGTCAATTTCACTACTTTCTAAAGAAAAAGAAGGTGGGGGAAAATAAACAAGGTTTTATTCTCATGTGCAATGAACTTAAGCCTAATATCATGCTCTAGGGCATGAGTATTAGGTAGCAAAAGAGAGAGTAATCTCCTTTGGAATGGAAGTGATAAAAGATGTAAATCCCAGATATCAAAAGTTCAATGCAATTCAAGCATCTATAAAGTTACTAGTAAAACAAAATCTTGCCTACTATCTAATCACAGATTTGCCGAAGCTATTTAAATTTCCTTTACCCTTGAATTCCTAAGGTATTAAGAATCCTGTTAATCTGAAAAATGTTTTCAACTTGATATCCTGCTTTCATCTAAACTGATTCAATACTCAAAAACTATTGCTAAAACTAACAGGGAAGCAGGGGTGAAAAACTGCAGTCTAACCACACGTACAATAGCACATACCTGCCAGATTAGTCACGTCATTGATTTGTGAGAAATTGTGAGTCCTGTTATATTTTGAACACTGATTTTTAGCAGAATCATATAGATGATGTGAAAGATAGATTCAGGTCCCCCCTGGGCCAAAAGGCATTTAAGTATAGTATCACAATCCCTTGGTGGTGTCCTCAGTACCAGGCTTTTTTCCTGTTCCTTGCAGGTGGAAGGTTGTGCTTTCTTCCCTTTTCCAATGAAGCTGTTCCACAAAAAAATATATTAGGAGAAAAAGAAGGACTGTTCTGCAGTTCAATGATTAGAGAACTCAGGCACAAATTCTTTTTTGCATCCAAACTTTAAGTCTAGAGCATCATGTCCTCTCTTGTCATCTTAAATTCCTTTCTGCACATTGGCAAAATTTGAAATTAAGTAACAGAGATTTGCTATCTCTGGCCCAGATGAACCTACAATTATCATGAGTTTAGGAGAGAGAAAACGTGTATTAATCCTTATAAGCTTCCAAAAAAATAAATGTCTGCTTCTTCAACAAGCATTTGAAGCCAGGTGTGTAGGAAAATCAACCCTCATTTAAAGAATTTTCCCAAAAAAAAAAAATTCAGCACAGCATAAAGCATTCCTTCACAGCCATCCCCAGGCAGCTGGTTGCTTTGACTTTCATTCATTCTCATATTGCAAATAAAATCAACTGTTCCACTGTTGACTTTGTAATCTACCCCATAGGCCAAATACTATCCCATTGACTGTTCCTGAATCAACATACACATTCTTGTTTTCCTCTCAGGAAGACAAAAGAGAACCTCAAAAACAAGAAAAAGAGAAAAGCATCACATTGTTGCCCTTAATAGAATTAAGGCAACCTTAAATAAGGTTCTCATGCAGATCTAAGAAATATCCTTCAATCCCACACTTTATGTACACTCTTACTGACTGCAAGACCTGAACTTTTTCTTAAATCCCTAAGTGGATTTAGCTCTCACTGTCTAAACATCTTTATAGTTCTTTTTTCCAGTATTGTTCTCAAAAGCAACTTTTCCTTGCAATGAATATTATTTGCTTCCAAGTGAACCTTATGATGACAGTGCAAAACAAGTATTCTGATAATTTATATTGTTTTCTTGTTCAAACAACTCTGTCCAATAATAAAAAGAATAATTATAAAGGATATGTACCTCATGAAGTATGCAAATTCTGTATCTTTTATCATGATACACTAAAATAGTATAAGATGGTTATATATACTCTGTTAGTATTCTACCTATGAGTATCCCTATAGTTTCCAATATTTTGTTGGCAACAACAATTGAAGAAACGTATTTTGAGAGTCTGCTCAATTTTCCAGTTTCTTTGAACTATCATGTGAGCATGTGCAAGGTAGGGATGTGATAATAGAGCCTTTGCTAATTGCAGGCACTCTTATATAATCATGTGTCCTATTTCTGCTCTTATAAACAAATGAGCATATAGCCTTTATATTCAGCCAGAACTGTAATAAGAGCACACCAGCATTCCCAGTAACATGAAAGCAAGTGAGGATAGATGCATTATGCAATTTGGAATTCATCGACTTTATAAAAAATATTGAGGGTTGTATGTAAAGGAAATGTCATATTTGTAGCCAGTATTAGATTTGAATCTTATTAGCAATAGAATTATTTTTAAAATGTAGATAGCTTTTAATATCAACGAGTATACAGAAAAATAGTTTGTAATCACCCTTTTAACGTATCCCACCTAAACATTAATGATAATTTATTTCTCTTCATTTCCCAGATATTAAATGTGTGTTGCAATTTTTCAGGGCCTTTTAATCATATCAAGTCAAGTCTGTTGGGATCCACATCGGATTCGAATCTCAACAAATACAGTACAATCAACAAAATTCCTCAACTCACACTGAACTTTTCAGATATCAAAAGTGAAAAAAAATCTTCATCTCCTCCTTCTTCAGAGAAAGCAATTATTGCACCTAAGGTGAAAGACCGAACGCACAATGTAACAGAGAAGGTTACACAGGTAAGGTAATACACATTATTTTAGTTAATTTTCAATTTTTTTCAGTGTATTCAGTAGATTCTTACTCTTTTAATGGGTGGTTTGGCTATCTCCAGGATAATTTGAAGGCTTTAAAACATTATGTAATTTATCTTCAGTTCAATTGCTGGTGCGGTAGTCTACAACATTAGATGGTCTGCTAAAAACAAAACTTTTCAGCTCTCTATTTTTTAATGGAAAGGAAATGTAGTATGCACCATGTGTCCCAAATAAGACCATTAATTTCAGTGATTCCTGTAATTCATAAATGTTAGTTTCATTCTTCACAATTTTTTCTCAGCCTTATGAATTTCTGATTAGTGTAAGGCACAACCTGATAAGAAATGGTAGGTGATTGTGGCACTGTATCATAATTACATCTCATAATTTCTGTTGAAGTTCTCTGGCTTTTCATAATGCTCTTTCTTGTGGGTATCTTTTCCACATCTGTGCATCCATAAGGCTGTCAAAATGAAAAGCAGATATCTTTGGACTGGATGTACGATATATCTTGTGAACAAGCCATGTAATTGAAACAAAACTGAAAATAATTGAAGATAGCATGTTTTTTCACTCTAAGACAGATGCAGTGCCCTCTGAAGTCAACAGAACTTTTCAGTTAATTTCAATATTATTACATTTGTGTAACAGTCTTATATGGAGAGTGATTGGGACAGGCTAGCAATGTGGAACATACTGAAAAAGAATTTCAAGAGTCGACAGTATCCTCAATAGCTTGGATAGGGTTAGTAAGCAGAGGGTTGGCCCTTAAGTGCCCAGACAGACCAAAAGAGGTAAGAAGTGCTTTGTAGCAGAATGCAGATAGATATTCCATAAGGAAGATCTTGTCAAGAGTAGCTTTTGTCTTAGAATGATAGAATGACAGAATTTAGGACCATCAAGTCCAACCATTAACCCAGCACTGACAAGTCCACAACTAAATCATGTCCCCAGGTGCTGACCAGGCTGCAACTTCTCTACATTGCTGCTCTGCCAGACAGTGTCCATGCTCCTACTCCCTTTGACAGATATAAAAAGGAATATATTGTACACCCTCCTAGAGAAATAGAGATAAAAGTTCTATCATTTCTATTCTGAGATCAGTTAGTGCCTAAAAAGTAATTGGATTTTTATCTTTCATATATTTTGTCTTTAATAGCTAACTTGAATCTGCAACCATTGTCCTTTCTTCTGTGGTCAGTTTTGAAAGATATAATCTCTTCTGGATCCATTTTGATATGCTTTAAATTATCCATAGTAGTTATATATAGAAATCTTTTAATAGATAAATGCCAGAAGTCAAGTTACATAAAAAAGACTAATTTTTAAAAGTTATGTAAGCATGAGGCAAGGTATGTTTTTGGGGCTTTTTTTTTCTTTGTTTTTGATTTTTAATTTTTTATTCTGACTGGCTAATTAGTGCCAGAGTGCTGAGTTTCTATGTGCTAGTGATGCTGTTGGGGGTGGAAAGGTGGGCAGAATTTTTTCTTAAATCTATGTTTATTCTTCAAATAATTTAGATTTTATGAAAAGTCCAATGGAAATGGCATGGATCAGTTAATCTTTCCATGAAAATTGATACCTTCTAAATTCAAAATTAAATTTGAAATGCTCTATAAAATCTTTACACTTCACAAAAAGCTTCCAATTTAATTTGACATTGGTTTATGTCCTTTTCTAGAACAATCTCTACCACTGTGTAGAGCACAATTTGCATAGCAAACTTTGATGCCATATCATTCATTATAATTGGAAATAGTTCCCTGTAGCTGCTGCTTTTTCTGTTATTGCATTCACTTATCAATGTTTTTAGCTGCTGCTGCATCCTAAATTCTAGAATTAAATGCAGGTAGAAACTCCTAGGATGTATAAATAAATGTAGGTCAATAGTATTGCTATGGTCAAGGATCTAGTTAACTACTTTCATGAATTTGAATAGAAATAGACATTTAGAAGATGAAAACTAGTTTTAGTTTTAACTAGATTAAGACTAGTTTTAGTCCTGTTTATATTTCTATTCCCAGTGATTTCAATATATTTTGTAAGAGTCAGCTCTTTGAAGCTTCTGCTTCATGTCTGACTATAAATTTCTTTGTAAATCTTTTCCTACGCCGTAGATCCGTTATGTATCTATCTGCAGAACAGTGCAAATGTGGGCTTGGAAGATTTGAGCACAATGTTGAGAATAGAATATGGTGGAAATGTTAGATGAGGTAGTTAAAATATGCTCATGCTGGCACCGTTTCTGATAATCTGTCAAACATCATCAAAAATACACAGAGGGCAATATGACCTATTTTATCTATGGGGCAATATCAGAAAAAGAGCAAATGAGTATAAAACAGCCATGGTAAGTTTAAAGGTCACCCTCAATCAGAGTTGTGACATTCTGAAACAGTCATCTAATGGGAGAAGTTAGGGCAGGAATTCTAAGTGTTGCTAGAAAGAGCCTGAGAAATGTAATGAAGGGATACACAACGCTGTATTTTCTGGGATTGCAGGACTTAATGATGTGAAAGGCTTCTCTCAGCCAGATACTGTACCATTCAAACATCCATCCATCCATCCATCCATCCGTCCATCCATCCATCCGTCCATCTCTCCCTTTGTAGTCCTTATTTTCCATCTTTCTCCCTCTCCTCAGTTTTGCTGAGAAATTTGATCCTGCTGTTATAATCTGACAATGCCACTGCTGTGGCTCCTCATTGTGCAACTCAAACTATAGAGAAGTGGACTCTGGTATGCACCACACAAAAATATCAGGGAAGTAAGCTTCCCTGTTGGACCATGCAGCCTGGATTCTCTCTCATGTATCATTAATATCAAATCAAGTATTCGCATCACAGGATGCAACAAGTTCTTTACTAAGACAACAGCTGTATAACTTCTTTAATATCCACGAGCTGGAGACCTAATTGTGGTCTTGAAGAGAGTGAAAAAGGAAGGGATGGCACATAGTCCCCTTCAGAGGGGAGAGGAAGAATAATTAATAAAGTAAATTAAAAAGTCATTGGCCACTGTGTTTAGATGCAGTTATGCACTTTGAGAAGATATTTAAAGAGGAGTAAGATACTTTAGTAGAAAGATTTTAGTGGAATGAATTAGAAATAGAAAGTAGAATAAAGTTTACAAAATCATTTTAGAAGAAAGAAGAGATGCTGTGGGACAGTGGTTTATACTTCAGGAGAAAAAATTAGGTTATACATTTTACTGCAAGAAACCTTCCAATACTGTTTTTCTACTTAACAGAGGGTTCAGGACATTATGTAGAGATAAGAATTGCCTTAAGATATAGCTTGTGGTGAAGTGCTGCACGTGTGATGGTCCTGAATAAGTAGATTCTCTGATTGCTTTGCCTGGATTTTCACCTAGGGCTTCACTGATCATAACTCCTTGTGTAATGCAAAGAATCATAACATCTTCTGGACACTTATTTCTGCATAACATTGACTTTTACTCAGAGAATTAGTTCAGGTGTAGCTGCCAGATAGTCCTGATTGATAAATTAGCATTTTTATATTCCAGTGCAGATATTTGTGACTAAATTAAATTCACATCTCCATTCCACTTTAGAAAGAATTGGTTTTTAAGTGGTTTTCATTATAATTTCCAGACGTGTTACTGTCGCTCTCTTCTAGAAGAATCTCAACTTACTTATTTCCATTATTTCTTTTTTTGCAGTCTGTTCAGGAGGACAGTGCAATTTTTGCACTCTTTTGTACTGACAGGATCAGTTAGGGTCCTGACACTGATGGTTAGAAAGAGACAAGTCTGCCTAGGGGCACAAAAGTAGACTTTTATTAAAGAAAGCAGTAGGGCAAAAGTCTGACGTCTGTCCCTTAACATTTTTTATGAATTCATAAAGAGGACTTCTGGCCTTAAAATTGCAATGTGCAAAGACACAACAGGAACTGATTTTATCTTTCATTTAAATATTGATTTCCTGTAAAGCTTCTTAGATATCCAGTTTCCACTGATGTAAAGCTGCAAAGTTGTGAACTCTGTTGTAAACAGATTCATGAAGACTAGAATAGTCAGTATCTGTGCTCTATTTTTAAAGAAAAGAAAGAATTCCTGAATGCCCATAACTTAATACTGTTAACGAATAACTGTCCCAGTTAATAAAAGTGTAAATTACTGGTCTCATTACTGTGTTGTAAAAGAAAAACTGTTTTGCTGCTTTTGATCACTAGTGTTCAGAGATCATTTGTCTCCTTGTAATTCATCAGTCTGAAGGAACACAGAATGAGGTTGAAAGACCTGATATGTATCTTTTGTTCATGATTTGTCTCAATAAATGACTTACAGGAAGGTAAAATTCTGTAATCTTTAACTTCTTACAATAATAGTTTTCAAAACAGTTTCATTATCCACCCACCTCTAGGAAACATATATATACCCAAACTGGTCATATGACTGATGAAATGATAAATATATACCTTGACAGGCTACACAGAATATTGTGATCTGGTTTGGAGACAAGCTGAACACCCACAAATCTTCTGAAAATAGAGCTGCCAGTGAAGGGAGGGGGGGTGGTGGAGGGAGGGGACGGGGGACCATGTATGAAGTGATAGACCTTATAGTTTCACTGAATGTTTTTGTAATCTGGCCAGACTCTAGTTCCAAAAGATTAAGAAATAAGTAACAATATCCTCCCAAGGCCAATAAAGCTGTTGATATAAAAAGAACTATTATATGATCATGACTTCAAACTGACCTTCAGATTTTCAGGCTAAAAGAAGACTACCAGCATCTAGGGCAGAGAGGGGCAATATAAGACCTAAAAATAAACCAAATTATTGATCTATATGTTTTCAGCAGTCTGATTAAGCTGACACACTGTGCTGTTTACATCCTGCAATAACTCACATGCACACAACATTTCAAGGCTGTTAATTTGCATTCTGCATAACACAGAAAATTCTGAATAAAGAGGAAACAATTTTGATGCCTTCCAATCACACAGCAAGATATGTGTGTAATAGTGAAATTAGGGGGTAAGCAGGGCCAGCATTTCCTAGTTAATGTATGGAAAGTTTAAATTTACTCTGAAGTGAGAATCTTCTTTTTCCTATTATTTGTGAATTGACACAGGAATCATTCCCTTTCTTTACAATAATACTTAGCATCCTCATGCAATAAAATTTCATATTTTATTGTCATTACATAATTAGGCTTTGTAATTACTATAAATAGAATTATGGAAATAGCATAAATGTTTGTAATTTCATTGTAATTTAGAAGGTGTGACATACTCTGTGAAACAAAGAAAAGCAAAAAAACATGGTGAAAACTAGCAAAAATACATCAGTTCCAGTGTGGCCATTTAAACCTGTACCAAGGTGTTACCATAACTGGGAAACAGTATCCTTTGCACCAGAGCAAATAGCTATTCTGAGTGTGTGGAAGCAGAAAATAAAGCCCCCTGTTTTAATCAGTTTCAGAAGAAAACACAGTATTTTCATTATGATCATTTGCTGTTGCATCAAGTAATAAAAATAAGATTCGTAACAATTGTGAAAGATAAAATATTCCTTCCATACAGTAGAGCTTCTTCTTTTTGTGACAGCTGAATAGGTTCAGGCATCTGAACTGCTGCAGTGTTTTGAGAAGATTTCACAACATATGGTAGAAATGGAGTAGTCGGAAAGTCCAGCTGCTTTGCAGCTATAACCTGGATGCATCCTTAATTAGTCCATGTCCTTCCCCCAAGATCTGCTCTTCTGAAAAGGGGATTACCTGATTTTGCTGAGTTAGGGGAAAGTATCCACTATGTTCTATGAATTACAGTTTTGATTAATCAATGTTTTGTGTGATCTCTTTGTTTTTACTGCCTTGATGCTAACATAGAATGAAGCATATGACCTTTGTTAATATTAGATCATTTGCCAAAGCAACGTTCCTCTTCTGATGCTAAGCAGTGGGAGAAAATAGACTTTCAGACTGCATTGTAATTTGTTCTGATAATAAGGAGTGGAGTGTAAAAACTAATACTCTACAAAGCAAGCAAAGCTTATTGAAACCAAGGTGCTGGCAGCATTTAGGCAAGCCTCATTTCTCTTGTCTAGAGCTATAAGTACCCAAACTCCCACTTCATGGGGGATTGACCTTGGAAGTTTCTAAACTTGGTAGGTTACTCTGCTGAAACCAACAGTTTTGACACCCACCAGAACAGTCTCACCATGAACTGCAAGTCGAGCCTCACTAAGATCTGAAGAGCTGTAAGAATCCTCGGATGCATTTGGCATGCACAGTCTGGAATAATAACTTTAACACATGTAGTTAGAGTTGCCTTAAAACAGCTATGAAGGAAGTCATAGTCCCTCTTACACGTAACCTTAGAACCATACAAAAACGTAGTGTGGAAGAGACCTCTAGAGGCCATCTAACCCAACCTGCTATGCGAAACAGCACAATTGCAAAGTTAGATCGGGGTCCATGGTTATCACGGTGGTTACTGTGTTAACTCAGGACAGTTTCTATCTTTAGGAGAGCATAAGTATATATTTTCCTAGAGACAGAGAGCAATAGCAGCTGACTTGGGGAAAGAGGAAGGGAAGAGGGCAGGTTGCTGTGGATCTCATGGGTCACAAATGCTACTGTTTTTCAAGAGCGTTGCTGGTGTAGCTAACATGCAGGACAACCTCTTAGAAAGAGGCAGTCCTGGGTTGTAGTGCCAGACTAATTTTGCCAGACTAATTTTTAATGTTACTCATCTTACATAAATGACCATCTGCTAAAAAAGCCACAAAAATAACCCTGGGCACCACGGACTCGGACTCAGACTCAGACTCAGGACTCTCTGCTTCTATAAGTGCCCTTACCCTCAAATGGTCTGGATTCTGAAGTCTGCTCTAGTGCCAGGCACCTCACCTGTACATACTGTAGGACCAATGTTGGATCTAGCCACAAAATGCCATAACCTGGACAGGCAATGTTTAGCATTTACCTGAAATTATATAGTCACACCTATGTAAGAGTAATTTTCCTCAGGAAAAAAAAAAGGCAAGTGTGGTCAGCTAACAATTTTAATTATTTTCTCTTCTAATGTAATACTAGCTAATACACAAACTGAAAATTTTGTGGGTAATCTAATGATTAATTTTTTCAAAGATATTTGTACTCTCGCACACATCACAAATGAAATAAATTGATGAATAAACTAAATCTTAAAGAGCAGAAAGTTCCTGCAATTTGCAGGTGGTGTGAAGATGATTATAAAGCAGTTATGTTCTAACACTAATTATGAGTGAGATCCTTAAGCATATTAACGAGAAATAGCAATGAGGTTATTATTCTTTTGGGTTGGGCAGAGGGAGAGGAAAAAAGCATGTGGATTAGTTGTTTTTGATGTACTGGCAGCTGAGGAAAATATTTTCTACTTAGAGTTTTATAGGGTTTAGCATTTTTTTAAAGTAGTAGAAATAGTATGAAAAAGCAGAGACCATTAACCTCAGTCAGCATAGTGTGTTTTTTGATGAATTCTGAATGCCCTTAAAATTAATAAGCCGAATGAGAAGGTCATTTTTCTCATTACTATCTGTCATGTGTTAGAACTTGGATAATGCTTTCAGCTTGTAACTGGTACTAGGATCAATAGAGAAGGGCAAGCCCAGAATAGTTCAGTTAATGATTTTGCAAAAAAAAAAAAAAAAAAGTACACTCCTTAAATTATATTGAAATATCAATAAATATCAATAAAATCACAGTAAAGGAAAAATCAGGGATCAGACATATGAATCCAAAATCAAAGGTTCACTGAATTCCAAATATTATGTTTATTAAGTAGATATACTTAATAGATAGTTATAGTTAATAAATGTGGAAAAAGGTATTTTCAAAGCATTTATTGAGCTTTATGGGTGATATTGGTGTTACTGAACATAAAATTAATGAGTATAGCACAACAAAAATCTCTAGGAAGTATTTATTAAAAGTGGCCTGTTCGGGCCATCTATTACAAACCAGTTTAAACACAGGAGAGCAAGGGAAACTCAGCTTCTGTGAATAACACAGATCAGACCCAGAGAGGTTTGAAATATACCCAAAAAGCGTGAATAAAACCAGACGAAGTTAGATGTTGGTGCAAAAAAAAATTGGTATATTTTATTTAATAGTAAAAGAGGCAAAGAGAGAGAGAGAGAGAAAGACGGAAAGAGAGAAAGGCAGAAAGATTTGTGCATGGGGGATGGGGGTACAGGGAGACAGTGACAGAGATTAGGTGGAAACATATCACCCTTCCCGGGGTCCCAACCATGTCTCATTGTCCACCTCCATCTGGTGTTCTTGGTGGTGACAGTCTCCCTCGCCGCCGCCGCCGCTGCACCGGAAAGTATGGAATCCAGTGGATTGATGCATGTTTGGGCCAGGTGGGAACACCCAGGTGCCTCCCCTAAGGGGGCCAGTTTAACCCTGTCCCTTGCAACACTATGCATCTGTTGCATCATGCTGCAGTGCTCTGGTGCAGGGTCTGGGGACCCCTTTGGGGGGGCCTTTGATGGGCCATGACACCCTTCTGCTGTTCTTCATGTGGGTGCAGCTTCTCCCTGGGTGAAGCGGCCCCACGGCTGAGCTCTGCAGAGGATGGATGGATGATGGATGTTCACTGCCTCTGACCAGAGGCTTTTTCACCACACACCCAAAACCTCTCCTCCCCCCATCCTTTGTCATGAAGGTCTGTTCGAGCCTGGCAGCTGATAGCCCTGGGGCTGTGGTCTGCACCCTGCAGGTGCTAAGCTTGGTCCAGCTGTGAATGTATTCTTCCCCCCCTGCCCAGACCTGAATCAATGTCTTCATCAAGGGGTACTTCCAGGCCTTAGTCAGGAGGCCTATTCAGACCATCGTGGTCTTCTCTGCAGCTTTTGTCATATACTTCTGCTATAATAGGCAAAAGTCCTTCATGCAGATGTTTAAGCCATAAATAATAACATTTAATCTCCAACACATCTAAAGTGTGAAAATATGCTATAAAATAAAAATCTATCTGAAATAAAGTATTGAAATTGTATGAATATTTAGCTGATATTTGTAGTAAATAGAAAACTCAAATTCTTCTTCTTGATATGTGATTTACCTTAGGTAAGTCTGTTTTTCTTTGACAGTTGAATAAATCTTGCATTGTAGGACATGGTGAAATTGTCCTTACGATACTTTAGGTTTATTACAAGCAGAAAAATTTTATTTTTTACTCAAGGAATTGCCAGTTGTACATTAATAAAGTTGTACATTTAAATAACTAAGTTGTACATTTAAATATGGAAATTCCAGTAACTACCCAATGTCTTGGAAGCTGGCATGAGATGGTATGTTCAGCTTCAGACAGACTGTTGAGTATACTGCTACTAATAAATGAGAAACGTTTATTAAATGGGAAGAAAAGTTCTTAATTCCACAGCTTTGCAACTTTTTTCTATTCTAAGTATCCATCTCCTTTGAAAATGTTCTACTTTCTAAATGAATTCTATTAATTATGAAGAAACCTTTCTTTTGAAGTAAAAGAACTGCTGAATGATATGGGCTCACATTTGCACAAATTTGTTCTGTTCAAGGAAGTTTAGTTTCACTGGGTTTGTAGGTGAGTTATGAATGGAAGACTATAACCAAAGGAGAATAACACCTTTTGCTGCATCTTAGTCTCTAATGCTGTTAGTTGCTGTGTTTGGAATTGAACAAAAAATGAGGGTCTGTGGCTCATGGCCATTCTGCAGAATTCGTTAGAGGCCAGCTAATTTATTTTGACAAATTTTGTTAGGATAGGATGCAGACTGTAGCCTCCTTACAGGTTTTCAAAAAAAGCTGGAAAAATAAGTTTTGTCTAGGATAGTTATTTCCAGATATATTGTGCTGTCTGTTTTCTCACTTCTTTACACCCACAATATCCAGTAAGGAAAGGAAACTGCAGTTTGCACCTTGTGATAAATTAGTCAATATATCTATAAAACAATGAACATTAAAGCTTACAGGCTTCTATTGTAGGCCTTTTTTCCACTGGATTGAGCTTTCGGTGCCTGCAGCAGCACCAAGAAGATTCACATATCTCTCTGGTTGTCACAGTTTAACCCCAGCTGGTGACTAAGTATCATACAGCAGCTGGTCAGGTCCTTCCTGCACCCTCAGTGGGTGGGAGGGGAAAATCAGGAGTGATACTAAAACTAATAGCAATTGTAAACAAAAGGAGGGAGGAAGTGAAAAAGGGAGAGATAGAGATACAGGGAAAGACGACCCAAGTAAAACAAGTGATACAGTACAATGCCTCACTGCCTCCTGACTGATGCCAAATCCATTCCCAAGGCATGATAAATCTCTCTTCCTGGTAATCCCCCCCAGTTTATAGTCTGGGCATGATGTTCTATGCTATGGACTATCCATTTGGCCAGACCGAGCCAGCTGTCCTGGCCATGCTTCCTCCCAGCTTTTTGTGCACCTGCTCACTGACAGAGCCTGGGAAACTGAAAAGTTCATGACTTAGGGTAAATATCACTTAGCAAACAAGACATCAGTGTGTTGTCAACATTATTCCCATACTAAATCTAAAACAGAGCACTGTGTCAGCTACTAAAAAGAAAATTAACTCTCTCGTAGCCAGAATCAGCACACTGGTTAAATCCTTACATAAAATGTCCTGTTCTCTCCTAAACATGAGCTTCATTTAGCATAACTCAGGCAAGGTAGAGCTTCTGAAGGACTTACTTTTGTCTCACTGATTGTGTACTATTTTTGTTTTGTTATTGTTTCTGAAGGAATACCAGAGTATTTCATGAAGAATCATCATGAAGATCATATCATGTCTTGCCACAATTCCTCAAAAATAAAATAAGTTTTTGCATTGTAAAACAGTAAAAGTGCCTAATGTAAGATCCAGCTACTTGCAAAAAGGGCAAGTTTGTCTGCCCACTTCTCCATGGTCACAAATCCACCCTTTTTCTATGCCTAACCAGCACAAATTGAATTGGTGGCCCTAGAAATCTGGACCATGCTTTTATAGGTTGGTTTTACTAATAAAATATACTTTGTATCATCAGATTGTATGCAATCTGTTCCATTAACCCTTGCCAAATGGCTTTTTGGTTAAAATTTTGATGGACAAATTTTATAGAAGTTTGGGTAATGCACTTAACTTTCCTAAAAGTGGTGCTGAGAGAGAAACTTGGGCAACCTGGGCAGAATACTAAGACTAAATATCTCCTTTAAGTGAGCAAAGTTGGGATGTGCTCATTAGGTACAAACAAGGAGAGCCACAGGTAAGATGGTAATTTTTAAAGTAAGCTTTTCTCCCTACCTGAACAGTTTCAGTTGCGGTTCATACATTTTTAAACAATATGGGGTCTAATTACAAAATGCTGATTTTCTAGAAACTGAAGTTTGCTTATTTTGCATATTATGGGAAAAAAAATATTTACCATGAAACTGAAAGTTAAACTTAGATATGAAGATATGCAAAAGGATCTTTTCTTCCTCCCTCCTGCACTTCTGACAGTTATGTCAGTAAGTATTGTAATCATAGAACCAAACTGTGAATGTACCTACTTCATTATCACTCCGTGCACTTCAGAAATTCTTATAGCTTTTATGCTTTTCTTTATCCAGTCAAAGTATTTCACAGCTAGGAAACCAGTTAAAATGTATAATAATAAAAAATACTTTTTAAATAAATATTGTTAAGAGGATGAGATAGCATCAACAAGAGCAAAATCTGCTTGTTTTATTGTTATGCTATGAACAGATGATAGAAAATATCTTTCTGATTACTAAAAGGCACACAATAATTTAAGCCCTTATAAGAAATTTGACACTTGATATTTTGTTTTCAGACATAAAACACAACAACAATAAAAACATAACATTTCAACATAAAATGCTTGTCAGCAGCTTAGTGTTGCCAGAAGAGTGAGGAATAACTCACAAACTCACTAGAATGTTGAAGAATAGCATTTGCTGTCTTCTGAAATAATATCTCATGGTGAATTTTAAATAAGACTGTTACACAACTTTTAATACATATTCTGTCATTAGCTTTTACTAAAAAAAAAAGTCCATCTCTTCTTTGTAAATAATTTATTTAATAATCTGTATATCCCTAATTTAAGTTTTAAAGATCAGTAAAGTGCTCTCAGTAAATCTATGTACTTCTAAGTGTTGCTCTGACAATCCAACAATGTGAAAGTAATTACATACTGACTGGCAGGAAGAGGCTCTAGAGGTTTAAGATTATATACCATTTCTTAATATTTTCATGGAAAATGAACTATAAAATTACTTCCTCTCTTCTAATATCTAGCTTAATAAAAATAAATTATAGGTTAAAGATATTACATATACTGAGTTTTGGTGAAAGTTTTTTTATGTCAGTTTTTTAATGGTCATATCCAATAAATATTATTTCTCTGAAACCTAAACAATTCTACTAACAAAAAAGAGAAAAATGTTGCTCTACTGTTTTAATCACTGGACATGGATAACTTTCTTTAACCATTTGAAGATTCTGGGTTGCAGTGTATGTAAATATTTTTAGCTGAATAAGATTTATATAATTATTTGATAACTTTATGAAAGTTCTGCATTTTATGGCCTCAGCAAGGCACTTAGCACTCCCAGGAAGTCCCATTGCTCTCAAACAAGCTTCATGTAGTGACAGATCAATATCTGGAACAAAAAAAATTAAAATACACTCAGATAAGCTTTGAATTTTCAAGTTTCACCACTAATAACAAAATTTCTTTTTCAATATCTACCTGAAATTACACTTGCTGAATATGTGGACACAGTTTAAAAAAAAAACCAAACCAAACCTTCTATATAAGACCTTATTTTACTACAAATTTGCCCACAAAGAATGTTTTAGCCTTCAGCATTATATATAAATAGTCATACTATAATAAAGACAAAGGGAGTAAGACAAAAAGACAAGTATTATTGAGATTCTCCACCATTAGTATTTCAGGAGATTTTCTTCCATAGCTGTCTTTTTGAAAGACATGTAAAAATATATTTTACATGTAAAAATTCCATGTAGTGCTGATACATGAAAGCCTTATGTAATGCTGTGTTTGCACCAAATCAAGAACACTTCAGCTTTCTTTCAGTACTGGTGTAATCTTAATTGTTCATGTCTGTATAAGGAAGACAATCATCAAGATGACTGAAATATGAAAGTCCATTATAGTCTTTTGGGGAATTAGGAAATGCCTACTATCAGAGAGCCAATGTTAATTTAAATTCCATTTGTGCATTGATACTCGTATACTATTTAATTTTAGTTGGTTTTAGACTCAGAAATCTCTTTAGGACGTCCAGTCTGTAACAGTCATGGTAACAGTATGAATAGAGAGGAAAAGGAAAGAGATGTACTTGCTAGTTATAGCTTTGCAGCTTCAATAGAACTAATACACAGGAGAAAAGAGAGACAGGAGAGGTTACTTCAAGAGAAGACAGTTCCATAAAATCTATTAAAATCATTTTAAAGTTGAACCAATACTGTCTCATTTTGAGTACACTATCATTCAGATTTAAGGTCAGGACAAAAACAGTCAATTACAAGAATATGGCTTTCGCTTACAAGTCTGATTCATGTTTCTCATTTCTTTTCCTTTCCAAGTTTTCGTGTCCAATACTCTTACTAGCCTTGTTGATAAAGATCTGAAAATTAGTTCAAAACTACATGTTAAAAGGAAGACATTGTATCGTGTATTTGGATTAGATCTAGAGACAGATGTTCCAAATTCCTTCCCTTTTTTCTGCCAGCTATGATAATGTTTACCATACAATTATCCTGGTTCAGTTTCTTCTTTACATTTTCGTGCAATTTCGTATTTTGGTGTTGAATATGCTTTATACAATGAGTTTCTTAAATCACTATTCATAGTAGATATTCAAGTCTCTCAGCATGTGAGGAGGTGATGTGTTTCTAGATTTGCTACATCCTTCCTGGCTTAAGGATGCAGGAGTGATCATCCATTCCGTTTTCAGGGCTGTGTGCCTAGCATCAGACTACTGCTGGAGTGAGTGCAGCAACAGATTGGCAAAATAATATCCTATCGTGTCATAGAGTATTTCCTAGAAATAAATATTTCAACATTGTATTTGAACAGGTACCATTTTCCATAGTTTCATGCAAGATGTTTTATGGATGAGATGTTTATTTTAAAGTTCCCAAAGTAATTTGGGACTATATTTATAGTTTGAACTTTATTAAATGTTTATGAAATTCTCTTAACGTGAGAGGTGCTATGCAGTAGCTAACCTTGTTAGTGCAAGATTTACTTAAGTTCATCTGTTGCAGAAGCAGCAGTGATAAAACAGTATTTAGTACTGAATATAACTACAGCATTTAAATATACATACACTTCGTATGAGGCACACTTGGTTATGAGCCATAGCAAAATACCATCTAATTTATTAAGGTTTGCAACCATCGAACTTCCAGATCTACTTTTACACAGATATCTGTGTCCATCTATCTTAAAACTGTTGGGTTTCCCTCAAGCCCTTATACCTCTTTTGATATTTTGTCACCTGTAAACATTGCTCTTTGTTCAAATTTTCTGGATGTGCAGTACTTCTGTCCAAGATGAAAGGTGTTACCTAGATTGTGAGTATATTACATATTGTTTCTGTGAGTGTACATTAGTCACCTATCTGCTGTTTTTTTGGAAATACACAGCATAAAAATATTTTGACTTCTTAGCAGAAGTGAAAAAGGTCCAATATTTTCTGAATAACTTGCATATGCATTTGGTCCATGCAATTGTAATATGTTCATGGGATGAGTTCAGTGCTTCTTGAAAGCATCAGGTGTGGTTCCTGGTTCTTTTCCATGTTCATGTGTTTTACATAGCTCTATAATCACTTGAAGAGCCCTAGTGCTGCATGTAACAACCTTGCGCTACACTTGCTCTAATGAAGTGGTAGAATAACCAGGAAACCATACTGTTAATCCCTGCAATGGTTTGACAGAAATGTTTATTTAACAATTCATGGTGACATTAATCATTTATTATTTCTGCTATGATTTATTCATATACCATTATGCTTCTTTGTTTCTAGGTCTTTGGTTTTTACTGTGTGCATTTGCATTCTTTAATAAATTTAGAATGAAAATGCCTCAGAACAGAATTTATGAATATACATGTGATAGCAGTATGGGTCTCTCAGAGTCTCTTGAAACTACAGTTTGAATAGTAGAATCATAGAATGATAGAATGGTGTGGGTTGGAAGAGACCTTAAAGATTATCTCGTTCCAATCTTCCTGCCATGGACAGGGCTACCTTGCACTACTCCAGGTTGCTCAGGCCCCATCCAGCCTGGCCTTGAATACTCACAGGGATGAGACATCCACAGCTTTTCTGAGCAGCCTGTTCCTGTGACTCACCACCCTCACAGTAAAGAGTATTTCCTAACATCTAATCTGAACCTGTCTTCTGTCACTTTAAAACCATTCCGCCTTCTTCTCTTGCAGAAAGGTCTCTCTCTGACTTCCTTGCAGGCCCTCTTTAGATATGGGGAGGTGCTATAAGTTCTCCTTATGGTGTTCTCTTCTCCATGCTGAAGAACCCTAACTCAGTCTGTCTTCATAAGAGAGGTGCTCCAGCCCCCTCCTCATCTTTGTGGCCTCCTCTGGACCACAGGAGGTGGTCCAGAGTACTGTTGGTACTCCAACAGGACCACGCTCCATCTCATTCAGGGAGCCCCACAGCTGGATGCAGCACTCCAGATGGCGTCTCGTGACAGTGGAGTAGAGGGGAAAAATCACCTCTCTCAACCTGCTAGTCACACTTCTTTCAGTGCAGGAGAAGAGGACAAATATTTGTGTGAATTAATTCTAAAAAATAAAAAGAAAGAACTAAATTTAGAGAAGTAAGAATTATGGGAGCCCATTGCTGTTGCAAAGCAGCTCCTATGAAAGTTTTCTGCTCAGTTTTCTTTAGGATACTTTCAGTTGTAAATATTATTCTCTCTACTTGACAGAAATTAGAGAGATTTAACAATAGCTTGCCTAATATCACTGTGCCTAATATCACTGAGAAACTCATTAACAGACACCAGAGTAAACTTCCCAGGTCATCCAACACCTTGTATAACATTTTGCCAACATATTCTATTTTATAAATGAACCTGTGCAGGGAAGAAGAAGGGTCAAATACTGTTTCTGCATGTGATGCTGCAGAGCATACAGCAAGAGTCCCCTACACAATCCAGTTACCCAGTGAAGCATATGGCTAATGTACTGCAAAGCACATCGGCCCAATTTGGCTCTTTGAAATTTCATCAAAAAACACTATACAAAACACGATCTTTTAAACACAACACGGCGCGGAAATTATAGCTGCTACCAGGCAGGGTTTCTCGAGGGAAAAGGGAAAAGATGATACAACTGTCCCTAAAAAGATTACACCATGAACAGTATAACCCAGTGTAAAATGATAACGCTTACTGAATCTTTTTTTTTTTTAAGTAAATGTCACCTGATAGTCCCCCTGGTACACCTCTGGTACATACACTTCCTTTCTCCTCTTGCTTAACAGAACAGCAGCCAATAATAAATTTTCATCAGCCTTAAATACATTTTATTTCAATTTCAGTGAACTACTATTATCTTTGAGGACCTGAAAGCTACCAAACAGTTCAGAAAAAAAAACCTAAAACTATGATAATTAATCACAGTTACTTTGATCTCACTCCATATTTTTCAGGGTATCTGATTACAGCCCTTCTATAATAAATGCCACCTTGAACTTGTGATCTTAGGAAGTGAGTGCATGAATGTAAAAAGTGTAGAAGGTGTTCACCAACCCTGTCTTTGTGAAACACCTGAAGCAAGATTCACAGAATCAAAAATGAGTTTGAATGAAGTAATTTAACTTGCAGCAGTGCTGCTTCAACAGTGAATGAGATAAACAGGAGCACAGAAAATTTGAATTTATATACAAGTTCTTTACTCAATGGCAAAATATAGTAAAGTTTATTTAACCTTGAAATGTTCCTATTTTAAATAGATTAAATCTTATCACCTAGTACTGCTTGTAAAGCATACCAGTTATAAATTCATTCCTGCTTTCCCTAGGAAAGCCAGAGTGAGGTGGTATTTAATCACGTTTGAAAACTCCTAATTTTTCTTAAGAGAAACCAATTGCAGCTGGTATGACTTTTTCTGCTTAGCATCATAGTCTTTTTAAGTAAGATGCAAGGAAGCTTGGCTTTTTCATCATGTCTTGTCCCAAGATTTAAAGATGTTTTAACACTGCAATACTTCAGTCTTGTCCTAATCATATTTCTTACTCTTCAAAATGTTTCATTCCTAAGCTACCTCTTTTACAATCCAAAGTATGAGTTTAACTGTCCAGAGGAGATAAGTTAATACATTTTCTTTTTACTAACAGTAAATTTGATGACATCTATTTTAAGTAAGTGGAAATATTAAAGGTCTTCGAGTGAATTACTGAAGTCTTCCATATAGCTATGATGGCCAAAATTGGCCAATGTCAGTACCCAGGCATCGCAAGAATGTTACATAACAGGAAAAAGGAGAAATTCGTCTCATATTCAATCAGTCTTCATTGAAACTGCCAACATAAAACTAAATAATGTGTTTTGTCTTTTTTGTGTATGTGCAACTGTAATTTTTTTTATTTGAGAAATGAAGTCACATCTTTCTCAAGATACAACAAACAAAATAGTTTTATTAGTTATACTTCTCATTGCATGGGAGTAAGCAATGTAGAAATGTAAAGTTCTGTATAACATTATGAATATGAAACTCACAACCATCAGTTCTGCCTCTCCTGTGTTGTGTGTCTAAGAAACTATCACCAAAAAAAGCTGGATGCATTTCTGCTATGATCACTTTTATACTGCTGTTCCCTCATTTTGCCCAGTCATTTGGGTTTTTAAACTCCAGTTTTGTCTAACTCAGTTTAAACCAATTTAGGAATAAATGGAACTAAAATTAGGAGTCAGATTTCAGGGAAATTAGTCCAATTTTCATCATGTATTGCTCTGAAATGAAGCACAGTGTGTCTGGAATTTTCAAGCAACAGAAAGAAACATGTGAAGTAAGCTTTATTGTCCTTGTTGCCTAATCCATTTTCTTCATTGTCTGAAAATCCAGCAGGAGAACAGTGATATAAATTTTCTAAATAGCAGTTCACTTGGCATATATACCCACTGTTCTCAAATACTAAGAAAACATTCTTGTCAACTCATCAAGCAGGGACTAAAATTATTAAGACTGCTTAAGAGACTAAGCAATACTTCAGCTTGTTGTCAGCTAATGTGTTTAATGTATAAAAAAATAGCCAGCACCATTAGTTAAGTGCAAGTCTTAGTTACAACACAAAAAATTGATGAACGGCCTCTACCACCAGCTCAGCACAGTGCTTAGTGGCTGCTTCAAGCTAGCACATATTCTTTTGGATGACTTAATCACTTCTTTCTTCAAGTTCAAAGAAGAGTGGTTATTAACCCTCATGTTCTCACAACATTTTCAAAGTAGAATTCGACTGAATAAGATTAGTGCCACTTTGATTACTAAGGATAGGATCTAAGACTTACACAACACTTTCCATCAGAAATTTAAACAGAAAAGAGTGTGCTGACCTTAGAATTTTATATTATGTTTGAGGAGCATGGATTCCCTCAGTCTTGAGCAAGCTGAAATCTCAAGTCCCAAAATACTAACTGTAAAAAGAAAGCAAATAAAAACAGACAATATCACTGAAAAGGTATATATATCTCCTTCCAATCATCATTTCATTTGAATAGAATTATCAATTTTAATAGCTTTTGAAATAACTTTTTTTTAAATAGAATTGTTTTTAAATAGCAGGGGAATAAGGAATAAGCAGAAGTAAGTGGTGGAAAAAGGGTATAAGATTGCATGAACATGAATATTGCCCAAATGAGTAATAACTGAAGGTTGTCACCATCTGATGTTTGTTCACCACTCCGTGTAAAATGAAGTGGTGTTCTGAGTCCCACAGAAATTTGGAGATCATGTGCGGCACAGAAGGCAATAATTAGCATCATTGTTGACAATCCCAAACACTGAATAGAGACAAAATATAATGTAACTTTTTTATCCTTAAGGGTTTTGTTCTTTCATGTCAGAGTTCAGACAGACTGAAAGAGCAGGCAAAGGAAATTTTTTTTAATCTGGTGCTCACACAATGCTTGCTCTTTGCAACAAAGCAAACATTTCAGCTTCCAGAGCCAGCAAATTAAGCAATGCTTACAAACATAATCCTTCCAAATAAAATTGAAATCCAACTTAGATAACACCAGCAGATAACAAATCCATACTTTTAAAGGAAAAATAAGCTTTAGGCATTGACAAAAGTAGAGCTGGAGCAAAAGGCAATACTCCTCTGGTATCCTTTGTCACACCTTTAGCTGAACTAGAACTATAGCCTCAGTGAAATTTGTGGTGAAAGTTTTTCACACCACAAAACTCAAAGTGTAGATATCTGTCAAGGACACTAACAGATCTTTCTCTAACATTTTTTTGCTATTTTTGGTTGCCTACACTTTCTAATGAGAGTAGGGAATTTTTAGGGAATGTAAAGCAGTGATAAAAGATTTGCTTTGGGAGAAAAACACTGCAAGGAAAGTCATTTACTAGCCATGAGTAGGCTAGCAAGGTTATCATGTGGTGGATAAACGAATTTGATGATATGCTTAATAATGCAGATTTTATGGATATAAGATATGCCTCTTAATGTTTGCTACAGGGGACAAGAATCAACCTACTCTGCAAAATCGTCAATGAATTTATTGGACCTGGCAGACACCACGAATGTCACAGAAATTTAGTTTTCCAAAACACTAAGCAATTGAAGCTTAATCCTCAGAACTACAATGAAGGACTTTTGTCCTGTGTTTGCTATGTTTACTGGAAGTGGGAGTAGATACACTGTCTGATTATTGATGTATATTTCTTATTCTAGGTTCTATCCTTAGGGGCTGATGTTCTACCAGAATATAAACTCCAGACACCTCGCATCAACAAGTTTACTATATTGCACTATAGTCCTTTCAAAGCTGTCTGGGACTGGCTCATTTTGCTGCTGGTCATATACACTGCCATATTCACCCCTTACTCTGCTGCCTTCCTTCTGAATGACAGTGAGGATCGGAAGAGGAGAGAGTGTGGATATTCCTGCAGCCCACTGAATGTTGTAGATTTAATTGTGGATATTATGTTTATCATTGACATTCTAATAAACTTCAGAACAACATATGTAAACCAGAATGAAGAAGTGGTAAGTGATCCAGCAAAAATAGCAATTCACTACTTCAAAGGCTGGTTCCTAATTGACATGGTTGCTGCAATACCTTTTGACCTGCTGATTTTTGGCTCTGGCTCTGAAGAGGTAAGCTTAAATGAATAAGAAATCTTAAATCTTAATCTATTACTTCACTATGGTATTCTGTGTATCCTAAAGTATTTTTTGCTTGTCATTTAATAGGCTGCTTAGTATTTTCATACCATCTTTTAAAGTTAAACTAAAATTAAATCCTCTTTTATAGAATAATATACAAGATTAGCTTTCATTGACAAGAGAAAATATTGAATGATTCAGCTAGTATTTTTCAGTTATACCATATTTGATACTGTCTTTAGAAATTATAATTATATCGTGTATGAAGGACGTGGTCAAATGGTTTTATATAAGAACTGCTTTGATTTGTTGCTTACTTTTTAAAAACTGCCCATGATGCATGTAAGTGCTGTGTTTGCATTGCATCATTAAAATAATTTTCTCTGTTCAAAACGTTTAGATCAGATATTTACTTAGCAGAAAACAGATTAGTTGTAGCATAAATTATACTAGTTATCAAAGAGATTTGGCTGTTGTCAATTTTATTTTAGAATATGGGCTATCAAAAGAAGGAAAAATATTACCTTGACAGGTATGATCTATCTGCACAATTGAGTGAAAAAACTGTTCAATATATGCATCCAAAACTGGCCCAGAGGTAAAAAAATATATGCTATATTCTGGATTCCTGACCCAGTCCTTCCAAACGATTTTATTTATTTTAAGAAGGGATAAAATCATAATATTTTTTCTGAAAATTAGAGAATTGGGCTTGAATTTTCTGTGATGTACAGAATGCAGATTTTTTTGTTAAAAGCAGTAAACCAAGCAAAAGGTAAATGAAGATTCTAGAAAAACATAAAACCATGCACTAAAATTAAATGTTATTAAGGAAAGTAATAAGAAGAGACAGAGTAATATAAAGGACAGAGGGAACTTATTAATAGTTCTCTTACCAGAAGAGAACTTTTTTTATTCAGAAGGTAACTAAAAAGCCCAGAGATTTAAGAGAAAATCTGATCACCTTTTGCATTCATTATCTGTGGCAGCTGTCCATCTTTCTGCAGATAACTTTTTCTGTGGTTTTGAAAGCACAGACACGTGAAAGACAAACATTTTCATCACAGCATTACTTCTAACTCAAACTACAACATTCCCCTTCAGGCATGGTCTTCATCCCTTCCTGATCATTGATCACTTGTCATTTTCTGTTGTCACTGAAAAATTATTTTCAGTGATTAGAAGTGTGGAACATAAAAGATTACAACAGGGATCAATTCCAAAGTTCACTGGAGGAGTGTCCCTGAACATCATTCTTCCACACCTCCCCTGTTATAGATGTTCTTAGCAGTAAAGTGCCAGATGTTAAAGTCATGCTAAAGGGGTAACTTTAACATAAGATAACATTACAGGTTACAGTAACATACAAGTAAATTCTTGCAGATGAGTAGACAAATATAAAAATGTGGAAGTTGAAACAGAAATTATTGGACTATGTAATGACTTTTTCACTATTGCAGATATAAGTAAATTGATTCTTTATTCCTTCAAAATCTAGTAATTGACCAGTTTATCTAAGCAGCAATGACACTATATAGATTATGTTCCATTCACCATGCCATCATAGCTTCTCTCTCTCATTCATGGTATTGAATATGTCAATCACTTTTCTAAGCTGCTACTTACTGCAGTTTTTCTTCCTACATTGCTAACTATAATATTTCACCAATGATCCCTTTCTCATAGTTTAGCAAGAAAAGGCAAATGTAAAACCGACAGAATGGAGCATTTTTCATTTAATAGCGTTTTTTCAGTCATAAGGGTTATCTTTTTTGTGAAATAGCTCTTTTTTGTTATCTAGAGATTCTTCAAAGAAGATCCCCAATGAAAAATTGTATTGAATAGTCTTTTTATTAAACAACATAAGCTCTAAAGAGAACTCAATGTGTGCTCATGCAGCTTTAAAATACCTTGATATCAAACGGAGTCTTGAAAGGGCAGGAGATAATAATCCAAATACCACATACGGCACTATCCAAATGCTTCTATTTAAGCTGTACTTTTTCAACATAAGAAAGCAACAAGAGTTAGACCGTTAACTTTACAATTTCTGAAGCAGGGAAATAATGTGATTTTAAATTATTTTTTTCTGCTCAATGAGACTCAAAATTGTGATGGTTGGTAGTAAATAATTCTCTCTTTATCGTGTATGTGTTGTAAAAGTTAGGTGGCTTCCCTGATATATGGGAAGATAAAAATAATGAGTATATGGAAAGAAGAGAAAAGATTTTGATGTGATTATCCAACTACTCTCGAACTTTAGTCCAGCAGATAGGTATGATGAAAACAGAGAAGCAAGCAACCTAGAGAAGAGAGTAGCATCTATCAGATTGCTATTTGCAGACATTAATTGCTTGCACCAGGTGGGGTGAGGTAACTGATAGAGTAGGACCCCTGCCTCCTTGGATGTTGTGCTGATCAAAGTATTCCAGCATAACAACAAAATTACATTACATGAGCTGTAGTTCTGAAGCCAAGAACTTCTGACCCTGGCCAAGTGACACATGGGAGCTGTACTGTTACTATGTCAAGGCTACATCTAGGCTGAGAAGCAGACAGCATGGAAGGCACATCAAAACCTGTGGAGCATGCTTTTCACCTCTATGGCCAGCTCTGTTTTATTGTTAAAGCCTCTTCACTGTGTTAAAGAAAATTAAAACTCAGAATGAGTTTCTTGATGTTTTAAGCTTATCTAGTCTCATTCATGCTGATTTTACCCCTGAAGAGATGAAGTTTTCTTGTGTTATATACCTTCCACATACTCCAGAGCTCAAACTGATGAATCGAAGTATAGGATTGACACTGAGGATGAATAATATTAGCAAGTTTTATCTTGAGAATGTGGTGGAACAGTGTTGACATATTGTAGATTCACAATCTACCATCTGATCTATTTAAGGGGCACTGTAAGAATATGTGGGGTCTCTTGCATGATGTAGAGATACGACCACATCTGTAATAGAATGTTTCAAACACCCCACTAAAAACAAATCTTAGCTTTTCTTAAGGGATCATAAATATAGAAGCCTGATCTACCTTACCAAAAAAAACCTCACCCTAATCACAATATTCACATGCTTCTGAATCTCTGTCTAGGCATAGCATTTTGAAGGGTGTGGTCTTTCAGACTGTAAAGGTCACTAAACTTCTTTTTGTGGTAATGAGAAATTCACTCTGAAGTTATTCTTTGGGGTGTTGAATTTAACTGAATGTTCCCATACATTATCCTCTCGCTCATTTACTGAGAAAATATGAACTATTTATTGAGTTGTCCACTGAGAAATGCAGCCAAGAAAGACTCTTGTTTTGTTTCAAGAGCTTTGGGGTTTTACTCAGAAACATGGTAAATTCAAGGATTTAATAAATCATAAAAACTAGTCTAGCACCTGTTGCAAGAAAGGTTTAATGTGATGCATACTACTGCCTGAGTGGTTTGTGAGGCTTGGAAAGCTTTTCCTGTTGATGTAATGTAATATACATGCATGTTAATAAAAAAAACCAAACCAAACCAAACCAAACAAAGCAAAACAAAACCAAACCAAACCAAACCAAACCAAACCAAAACAAAACAAAACAAAACAACTTAGAAATGTGTGCACTCTTGGCATTTACTGAATACTTTAATATATGTTCAGACTTAATGCAAGGAAAAAAGGCAGCTGAGGGGTTTTTCTAATCCAGTCATTCCTCTTTACAATGCTGTCCATTCCATCTACAAGGAATTAACAAGTATGAAAATTATTTACTAATTGAAATTTGAAAACTTGTATTAATAACCTCTAGATTCCTTTAAAAAGATCAGAGCCTCAAAGAGGCTGCAATGGATAATAGCAGAAGGCTGCACTAAAAATCTTGAAATACATTCCTGCGTAAAACTGCTCCAATTTATTTTTCTAATGATGTAGTGCTTTTATTATTGAGCCCTGCCACTATGCCTGTAAAATGCAAAAAGATTAATTTGGAGTAACTTTTCCATGATGTTCTGTTCACAGTGCTTCAGCTTCGCTCACCTGTCAATACAAACAGGAGGAGTCTTGTAGATATACTCTTTGGGACGCTTCTGTCGTATTACTTCTTTTTTCTAGAATAAGTATGCCAGATATTGCGAGGAGTTTCTAAGTTAGACGCAAACACAGTCACACAGCTTTATTCAAAAATTCTTATTACCTGCATGGACAGTCATATAATTATGAGTAGTACCAATAACTTACAGACTTTATCATATTAAAGAAATCATTAATCTATTGAATCATTAAATCCATTACGGTTGACTGCAGAGTCCAGATCAAGTAAAATATTCAACATGAAAGAGTATTTAGCACATAATGACAATTTCAATGTGCCTTGATTTTAAATGTACATTTCTTCTTTTCTTCCCTGGTTTTTATAATGAAATTGATAGTTTAAAGAAAATTAAATTAAGATTACATTGAAATGTAATGTAATGTTCTACTTTTTGTGTTGATTGCCCAAAACAATGGAATTTGTAGTGGTTTATTCATGTTTACTATTCATGAGAATACATTGCTAACAGAGAAAATTAATTTCTACCTTATTTTTGCAGACAACTACCTTAATAGGCCTTCTGAAGACAGCTAGACTGCTGCGTTTGGTGAGGGTAGCACGGAAATTGGACAGATATTCCGAATACGGTGCTGCGGTTCTGATGCTCCTTATGTGCATATTTGCACTAATTGCACACTGGCTTGCTTGCATTTGGTATGCCATTGGAAATGTAGAAAGACCTTACTTGGCTCACAAGATTGGCTGGTTGGATTCTTTAGGAGAACAACTAGGAAAGCATTACAATAAGAGTGATGCAAGCTCTGGACCATCTATCAAGGACAAATATGTTACAGCACTTTATTTTACCTTCAGCAGTCTGACAAGTGTAGGATTTGGAAATGTGTCTCCTAACACCAACTCAGAGAAAATCTTTTCCATCTGTGTCATGTTGATTGGCTGTAAGTGATTTTATCATGGACTTCAATCTTTTTTTTTCTCTCTGTGTTTGAGCAAATGGCTTAACATTCTAAATGAGTAAGATTATAAGCATGCAGCCGGAAGGGTAGATTCGTAGGGAAAGGCATGTTGTATGCAAAAATATGTTGTGACTCATTCCGTGTCAGAAAGTAATCAAGTTGCTTGACTACTCAAAACCTGTTATCCAAACTGTCAGAATATTTATGTTGTATATCAGTGTCTGTAAACAAATCCTGTATAAGGTAAGAAGGTGAGTTTGGAGTGGATTTAGGAAGTTATAGCCCATCATATTTGGATAATCATCATTATATTTATTTTTCTATTTAAAACTGAACCTATAAATGTATGCATACCTTTTTAACTCTTCCCATTGTTTTTTTGCTTAGCCATACTCATCTGCAAAGCCCAATGATATGACTTAACTAAGTTTTGTTTCTCGTTAATCCAGCATTAATGTACGCTAGCATTTTTGGAAACGTATCTGCAATAATCCAAAGACTCTACTCGGGAACTGCACGGTATCACATGCAGATGCTGCGCGTGAAGGAGTTCATACGCTTTCATCAGATCCCGAACCCTCTGCGGCAGCGACTGGAGGAATACTTCCAGCATGCGTGGACATACACCAATGGCATTGACATGAACATGGTATGTTCTGTTTTTCAGGCAGAGATGTTGAGGAATAGATAAATGCATGAGAAATTAGAAAAAGAATGTAAGTCTTTAGTATTATAAACTGTAAAAGTACAAGCTTAAAAAGGTGGATATATATATATATATATCTCAGTATTTGACAGTCAAGCCACAACATGTTTGACGTACAAATGTTTCACTGCCTAGGTTATTGCCAGATATATCAGAAATCACTGTGTATAAGAAAGCTTGAGAACTGCAGGTGACTTCTGTAAGCTTAAATAGAGAGAAAAAGTCATAGGTTTCTTATTTCAGACATAGCTGTTCCAGAATTTTGTTTGTTCTTTGTCCTGATTTTCCATTTCCAGTATCAAACAAGACTACCTGTATTGATATCTACAGATTTACTGTGCTATAAAACCTGTGGAGATCAATTCTTTTTCAAAATCCTTCCATGCAATCTGGAACAGGTGTATTGGGAATGGGTTGAAGAGAGGAGCAGGCAGGTTTAGCTGCTCTTTGCAAAGAGAAATATTTGAGTCCCATGATAGTCTGAAAAGTAACTTGCTTGCATTCACAACCACATAATTCTGCACTGAAAACCGCCACAGTACTACTAACCATTTAGCTGTCCACAGAAACTCATTTGTAGGAACTGACAAAGAATAACACTCATATTTTCTGGTTTTGATAAAAAAGCCCTTGTAATCTCTCCTTCTACAAATACATGGCTAGCCAAAAATGAATAACAATCTGCTAGTGAGCAAAAGAAAGCATCTATATCTCTGTCTTGTTTTCCGGAGATAGAAACATTTTTTCTGAAAACTCAACGTCATTTTGAAGACACTGAAGGCACTGTGCATCTTAAGGATCTGTGAATCTGTATCTCTGTAGGGATGCTTCCCAGAGCTACTCAGAGCTAGAGATTAGAAACTTTACAGAGCTCTCCAGAAAGCTGTCAAGAACAAGAAAACCTGTACACTTTTGGAACAATTTAACTAGAAATTAACTTAGAAAATTTTTTCATACATTCAAACAGCTTTCATGTGGTATCTATACATATATTTCTGAATGACTGTCAGAGTACTACATTTTTATGCAGTAAACAGAAACAATGGTTTTGATTAAAATCTTTTATAAAGGTGAATCAGTGACAGTTTGACTTTATGGTTACCATTAAGTAAAGCAGATCTTAAAAATACAATAGAAAATTAATACATTTGGCTACACCTGCCACTTCCATGTGTCCCCTCCAGAGGGATAATATGTCCAGGGCAGGACAAGGACAATTGTATAAACCTCTGCTGGGGATTACTGCAGTGGAAGGCAGCATCAGTAGCTTCATCCTGTGTGGCACTGAATAGCCCTAATTCCTTCTGATGGCAATGGAATTGTAGGGTACTCAGCACTTTGCAGGATCAGGCCCTTAAGCTGCAAGTGTGTTCAACCTAAGCCTAAAGTACCTCACTGAATTATTTCTGAAGATATTACAAAATCATATATGCCTTAACTAATTCATTACCACTAATGGATGTACTAAAAACACCTGGTTCACATGAAATAGTAACTATAACTGGATGTTGTCACATGAAAAGTTGCATAATTCGGAAACTGGTGTACGGAAATTAGTCTTGGATTTGTCATTAATGTGAAATAACAATTAAATGGATTAAATAGCCCGTATTCTGCAATATGATTGTCAGGCAGCATGGAGGAATTATTTAAATAAACTCTGGAAAAACCCTCAAGTTTAGTATCTTGTTTTGTTGTATTTTATTCCTTATTCTGTTTACAGTTCTACCCCTCAAGTTTTATGTCAATCACTTTATTCCCTTTAAGAGTTTGAATGTATTACACTTATTAAAGGATAATATAAGAATTGTGTGATTTACATTGTACTTATGAAAGATTTATCTCTTTCCTGTCTGCTTCACACCTAAATACATGGAATAACACCACCCACTGGTAAGAGCAGGAGGTATTTATATCAAATTTAATTCCAGTATAAAGTGTGGAGAATATCCATGTTATCTGTTGGGTTTAGAGCTTGTTCAATGCTTTCTAATTTTAATTGTAATTTTTTGCATGATAAAGGGGTAGATAGCAAAGAGGAATAATCCAAGTAGAATCAGATGTGGGGCAAAATGGTTACTAAGAATTAGACATTAAAAATACTAATCTAACAACATTTATTGATCACTGTTTTACCCCACAACTCAAGTCATGCTTCTCTGTCCAAAAAAGGTCATGTGCATATTGGTTTGCATTAGATAGTTGCTCTGTAGGAATGTCACTGACAAAGATGTCATGCTGCTGTTCATTCTGCATTTTCCTTTGTGTGAATGCTCTTGGTTTAAACCATATATGCATGTTAACACACGCACCAATGAAGTTTTCTTGGCTATTAGCCATGTGCATCTGAGTTGGACTTGCATGTGTTTTTTTACTTAATTTTGCATGAAATACTTGCATTTACAGAACAAAGGACTAATATCATCCTCAGACAAATGTGTTTGACTCCTGCCCATGTTTACTTGGAGTTTTTTGCAAATTCCGAAGGCAGAATTTCATCCAATATACTTTTTTTCTTCATTTCATGATGGAAAGCTGAAAAAAAATTCAAAGATGTAGTCCTTTTTTTCCTTCGATATATGAAATGCATAATAATTTACATTTTTTATATATATATATATATATATATGTACATTTGACATATACACACACATACTCATATATGTATATAAAAATAACATGGAGAATATATTTCAAAAGATGCTTTCAATTATCCCCAGTAATATATTTAAGAATCCAGGTAAAGTGGAAAAAAAAACATAAAAAAAAGAGATTAAACAGAAACCCTTTTAAAGTCAGGAGTAACAGTGCACTAAGACAAAATTTGATTTTCTAAACAAAATTCTGCACCTTAGATTGTAAACCAGAAGATAATACTTTATGCTTATTTGAAATGGTTAAACTTAAAATTAGCTTAAAAGATCTGCAAGTGAAATATGCTGAGACCTTGTTTATTTGTTCATTTGCTCCCTTCTGCTCCATTTCTACATATTTTTGATTATATTCCATTACATAATGTGTTTTGGTTAAAAACAGTTCCACATAATTATGCATGGACTGGATAAACAGGATTTGGGATTTACTTTAATCTGGATAAAAATCTTGAGTCTATAGAATAAGCATAATTTAAATTATGTCCCTGTGATATATGCTGGAAAAATAAAATTATAAAAAAAATGTTTACATTGCATATTGCTTCATGAAAGATGTCACCAGTCCCAAAGATTCTGATTCTTGTAATATTTTTAACTATCCTGTTCTGTTTTTCCTAAATTCTTTTTGCCTTCTTTTTCCTCTTTTGTTCCTGTGTTATCAGTCCAGCACTGATAATAGCATGCTTATGATGCTTACCCTAAAAAGATTAGTTATTTATTGTTTGAGATATTTTTTTAAGTTATGCATGTATTTTTTTACAATCCTGTCCCACCCTTTCTTTCCATGGATCTTCTGTGCATCTGAATAGCTTTATTGGTTATTTTACATTTGAAAAGAGTTTGAAGAAGTAACTAAGTGGAACAAGCTGAAAAGTGTTTAGCCTAATGTAAACATTAATTAAAATTTTGGATGTGAGACAGATGTCTTCTTGTTTTGGGTTTTGTCCAATAGCATCAAAGGGGAGAGCAAGTCAGAATTTTTATAAATGAGTGTATGATTTCTCCTGCAAGTATCCAAGCAAATGGTTTATTTTACTGTTGTGATATCTGTCTTGGTCACTGTGATCATGCAAGTACATAGAGCAGACACCTATCTTGAACCAGCAATTCTGTAGTAGCAAATAAAGGGCAGGTTCACTATTGCCTTGAACAGGCCTCTTTTGTAAGAAATTGGCCACTGGTATGTGGTTGATATCAGTACATTTTTATTCTTGCTTTTCCTCCCACTGTGATCGCTTCTTACAACAAAATCAGTTTTATCAACAGGACCAGTGCCACTAATATATTTGAAGCAGAGGATTAGAGAAATAAGTTAAAATTTCAAAAACAGCAAGGAGGAGTTCTTAGTATTATCAAAAGACTAATGTGAATTAGTTGTGTTTGGAACAAAACCTAGCAGTAAATTCTTAAACTGAGGGAATACATACTGTTGGAACTTGGTACTGCTGTTTGCCTATATGTCAGAACAGAAATCATGATGTATAAACCATCCAGGATTAGCTGGATTATGATTAGCCATAAACCTGTTCTTTCATTTTCTAAAAAAGGCAACTTAAAAACAGTGATTGCCTACATTGAATCGAGTTATAGAAAATAAGACCTCATAGAAAAAAATATTTTCAAGAATGTTCATCTATTTCTAAATGATCCTTTATCAGTTTCTCAGTGCATTGTACTTTGTGGTCTAAAATCTCAAAAACAAAAGCAATTAATTTTTCAGCTATCATGTTTTTTGAAATATACATATCTGGTGAATCTTCAACTTCTACAGACTTAAAACTTTTCTCTTGGTAAGGCAGACAACAGTTGAAGAAACTGAAATAATTTTCCATCTTCCTTGTTCAGCAATGTATCATATCTCAGAGATCACTTTTCAGATGTACTCAAAAACTGTAATAAGACTGTAGAAGAATGGTCCACTGCAGCTTCACAAATTTCAGCATAAAGATGTCACACATCTGTGTTGTGGCAATGACTGAAAACAAAAGATCTTATTCTTGATAAGGTTGTCAGGCTTCAATCTCATTGGAAGGTAAATTAGCTCATTATCACATAGTGCTTCTCTTCTCTCCCAACTGTTAAAAGGAAACATACTGAACATTAAAAAAAAAAAGAGGGTTTTTCAGAAAAACTCTTTCTTCTATGTGGAGGCCAAGAGCTTCTGGAGCAGAATTATTGCCACCTGTGACGTTGTTCTTTCTTTTCTAAATGCTGAAAGCCCTTGGAAATGTTTCAATCTTCTACTTATAAAAATAATTAATTTCTATAGTTAATTATCAAAGGAATATTGAATAGCAAATTCTAAATTCTTTCTGGAAATAAAATTGCTGAATTACAGAAATGTTTAGTCTAGATGTTGTTATTAAATTACAAGAGTCAAACATTTGTGACAGAACTAAATGCCACACTATTCTCCAACAGAGGAAACAGCTACTGAGGGACAGAGATCCTGATTCGAAATCTAAGCAGCATAATTTGTGCAGCTGAAGTCTCAGGTTAGCCTTAAAATTAGGTGGCTGGCAGAAAGATGAAAACTAAATGAATAGGTTATTTCACCAAATATATTAATTAATATTAATTAATTTCACTCATTCTTTCTAAACAAAGACAAAAGGTTAATTTTTTCTATAAAGTTCAAATTTTATTATTCAATTATTTTGAGAACTTTATTCAGCATTTAGTGATATTAATAGCCTGAGATCTCTCTTGTGCAGGTGAGAACCAAATAGATATTAAGTGTGTGTGGTCATGATACAAAGTGAATTTACTGCTGTCTTTTTTTACCTTCAGTTGCTCAAATTTTGTGCTGTGTTAATTTTTTTGTATGAATCAGGTTCTCAAATCATTTCACAAGGAGAGATCATGACAAGGCAGGAATAAACAGATAAAGTGGAGAAGCACCAGAATCCTCTTTCAGTTTATGCCACCTTAAATTCTCAGATGAACTTGGGAGTTTTCCCTCCATATGCTGGGAACCTGTCGCTCATAAACCAGTCTGACTGGTTCTAGGACAAGAAAGCCTTAGTCACTAGTTCCAACATACCCCAAACACAGCACAACACGCAAGAGCCCTCTTGTGCTCTCTTCAACTGCTGCTTGGTATTTAATGAACCCAACTACATTTCAGCAGAGAAAATGTGTGACAGAAGATTATACACAGAATTAAAGGAGTATCTTTGTAAGGCTGCAAGCACTGGAGAATATCTCATACTAGGAAAGGCTGAGAGACCTGGGACTGCTCAGCCAGACGGGAGAAATGAAGGGTCACAGAGGATCTCATCAATGTGAACAAATATCTGAAGGGAGGGTGTAAAAGCGGAACAAGTTTATTTTCAGTGGTGCCCAGTGACAGGACCGGAGGTAATGGGCACACACTGAAACTGGAGGCTTCGACCAAACACCAGGAAACACATTCTTACTGTGAGGATAACTGAGCGCTCCTAGAAGTTGCTCACAGAGTTGTGGCATCTCTGTCCTCGAAGATATTTGAAAACCATCTGGACATCACCCTGGCTACCAACACTAGGTAGACCTCCTTGAGCAGGAAGGATGGAACAGATGATCTTTCCAGCAAGAAGATCACTTTCAACCTTAATCATTCTGTGGTTTGTTTGGTATGGAATGTGGCATTTCCATGTTTAATGAAAATTATTGTAATTAATATCCTGGTTTGCTTCAAGTTAGACATTTTCTAAATATTTTCTGTGAGACATATGTCAATACCTTTTCCAGAACTGATGATAAAAAATCTAAAAATTGTCATTAATTTTATAACTTATGCAAAAATCCCAAGGTTATCTTTGCCCCAAACAGTTGCTTGTTGCCTGAGATTAAGGCACAAAGATGTGTCCAAGTCTGTTGTCACAAATCTCCCTAGTAAATGTGTGATACCTTGCTGTCATCTTGAGAAAATAAATTAGTGAAGCTGGATTCCGTCTCATAAAATGACCACATTCTTCAAGGCAGTATGAACCATGTCCCTACTATCCTCAAAAAGCAATAACTTATTCTATGTAAAATGTTTTACATCTCTCTGGATGACATTATCCTCCTCTATAAGCATGCCACATAGATAAATCGACATCATTTGACATGGAGTAAGTTTTATTCCAAACAGGAAGAGGTAATTGAACTTGGTCTTGATAACAATCAGTTACAGACAACTGGAACCTGTGGTCACAGCATCTTAACTGATTTTCCTTTAGATTAGTTTACTTTTTCTTTTTAAAGGGGGGAAGGCTAAAGCTGATTTTATGTCTTGTTACACATCTTTTTAAAAATATCTATATGTATTGCTTGAATTATGCATGAGTTCTGATTTTAAACATAATTCTAACCATGAGAATCCAAGATTTTTCTCACCAGGGCCCCGTGGAATCACAACTGAGCAGATATTGTGTGTAACAATAGAAATATGTTAGGAAATAATGGAACAGTTGAAACTCAGATCTGTATTTAAATTATTTATTAATTTTGGATTTTTCATTGATAATAATGTTATTAAAGAGAATTCTAGTTTTATAATTTTTGATTTTTTTTTTATTTGGAAGACTGCATGGATGATATCCTAATATTTATTATAGGCAGTGTGTGTACAAATTTGATGTGGATGTTGATTCTCACATTATAACATAATTTTCAATGCAATTTCAGTAATGAAAATCAAAATATGAGAATGAATGTAACAAATATTTGAGAGTTTGGGCCGGCAAAATTTCTGTACTGCACAGCATAAAACAGTCTGGAAACATCAAATTCTGTACTGTGTCAGCTAGTGGACTTAGATTAAACACCCCACTACACACAATATGTGCAATATGGTAAGCTCTTTTTGGTAATGTAGGTTTTGCTAATGTTTTAACAAATTTATCTTCAAATCAGCTTCTTCCTTAAATTTCTAAGCTTGTATTAGTAGAGTAATCTCCATTGGAAGCCAGTGTTATTTAGTCTTCCTTTTAGGCATTTTAAGACTATGATATTAAGGACTAGATGTCTTTTGTCTCTGATGTACAACTACTTTAGAGTGTAAGCTCCATGGAGCAGGGACTTTTTAATCACAGATGCTTGAAAAGAGGCTGGTATCTTTCAGATGTTATTGGCGTTTAAATAACTATTGACTGATATGCAATGATTTTAGAACTGTTTAATGATAATTATAAATTAATTATAAAAATAGTTGTTTCTATAAGGGAATATCCAACATATCTTCAGAAATACAGAACCAGCATACATGGTCTGCATGGGTTTTGCTTAATGGTAAACTACAGTCCCTTGAAAATCAGATAAACAGCTGATGTGAAAAATTAAAACAATTTATTCTAACTGTATTTAAGTGCTCATGACTTCCTAACAGTTCACATACATTTTTCTTGTAAGTACTTCTAAATTCAAAATACATTTCCTATTTCACATCCTATAAAAAATGGAGCTCTTCTAAATTGTATTCAGATAGATACATAGCAAACAAATTAATTCAAAATAGGTCTTTAATACTCACATGACTAGAGAACAATTTCAAAATAAACACAATTTTTCTCCTCCTGTTTCATTTGGTGAACATATTTGTTTCTTAGTTTTTCAGTATCATTTAGTAAATAAGTTCCTACGACCTACAACCTTTTTATTTCAATATAATTACATCATATTAAAAAGCTTAATTGGATACTAAGCTATTTCTGGTGGTGTGATAGATACTGAAAACAGAGTGACACCACAGAAGCTTTTCATTTATCATATTTTCTTTTGCTAATTGTTGTTGAATGCTGGCTTTTTCTGAGGATGTATAAATTTCATATGGTAATGCTGTAAGGCTCCAAAATTGTTCTATAGATGTGTATTAAAGCATTGTTTGTTATTTCATATTGATCTCCGTTAGCAATCATAGAAACATTTCAATTCTGTTAAAGGTTATAATATCCCAGTTTTAAAACATAGCTTGGCTTGTGTGGACAGAAGCCTCATATTAGAAATGTGTTCATCTTCACAAGCAAGGGATATGAGTTATGAATATATTTCTGCAATGAAAGTGAGTGCACAGGTGTTTTTTTTATGCTGAAGTAGAAATTAATATAGCAACAAGTGAATATATTTTGGATATATCTTTTCTCTGCAGAAATGTTTGCATATTTCTAGAAAAACAATGCAGAAGATAAACAAGGATGAAATAATACACTGGTCTAATAACAAAGACACATACTGTTCACATATTCATATGACTTGTAGCATCAGTACATATTTTGCCTTTAGTAATATGCAACAGTTGTAGCTGTCCCTAGGGAAAACATATGACCCAATCACATCCCTGACAGCAGATAACAGGATGCAACAAAGAAAGGTGGTGTGTCATAGTGTGTAAGCACACAGAATCACTCACGGTACTCCCATGAAGTCAGTAGCAGAAATATTTACAGATTCTAAAAGAACCAGTGGTGTATTATCCTAGAGAATTTAGAAAAGCTCACACATAATGACCATGTTGTAAATAACTCCCTTCTTTCCTTCTAAACAAAATTAACATGTTGCCATGGTACCCAAGAGGAATCCCATGATTCTACTTCAGACAAACTCCTATTATTCTGAGGAAACTATGAGCAAAGACCATAGCAAGTAGCCCTGTGGTTTGCTGAACAAATCATCTGTCTATGTAAATTGGCATAACGTTGTTGTTTCAATAGGTCATGTTGCTTTTTCCAATAAAAAAATCAAAGTCCTACACTTGCAAGCAGAATACATATACCATGAAAATCCTAATAAAATTCCCTCTCTCTGAAAAATATCTGATCTTCAGATAGCTCTCATTTTACAAATATCATGCTTATTTCAGGAAAAACTTCTCTTATAACAAATGTAGCACTTTGACAATTGATGATGAGGAAATAGATATATGAGTCCAAATAAGTGAAATTCAGTCAAGACTTCCCCTTTCACTGTCTTATTTGTTATTTTACTGCAGTGTATTCATTCATGTACCCTGATACCACTTCTTGCAATGAAAGAAATCGTAATAGCATATTTTGTAACCATTATATAGATTAGTATTTATATGAATACTCACATTGTAAAAGATCTGGAGTATAAATTACACTGTGCATTCATCGAATTTTAATACTCCTTCAGCTCTTAGAGCCATATCTATTTGTAGGTCACTTATTTCTTTTTGTTCCGGAAGAAAACAAAAATTATATAAAGAACTTTCATAGCATTCATGTGAAATCTTTATGCTTGTCCTTCCAGGTCCTGAAGGGATTTCCAGAATGCTTACAAGCTGACATTTGTCTGCACCTCAATCAAAATTTGCTTCAGAACTGCAAAGCCTTCCGGGGGGCCAGCAAAGGCTGTCTTCGAGCTTTGGCTATGAAATTTAAAACAACACATGCACCTCCTGGAGACACTTTAGTGCACTGTGGAGATGTTCTCACTGCTCTTTATTTTGTGTCAAGAGGCTCTATTGAAATCCTGAAGAGCGACATTGTTGTTGCCATTCTTGGTAAGTACATTATTACAAGGCATATTAAAAGAGTTAAATTTTCAAACGAAATATTTCTTGTTGTTCCTGGGGCAGGAAATTTGTAAATATTTGCTAACAATTTTTTAAAATCAAGTAAAGAAATAATTTAAGAAGTCTACATTACTGTAATAATTCATGTGCACCAAAGAGTCCATGTCTTTGGATTTCTAAAGATTTATCTTTAGTCACATTAATCCCTAGGAAAAAGGTAAGCTGCAAGTTGAGACAAGCAGATATCTAATTACTCCAGTTCTGATTTTGCTACAAGATCAAAAGTCAAGGCCACCCAGTTTTTGAGCAGTGATGAAGTTATTGAGACATGTAGACTCCTCTATTTGCAACTGGACTAATCTACTCTGGGCATTCAAAACGTCTTCTAGAGATTTTCAGAAATATCTATTTCTGTCCACTAGGCATAAGGGAAAAGAAGAGAATAACAGATTCATTTGATCTAGAAGTAATAACACCAGTGTTTCCCCTGCATTTCTTATTAACACATTCTTGCTTGTATAGCATGATTAGTTTCTTGTTTTCTTTCTTAAGAAAGTTGGCTCAAGACAATGCTCAGTCCAGCTGGGAGCTCACCAGCAGCTGGTGGTAGCTCTTACATGAAATCATTAAGACTTCATTAGCTACAGCAATATGAAAAGTAAAATAACTAAAAGCTTATATAAAATGACTACATATTTGTTTCTTCAATTTTATATTAGATAATAAGAATGCAAAGAATAATTGAGTAGATGAGTAAGGATTTTGCTGTACAGAAGCATATACCAGCTGTAATATCATTCATATGCTGTCTTTCTGTTAATTGGCCACTGTAGGAACTTACAGTCAGAAAAGCAGATGAAGCAAGATGTCGACTGGGGGCAGTATGTTGCTATTAACCCACTTTTGACTGATTATTCTGTTTATACTTTGCAGGGTGGATATGTGAGCAGAACAAAGGTGTGCCTAAAGCAATCCTTCCCTAGCTTTAGATAGTGTTATCAAGATAATTTATCATCTCATACTGTTGCAGCTCATCAGCTGGGCCGGCTTTAGGCACAAGCAACATAGGGAGCATGCAAGTATAACACTGTCAGATTTTTACTTAATTGAGTAAGAGTCTTGCCCTGATTATGAGCAGTGTGCTTCATCAAGGAATTAATCTCTCACATCAAAAACATACATTTTTGTACTATTTCTATTGCATTTCAATAAAGACAAACTTACAATTTTATGGATTCATCAACTTCTTCCTGGGCCAAAGATGCAGTCTGGACAAGTTTTTCATGTTCTGCACATCAGATCCCTGTGCTCTCACACTGTAGCAGAAACCCAGGTATTTGCAGGGCCATGCCACTTTATCTCTTCCCACCTATAGCTGTCCACACCAGGGACTGCAGTTTGGAGCCTCACTCTCCCAGGGAATGGTAGGTCAGACAGGTGTGCACAGCTGCATCCACATTAAACTGAGCCCACATCTGTTGCATGATCCATGAGGTAGGAATCTACCTATAGCTGGCTCCAGTGACTGAGTCTGTGGTATTTTGAAGAATCAACAGAAAAAGAATAGATCATATAAAGGAAAATTACTTTGCATTGCAATCATTCAGAAATCTAATGAAGTTTATCAATAATTAGCCAAATATTTTTAGTTAATTCCTCTTTCTAAAAAACCTACACACAGAAATGGACATAAAAAACACTCATTACTTTTTGCTCTGGACGACAGAGTAGTCCAACAGAGGTAGAATGGATAAAATTTTCACCTTTAACGAGTATTGCAGCATCATCAAAGAAATAAGTGTTCTGAGAAATGTTGGGTTTCTCCCCAGTTTTCCTCAAATCATCAGCACTGTCTGATGTGGATGAGTTAAGTTTCTTTAGTACTGATCTGACAACAGTAATTTTGCATAAAATACGTAGAAAACACAATATCTCTGAAGTCTACTATCTCTTTCGGCTTTGCAGACAAGATATAAAAATACTGTAAAATAACCGTGTCAGTACTCCCATTGCAGAGAAGGTTTTATGTGCCTTGAATAGGGACCTCTGAATTCATAAACATTTGGTGCAGAAGGACCTTGTTTTGTCGCTGATTCCTGTTATATTTCATATTTTTGACTATCTGTTATATCTAATGAACTGTGTTTTATGAAATAAAAACAATAGGTTTTGCTCTGAAGATATGAAGAGATGAAAAAGATCACTTTTGCTGGAAGTTTATTTCCATAGTTAATCACCTTTATTGTTAAAAATGTGTGCTTTATTTCCAGTATAAATTTATCTTGCTCCAATTTCTTTCTATTGGTTCTTCCTATGCTTTCCTTCTCATATTCTAGAGGCATTGAACACCAAGTAATTTTTCCTCTCTAAGGAATATATGCAATATAATCAAGTTATCTCTTAATCTTCCCATGTTCAAGATCCTCACTTTTAACCAGCCCTTAAATTACCTTTTGCATTTTTTAGCTCAGTTTCTCAGTTTTCAACTTCCTTTTTAGAAAATAGAAAAACTAGAACTACTCTTATTAACCTAATGTGAAAGGTACAAATGTTTAGCAGAGAAAAAATATCACCACTGTATTCTTTTTTGCCAGTATCTGTTTGTCCCTTGCTATGATAACTACTATTTTCTACAAGTGTTGTCTTAGTTACTCCCCAACCCCACTTTGCAGGTAACCCTAAAACTCTTAGTTTAGAGCATACTTTCACTGGTTTATGGCTGCAGCTGTTCTGCATTGATGAAGTTTAGGTGCTGTTTGGCAAAAATGAGCAATTAGAGATGACAATCTTATGAAACACCTATAGTAAATGTGTCAACATTGTCAACAAGAATTGTAATGGTATCAAAACAGAGGCAGACATGTTTAAAGAGCTTGTTCAAAAGAACTCCTGCATTTAGAAGCATTGCATTGCCTACAAAAAATATAAAAATGAAGTTATTTTCTACTAAAATATATTTAAAGTACAGTCAGCTCCTTCATGTAATTCTTAACAAAATGACATTGCAAGCCAGACAAGTCCTGGACTGGACTGGACAATAGAAATTGCATCTTTGCCATCATAATACAGGTGAAATTACAAAATAATGCTTTTAGAAGAAAGGACAGAGGAACCTGGTCAAGTCATGTTGTTTTGATGAAACTGAAGAAAAATTGTGATGAAATTTCCACTTAGTCCAGTTATATGCCTGTATTTTCATTGATCTTAATAATTTTGCTTTTAATACTTAATAATACTGCTTTTTCTTTATATATATGCAGTGAGAATCATGCATGTAAAACCAAGTATTCTATGCCTCTATCATAAAGAAATGTATCATTCAATTTAATGGCTCATCCATGTTTAAAATAATAATCTCTGTTCAATTTTTTTTCTGCAGGAAAAAATGATATTTTTGGAGAGATGGTACATCTTTATGCAAAACCAGGAAAGTCAAATGCAGATGTGAGAGCTTTAACTTACTGTGACTTACATAAAATTCAGAGAGAAGATCTACTAGAAGTTTTGGATATGTACCCTGAATTTTCTGATCTCTTCCTCACCAATCTGGAACTAACTTTTAATCTGAGAGATGAAACTGCAAAGGTACATATAATAAGTGATTTTTCTTTCTTAATGTTGGGCCAAATCTGTCCCACAGTAACAAAGCTTGAAAATAGCATTTGGAAAACTAAGGTTAACAAAATGAAAACCTAAAATCCTATATTAAAAAAAAATATACTCACCTGATTGCTTCTACTGAAGTCAGTTAAACTCAGCAGAAGTCAATGAAATTATTCAGATGATGTTAATCTAATAGGATTTGGTTCTATATTTAAATAGTATTAAGGCTTCACCCAGAGGGATTTTGTTAAAGCCATGGAAAATATGGTTTTATTAGATGACTACAGCCCAGGTCACCACAAGGGGAACTTTTGACACTAAATGTAATTGTACATCCATAAAATAAGGATAAATCAGATTATCCAGATTCCTTCCGTGTCTAGCAATAGAAAATATATAATTGCCTTTCAAATAGGAATTGTTAATTCCCTTATCTTGGCATGCACTTTACCTCCTAGGGGACTAAAAATTTACAAGGGGCTTTTCAACTTACACTGAGTCTTCAGATTTGCAGGCATTTCTTGGTCTCTTTTTCCTACAGTAACTGTTCTAAATGTCCCCTTTTGCACAAATTATGTCTTCAGGAAAGTCAAAATATTACCAGTGTTTCCTTATTTCAGACTGACAGGGTTAGTCTGACTTGGGAAAGAAAGTGGATGTTTGGCCAAAGGGGGAGTGGGGAAATTCTCTTGCCCAGCTCGTGCTGCTGAGGCTAAAGGCTTCCCCAGAAGATTGCAGGTACCCCAGCCCGGGCCACCAGGCAGGGACTACATTGCCTACAGAATGACTGGTTTACATTTCATTATTTCTGAGATAATGCTGCTTTGTGGCTTCCTTAAAGAAAAACAGAGGTTCGGTGAGAAGAAAATAATATCATTTGGCCTCAAACGCCTTCTAAGAAAAAAGGAGAAAATGAACACTAAGTTTTGGGCTGTAAATCATAGGGACGTCTTTGCTAATCAGGTGTGGATCTTTATTTTTAAAAAAAACTATAACAAATACAACTTCTAACAAGAAGTGTCACTTCTTTTTATTATGACCCTCTTTTAACAAAATATCATTCTGAAAATAAAAGACTAATTCTATTCTTTTTTCAATCATGCCTTTGTATGTATTGAAAAGGTCATAATTATTAATTACATGTAAAATACAATACAATGAATGTATAGTCTAGTGATAAATTTAAGTTAAAACTGAATGTCCATATATTTGAAAAATTTCTTGACAATAATTTCACATTAATGATTTAAGTCTGAGCAATTATTTCTTGCAATTACATTGTCATCAATGTTTTATCATTATTTTTTCCTTAGTTCAGAGACAAAGAAGGCAGGAGAGGCTCAGCCATGCTTCTGAGTTTGCAAAATCACAGCTTTTCTCTAGCAATTCCACTTACTTTCCAGTGTCTATTGCAATCCAGAAAATCATCCCCCAGAAGAAGCATTGAGCACATTCTCATTTTCAAAACATCACTCAGATCTAAATATTTTATCAGAATAATAGGTCCTTCTGTCTCAACTTCTGCTCCTGCCCTCCTAATGGTATAAAAGTATCTTTTTCTTCCTGCGGTTATTCTTCCAGTGGGCCACCACTGAAGCACATTAATTGCCAGGTTTACAATGAAGGGAATAGAGAAAAATGTAAACACCTCCCAGCTCCTCTCTGCCCTTCTCCCACATGCAAATCTGCTTACTTGGGTAGTATAGGAAACCTCACTAGCACAGGGAAGGGAAGTAGGCTGAAGCCAATGCCATGGGTATGTACACAAAGAGTAAAACTGATGTTATATTTGCTAATTTGTAAATTTCTTAAAGTAGAAAAAATAAGAGTTAAATGCATCTTTTACCTACTGGGAAAAAAAGCACTGCAATCTTTTTTAGATAGAAAAAAATAATATTATGTTCTAGTACAGAAATAAGTATCTGAATTATCTAAATCTGACGAAGAGGAAGAGAGGGTCTAGAAACATAAAATAATAGGTAAAGTGCCTGATGCTTGTCAGGCTTATATTTATTGTAAAATATAACCTTTAAAATTATTACCATCAGTTAAATATAAATATAATTGCAATCAATTACCACTTTACTTCTTGAAATATTATACATTCTGTTAGAGGTTATTTAATTATTTTCATTAATTTCTCTAAGGTTACATAAACCAGATCTGTGCAAGTTCAGAGAAGCTGATAACACATGAACACATGTATTTCCATGTAAACTTATTATCAGGATAATTTTATTTCATCATTAGGTGATGACAGTGTTGGTTTTGCTCAATTTGCATAAACTTTTTTAATGTTAACCTTGTGCAATTCCATTCATTAGGTGGTGATGGAGAGGCTGATGCAGACTGACTTTAATATTGCCTTTTTTAAAGCTTGAACATGATTAACACTCAATCACCTATTGCAAATCTGCCCTCTTTAGATGGGACTAATTTTTCATTATGTTTCATATTTCATTAATCAAGTCTGACCTCGTAATAAGATCACAAACTACCAATGATACGGATGGAGATAACTGCAAACTACGAAGACGGAAATTGTCCTTCCAAAGTGAAATAGAGAAAGGTAATTAACTTCATTTCTTACATTGGACAGCAGTGCCTCATTATTCATTTCATTTGGTATTTCATTTGGTAACGCTGGGTACATTAGGGCCCCATGTCTGCTGTTAGTGGAGCAGCCCTTGAGAATCCAGCTGGGCAGCAAAACTGCTCTGTGCATTAACCCCTATACACTTCTGTGTAACTAGAAGATATATATTTCACCCTTCCATGACTCCACATCTATCTGTGAACAGCTGTTCCGACGTTAAGCTGCCTTATTGCTTTTGAGACATGCATATATATATGTATATTATCTCTTAATATCTATTTTCTGAGACACCATGTTTTAAATTGTGTGGACAATTTAGTCTATGGATTATTTTATCTCCTCAGCAAAGGGCTTTGTTGAACTTGATGCTAGGTAATGTTTCTCCCTGGAACTGAAATATTTTAAAAATTTAAATATTTCAGGGCACTGTAGATTCACCATAGTCTGATTTTGATCCATATGGTATTGTGTAAAATGTTGTTCTAGCAAAACTTTAGGTAATATTTTTATGTGCTTACGATCACATTAGTGGCTTTTAGGAGTAAACTTAATGAAGGAAAATTCAGTGAAACATTAAACTTTTTCACCAGTATTCGATACTGCTAAATACCAGGAATTGTAGACAGTAGCTCTGGTCAGACAGTAACAGTCATGAAGACAGACAAGCTAATACTCATAGGATTTTCATGTTTATGTAGGAAAAACACAATTCCTTGAATACCATTACACTTTTATGGTTGAATGGTTTGTCTGACAAATTACTGCTTCTGTTATGCCTGTCTTTCACACTCCACAGTTAAACCTCAGTCCTAAATGCAGCGTAATACCAATTTATAGAGTAGCAGAGTAGCTGATAATAAATGGGAACAGTTTAAATATCCATAGCAGGTATAATGTTCGATGAAGAGACTTTCATCCAAAGTGTGGCTATTCAGAACAATAACATTCCTGTTCGATCAAAGAAGCATCTTTAGGGCAGGAAGCCAAGACTGACAACAAATCTGTCAGGAAAATGTCCCCATGAAATATTCAATCTGCTCTTCACAAAGAATCTGTTGACAGAGATACTTTGCCTAACTAACCTTCACATTTCTTATGAGAAAACATATGCTGCTACCTAGACAAGATGGAAGTGATCTTTTATGTTGTGCCTGCTGTAGAATTACAAATAGGGTACTCAGGTGTCAGTGAGGTTCCAAGAACCCTAGGCTTTTATGGTTCTTGCCCAGTCAATTACACTGAACATCCTCTTTGAAACATTTATTTGCATTACTTTTGAAAGAATATAATTTCCCACAGTTTTGTCTCTGAAAAAAATACTTGCACCATTGGGGGAGAAGAGGCAAGACTGGCAAGCTCCTTAGTCCTGGCAATGATTGTACAGTACCTGGTAATATCTGGGTTAGGCAGAAGTCAGCTACATTGGAAGTCCATCTGAGGAGAAGATAAAACAAGTAGGAATCCTTTGCCAAGTACTGAGTACACTTGTGGCCCAGTAGCTTACTGCCCCTCTCTGGTCTTTTTTCGGATTCTCTACATATTCCCATGGCCACAGCAGACACCTCATAGTCATGGATCTTCAGTGTTAATTTTCTGTGGCCCTTCCCATATCCTCTGAGATTGTAGAGTACTAAAGTTAAGTAAAGTTTGTAAAGTAACATTCTATTGATTTCAACCCTTTATATGTAGGAGGGAGTGACATCTTATTTTGATCCAGCATAGTCAGTCTATAATAATAAATATTTGGGGATGATCCTGCAGAGTTTTTCAGAAAAGACAGTTTCTGAACAAACAGCTGGAAAATACATTTCTGGCCAGAGTATGCCAAGAGATAAAAAATATGTGTTGCATGAAAATCGTATTTTTATTCCAGAACTACAGTTTGAACAAGATAGAGAATCTCAGAATTCTCAGTTATATTTTGATATTTTATTTTGCAATTATTAGAGGCACGCTTATTAAATGCTCTTCTTGGTGGCATTCTTTACCTTCATCTGTTGACCTACTAGCATATTATGCAGCTTGAAATTGTATTTTTTCCATCTTTAGTGTGATCATCGTGTTTTCTCTGTTCTGGAGTGCTAAAAATGGGATTGTGTTATCTCAGCCGTTAGTTTGTGCTAGCCTGATTTGGACCTTGTTGCCATGGAAACCCTTTACGAGTTTTATCAGGGGTTAAACAAAATCAACACAGCTCTGTTTTATGCATCTGCAGTTAGTACCCCTGGCTCTCCAATTCCTCGCAAGACCTTCTCACTCCACATATTCCACCATTTCTATCCTGTCAATGAAAACTGATCTTAACTAGTAAGGCTAATAAGGGCTCTGTCATAGTGTGATTTTAGAGGCTACAAGAATATTTGAGAGACGAGCTTGTTCTCTGGCTTCTAGAATTGGTTGCAGTGTCAGAAGAGGTTCCCTGCAAAAATTAATGTACATGCTATGTAGCAGCTTACACTTGCTCCCACCCTAAAGAAATTCACTGCATGTCTTTCAGAATAATGGGTGGTACTTCTTGCACAGGTGCAGGTGCAGACTTAGCCAGTTGCCATAGATGCTTGACAGTCAGCCAAGAAACTCTCTGAGACTGCTTAAAATTAGCAGCATTCCTGCCTGGCAGCTCCAAAGAGAGCTCTCAGCTGGGTTGGCAAGTTAGCCTCCTGCTGAAAACTTTGCAACAATGAGCTGTTCCATCTATACTCAATTGTCATTTTTAGCAGCGCAGAATACAATTCTTTCTTTCCCATTTCTCATTTACTTCTAGCAGTTCTGTGTGAGACAGCTAATTTCAAGGGAAATACGTTCAGGCAAGAACTTTCTTTTGCTCTGCTAGTTCTGAGTCCAGTTTTATTATCCCATGCTAAATAGGGCATTTCTAGAGTTGTTTACATCAATATAAAATCCAGTATATGGGTGAAGAATGTATAGTGTAAGGAGACTCACATAAAATCCGAAAACTTAGGGCTTTGGAAAACCTGTTCTGAAGTTCAAGCATTATCACTTATGCTAACAACTTTTTAAACTTTTTGTTAATGTTGGCTCTAAAATCTTAACCTTCTTGGGACTGTTCTAGTGACAGCTGACTCAAGAAACTTATAACAAGAAAATTTTAGTTGCATGGATGTGATTTTAAGTGGTCACTAAGCAAAGTTCTCACAATTGTTGTTACCCTGGGGCTTGTATTTGCCCACATTGACATAGACTGTAACAATCAAGTGGGATATAAAATACATTTTGCTTCATTCTTAAAATGTTGTTAACTAGTAAACTCGTGTATTGCTTAATTTTAATTTGAAGAGTTATGTTTCCTGATCAGACTTTTCAAAAAGTGGCTACTGACCTAATTCTCAAAGTAAGCACAAAAGCCAGAATTCTAATAAACTTCTAACTGAATCTTGATTAATGTAACTACCTTAAGTGTGCATTGATTTCAGGTGTTTTCAGGCTAAGAAGCCAAGCCGTATTAACACAGCTTTATTGCACAATGTATCTAGAGGCCATGGCTCTTTATTTAGATACAGAAGACAAGGAAACGTTTCAGGAGCTGATTCTCCTGCCTGAAACTTTGAAGTGGACTACTAAGAGAATGGGGAAACACCCTCTACCCTGTTCTTTCCAATTCTTGTTGTGTCTCCCAGCTTACTTATCTAAATGCTTACTCTATTAATAGATGCTCAGCCAAGCACTGTACCATGTCCCCAGAAGGAAAGTCAGGTAAGAATGTGGAGAAAAACTGAAGCTCTTACTTAACTGTGTTAAACTGTCAGTAATTTGCTGATGAAGTTGGCTCGGGCTTAAGTAGAAAAGAGTTTCTAATATTCCACTGGAGTGTTAGGTCATTAAACAGACAGGAAACAACTAATGTGTTGGCAGGCAGCATATGGCTGGAAACAAGACTTCATGTCCCCAGAATCTTACCTTAATCATTAAACTCATAGCAAAAAAGTACCTGGTCATCAGAGAAACCACCAGTGTAGTGTTCCATCTGCTCCTATTAGTGTTACTGCTGTTACCACAGTGCCTAGCAGCCACCTCAGGGAGCTTCCACAGAAGAGTCTTGTTTGCAGGAGTTACTCCCAATGAGGCTGTTTCCGAAGGCCAAATCTGATCAAAATGTTGTATGCAGTCACACATACCCATAGCTCTCCTTTGAAAAAAAATTAGTAATAATAGTACTATGGTGAAAGCTGAATTCCTTGTAAAAGAGAAGAGAAATCTAAATTTGATAAGAGAACTGTTTTGACCTATGCCCTGGATCCATTCTGAGGTGCATTGCTATAATTCTTCATTTCTGATTGTTTTTATGTATAGCATTATTTCCTGAAATATAAACTAATAATTTTATTTCCATCATTATCTGTTTATCATTAAAGTTGACACAAAATCAGACAAAACAAAGAAAATGAAGATGGAGGGTTGTCACACCATCCCTAACATGTCATTGTGCTGAAAATAGCACAAAAGAATAAATGAAGGACTTCATATTTCCTTGACGTTTGAAATTCTTGGCTTTTTATTTGTGTCTCAAATTCAGTTATTCAAAAACTAGCTCTTTTCATAAGCCCTTTTAACAACAGGGACATGGATCCTTATGGAAAAGTCCATAAGGACTTCAGTCCATCGTGATGATGGGGAGGTTTCAGTATCTTCTGCTGTTACCTATTTCCAAAATCACCCAAACTTTCATAGCTCAAAGATGAAACACAGCAAAGGACACATTAACTTACCAAACTCTCACAAGTAGAACTGATACAGAACAGTAATTCAAACTCTCTGCAGTACAGTTCATTTCCTCCACCATCACTACTGAATCTACTGGAACCTTTCAGCCAAATTGCCAGAAATTCTGTAACAATGGAATCTCACTAGTTTATATCTATATTTATATCTAGCTTTATCTGTCATATCTACCCATAGTAGACATAGAATCTCCAAAATTATGAATGAAATTGGAATTAAACAAATCTTTCATCACTAAAAACAATCACAGAAAAAAAACTTTAAATCTTTTTACTACTGAAAGAGAAAATGTTTTAGCTTTCCCAAAATACTTCCAGCAACCTACTTTTCTTAGGATTAGGGATCTTCCTGCACAGTTAGTGGAAAGACAACATTTTTCCTTGGTGTTAGTCAAATATTACACACATATCTGACAGTACATTTTTAAGTAGGGGGCCCTAAAGATAGGTGGGATATTTGAAGATAATTAAAATGAGTAGAAGTGAGGAAGAAGGAGGAAAACAAGCATGTGCTGAAGAATGCAAGAACTTCCACAGCTCAGGTTCCAGGAGCCACTGTCTTTGGCATTGTTTCAGATTTTGACATCTGACAGGTCTTCTACAGACATGTAATTGGAGGTGCTGAAGCAGGACATCTAGATACACAAATTCAAGTGTCTGGTGGAACTTCAGACAAATTCTTTCTACCTGTTTAAGAAATGTCTCAGGAAATGCATGTGCACCTTTAAGAACTCTTGTGTCTGCCGTGTGAAAATGACCAAGCTTTGATATAACTGCATGTGTTTCAAAAGATTTTTTTTAAGGAAAGAAAAAACTTTGATAGAAACTATGTATTCTGAGTCGTTCTTTGTTTCACTTTAATTCTGCTGGATATCATGCTGTACAAGGGCATAACTATAATACGATGTTCACAGAAGGAGAAATTGTAGTCATGTAGCCATGATGTATTCTAATCTTACCACAAAAAATCTTGTGCTCTTAATAAATTAAATTTTTAATAAATATGTGATGGCCTCAGGGTTCATTACTTTGCTTTCTTAAATTTCTAAACTGTGTAATCCTGTGGTCCTCAAATTTGAAGAAATATCTGTGTCACTGAATAGGTACTGTGTGCCTTACCTCTAGCTCTGATTATAACTAAGATGCAAACGTACCTTTCCACTTTTAAAAGTTAATTGCAGTGCAACTATCCATCAGAACACTATGTGATTATTTAGATTACCAAAATAAAATAAAGTGTGTGTAAAAGATAGCCTTTATGTTAATTGTCTCATTGTACTAAGTATTATTGCTATATTATATGTGATATACAAAAGGTTTTCCTTTAAGGCGAAGACCCTTACTGTGCAAAGTGCACTGCAGATTTTAACAGTTCCGTTTGTTTTCAGAGCATTAGGGCCAATGACTTCTCCATACCAATTTCTATTTTTCCAGATAAGATAATTTGGAAAATATTTAGATCTGAGTTGCTCAGGTTATCCAACAGACTGTGCAAAGCTTTCGAACTATTACTCTTTTTTCTTGTGCACTATATCTGTGATTTTTCCACACAGTTTTCATGCATTAAGACCTGTCCAAAAAGGAGGCAATTAGACATTTTGTAAACTTGAAGAGTGCTATAATCACCAATGATGTTTCACGAGGAAGCAAGAAAAACCTCTAGAGATACCAGTTTATGCTTTCTTATCACTTGAAGTTATCACTTATAAGACTTTATGGTTTTACTTTCCTTAATTATTTTTTCTTTTTTTCCCCTACTATTTTGTCTTCAGGGATGCAGTGGTCATATGTAGATGTTGGAGCAAGCTATACTTTCAGCAGGCACTCAAAAATGTTTCTGAAGGCAACAGTTCTCAGTTTACCTGATCACCAGTCGTGACCTAAGATGATCAGGACAAATTGAACAGACAATTTTCTGTTCAACTGAAAAGTGGTAGAATGCTTTGTTCACGTTGTTAGTCTTCTAGAACGGACTTTCAGATGACCTCTCCTGGAACATGTTCCTTGTCAAAACATGAGTTAAGACTGGCTTTGACAAACATCCAGCTGTCACGACATGTCAGAATTCAAAGGCCAAGTTGATTCTGAGACAAGAGATCAAGCACTAAAATTCAAGGTTCATTCTTAGGTTTGCTTAAGTGGATTCAGGGTAAGTTATAATACTTCCTGAAACATCAGAAATATCAGGGTTAAATATCTCTACAGACAAGAGAAAAATCAGTTTTCAGACAAATTTCCTGGTAGCAAAGGTGGATACATTTCAAATACTGCATACAAAATCAAGTGCTGAATTTTACCTGTCACTTTTCATACATTTGTAAAGATTATGGAGATCGTGTCCTTCTCTCAGTGGAAAATAAATCCATGAAAGTTCCTTATACTGTTTACCATAAGACTGTTTACAAAGGAATAAAAGTTATTTAGCTTCATTCTTTTAGTCTTTGATAAAGGAACAATATGGCAAAAAAGTTCACTGTAGCAATATTTATCTACTGAATGACCAGACAGTGGATTGCTGTTCATTTTTCCTGTGTACAAGCACTCACCCTCCTCCTTTTCGATACTCTTCCTTTAGCCATTCAGAAGGAATGCAGCTATACCTAGCAATTTACTCCATACCACTCACATTCAACTAAGCGTGAGAAAACAGCAAGAAAAAAAATTGGGGAGCATTTTAATTAGCAGTTCAATAATCCTAAACTCACTGATTAGCATTCTGTAGAGTAGTTTAGACTGTGTACAGCTTTAGTAGACTTCTCTAGAGTCATATATCAGTCCTGCTCCACAGTATCAGTACTTTTTGATATTAGATAAATATTATGTATCACTTATGATGTTCTTGCACCACTAAGTGAAAAGGAGAGATTTCAGGGATTAGGATTACCATTTTCCCTGGCTGGTTGTACGTTGTTCCCTATTTATATGATGGAAAACACAGGCATGGTTTGAACACCAGTGTTCAAATTATTCATCAACAGCTTTTGATGTTTTGACATTTTGAAATTTTGTACTCTTTCAACCCTGTTTGCGGTATTGTATTTAATGTACTGTGTGAAATTCTTCGTCACTGACTTTTCATTCAAAATATTTGCTTCCCATGGTGGGTACACAAGGCACTTTTTTGCTCTCTGACAAGGTAACAGACATTTTAAAATTAAAGAACAGATATGATGGCAAGCAGATACTTTGTTCTTACACAGAAACACAGATGACCACCGTAGGAATAGTTGTGAATATCACACAAGAAAGAGCTTGTAACAGTTGAACCAAAATACTTGCTGATATTTTGGAGATATATCTGAAGACCTCCATACCTTCTGAGTCATTAACCATCCTTCCATCCAAGTCACAGTGTGTATTTCCCCTTACCAAAGCATGCACCACAATATGGTGGGTCTTTTAAAGGAAAAGGAAGATTTCATTTCTGCTGAACAGATTTATAGTGATGCAGATAATGTTAATGATGAGGATTGTCTGTACTATGGTTTCGAATATAAATTGCTGCCTGTGGCAGTGAGGAAGTCATTCACCTAATTTCCTGCACAAAATAGAATTTGTCTCAGCGTATTGTGGGATTTTTTTATTGGATGGCTGAAAAGAGAGTAAAAATTTGCTTCCTTCTGAAACACTAGGCTACATAGCTAGCTTGATTAATGATGATAAATCCCAGTAAATGAAATTACAGCAGTATTAAACAATGCTGTTCCATAGGTAATATATTGCTGACACTTTCACCAATATTACTTGCAGCAGACTGATATATTAAGAGAAAATACCGCTAGATCATGCTGACTGGCACTACTTGAGTAATGCAAAATTTCAGTGCTGCAGACCATATCACACAAAAAAACTTGTCTGACCTCTGGTAACCATCCCATGAAGTAGGATTTTAATGCCAGTATTTCTGTAAGTCACTGTCATAGCTCTATGATCCAGACTTGTGACAACCCCATTTCTTCCCTTCCTTTGCCTGTGCACACGTGAAAAGCAGGACACAAACCTTCTGATAATTACATTGACGATTTTGGAATTTCCAGACAGCAAATGTCAGAGGACATTGCCTGTAAACTTGATAGGCACCCAAAACACATAACAGGCTAAAACAGTCCCATAAAGAGTGTAAATGATGTTTGTACATTTTGGTAAAGAAGGAAGTTAGGAAAGTAATTATCTTCAGTAAAACAATTTCTAGCTGTTTCAGAATCAGAAAGTGACATTTTTCATACTAGAAAAGACACTAGAAACCACTAGAACTGGTGTGGGAGGAGGAGAGGAAGGTGAGTTTTAATGCTTACATTTGGAAGAAGAACAGAAAGGGATAAATAAGACTTTTAAAACACTTTTCTGTGTGGCAGAAAGTGAATGTATCAGAACATACACAGATGGAAAAGTCTTCTCTTCTGGAATATCCATTCCAAACCAATGACTGAATTTCATTACAAAAGGAAAAATAAATTGGAGAAATTCACGTTCTAAAAAAAGCCCTACCAATCTATTATTTGTAACTCACATTCCACTGAGCTGCAGATGCACTGCTAAGGTGTTGAGCAGAGGTACAAAGCTTTCACCATTTTCAGGTCCTGAAGAGTCAATAAAATAGAGTAGTTTCTACTTTAATTCATACCCTAGGTGCAAAGTATCACAAGATTATCTTCCAGAGAGAAGAATCTTTAGCATTAAATAGGAGCCTTTTAATAGGAAAACAACTTTTGACTCTCTAAGTATAGCCAGATGCCTAGAAGATAAAGCAATGGCAGTAAAGCCAAAGATGTCTGTTTTGAAATAGATCAGCTGATAAACAAATCTTCCCTGATTTCAATAGGCAGGAGCCTACATTCAACAGACCTCTGCCTTCCTTCTCATGCCAGTGAGTTCATAATACTTGAACAGCATTTGGAATATAATGTGTTCTGTTGTTCTGATACAGATGGAGACTGAATCAACTGAATTACCCTGGTTTTGCAGTAGAGTAATTATTAGCAGAATCTGGCTTCATGTTTCTAAATAATTTAATATTTTATGAGTATAAGAGATAAGATAGTCTGCTATATTTCAGCTGCTAAACTATTTTTTTCACTGGAGTCCCAATGACCCCTTCTTAAAATTAGTCCACTGCTTGATTTGTATTCCACAGAGTGCTCATTACAGCTGCCGTTAGTGCACAAAATCCCATGAACATATAAAATTACCCTAAAAATTGGTAATTTCAACTTTCCATTAGAAGGTCTTTTTCACAGGTTGAAGTCAGTCAAACACTAAGTAATTAAGACAATTTACTGTAGTGTGACTATGTTTTCAATATACTCCCACAGGAAATACCATGGGAGACGTTTATAATAAAATTTTCTTAAGAAGCTTTCTTTTGCTTTGTACTGTTTTTGGAGATGGAATTGCTGAGAACATGGCACTTGAGTCTGAGCATCCCCCAAGAGCTTTACACTGCCAGTCCATTTGCAGTTTTTTTGACAATTTTTCAGCAATTGAGCATCACCAGTATCACTTAGAGCCAGTAGTCCTGCTTAACAAAAGCCCAGTAAAGTCACCTCAGTTTGGGGTTGTGTTAATTGCCCTTGGAGACTCTAGAGGGTACAGGTACAGGAGGCCTGCTTTGCTACTGGGTTTATTTTGCTTTGTTATTTGGTTTATTTTCTTCACTGTTACCTGCCCTTACTGCTCACTGATTTCTGGACCCTTGAAGGATACTCTTTACATATATTGAATTGTTTTTATGTGCAGACAAAGACAATTAGATGAAGCCACAGTTTCATTTCCTTATAGTGGCCAGAAAGTAGAGAAGAAACCTAGGGAATATACAGAATGTTGGATTAGCCACTGCTGTAGGCTATAAAGACAACAGACATTCCAGAACTATGTTGATTAGCAATTAGCACAAAGCAGATGGGAAATCATGCTGTCTCCCCAGGAAGTTAATGCAAACTAGTTACAGTATTTATATGATGTTGAGACTACCCTGCTAAAATGTGTTTTAAATAAATAGCAGAACTGAAATTATCTTGACATTTCAGTTAAAAATAGGTAAAACCAAATATTGAATTAGAAATTAGCTTCGAATTTACACTGAAAAGAGATCAAGACTTCTCTATATTAATAAATAATCATTCTAGGGTTTAAATACTATTTAATTTTTACAATATGTTTTTAAAGATATCTGCTTTAAATCTAGGCTTACCTAGATGCCATTTCTTAAGAGAACTAAATCTGCTGGTGCTCACTACAGACCTTGACTATGATTAATGAGAGATTCATTCTCAACTTGACTGGCACATTGCTACCATGTATATCACAGAATGTTGTTTACTTTCGTTATTCGAAAGATTGAATGTTCAGATAATTGCAACTCTAAAGGCTAGGGAATTTGGGCTACTTTGCAAAGGTGTTTTGAGGTTATCCCATAAGTCAGACTAGGAACTCCCTGCTTTTATTTCTGTCTACCATATCAATCCTGTAATAAATATGGAGAAATATGCTCTCTGGTTAGGGGGACACAGAAGTTTTGGGGATGAGTGGTTGAATAATACATGTGCCTCTTGTGGGAAAAGAATAATCAACAAATATGCTTTTATGTGGGAATAACTTAAATGAGTATTTCTGATACCGAGTCTAACATACATGACTGTTAGCCTGTCAAGACTGTAATAAATTCCCAATAACAAGAGAAATTGGAAGACAGGATGAAATATTTCATATTTTGTAAACTTTGGAATATAAGGCTTCCTCAAATTTCATCCTCACTGGAAAAAAAAAAAAGAGTACACGAGGGTCGTATTGGATAAAGGTTTGTTGTTTTGATACAAACAAGTTTTGCAAAACAAGTTATGGTTTATGAACTAATACTTACTAAATACATACATACAAATGTCTTCCAAGACTTCAAAAGAAATATAAAACTACTCTGATAGAAGAATCAGAAAACGGCTTTAAAGTATTTTTTTTTGTAATAGACAGTGAACTTCCTACCTGATATAAGAATCAGGTCCACCCTCAAACCATAATAAACTAGAATAAACTTTCAAGAATTGCTTATTTTTGTATACAATTATTTGTCTTTCACAGATTACTTCAAAGAGAATGATCAGAGTGATCCTGAACCCTCAGGAGATAGCACCAGATACTATCAATCTATTAAGAAACATTTTGAGGAGAAAAAAAGTGGGTCATCTTCTTTTGTGTCCTCCATTGAAGATGAGCAAAAGCCCCTGTTCTCTGGGATAGCTGATTACCCATCTGTAACAGAGAAAACCACAGAGATGGACTTTGAAGAAATGGATCATGACACAGAAGAAATTCTTACTGACAAAAGAAGCAGTTCTTGCAAAGGTAATCCAGCTGTTCCTATTCAGTAAAGTTTGAGCAGACATCTTTTCAGTCTGATTAACAAAAATAATTTTCTGAATGGTTCCCTTGATTCTTTACATAATATTTACTCCAAAAAGCTTACAAAAAAAAATCTTAGACCAAAAAAAAAATTATTTTTCATGAGGATTAACATAGTTTGATTCAGTGGGAACTGGATTACAGTTCTGTGGGACTGGCTTGTAGAAACTCCAAAAGATCATTCTAGGTTTTGCTACAAATCATCTTGTAACTGAACCACCTAAGTAATTTAAACAGAATTGTCCACTGGTGTTGGACTTCACTGAGTGCTCCTTGATGATATCTGCACTGAAAGCAAGACAGTATCTCCCAAAGAGTGTTTGATGTGCCAGGGTTGGATGACAGTAAAAAGTTATAGATAATGAGAGCCAGACTAGCTAAATCTAGTGATAGTTGCACATGCACCAAAAATATGTTTTCAGATAACTAATTTTATTCATTGCATTGACAAGGCACAACAAAAATTAAGTGAAAAAATCATAATAGCTTGAAAAAATGCTATCCTGTTTTGTTGCACCCATTGGTTAAAGGAGTGCCATTACGCCACACAGAAAAAAATAATGACTTCCATAAGTAACACATGAGAATAAAGATTTGAGCTTTTGTGTATGACAAATGATCAGGAACTATTAAGCAATCTTAGATACTTTTACATAGAGTTAAATCACATAATTAAAATTACATCTAATATACTAAAATATTAATTTTCTCAGTGATGTGAAAGGAAATTAATGAAAAACCCTGTATTAATATACAATTTAAATATCACTGCAAGTTCATTTGTAATTCTTCCAGTCTGAAGGGAAGAATTACATATTTATTGTTTAATGCTGTTTTCCTCAGGGGTTTCCATTGAGACAATTTACCCATTTAACCATCATTCAATAAACTTTAGGCTTTTAGGCTATCATTTTAAATAAACCTAATGATTAATCAGACCACACAATGATTTTAACATCTCAGAGGTATGAATATGTGAATTCTGGTCTCTTCAAGTTAAGGCCCGATAAATCTGCACCACATAAACTTGTTGCATACATACTGCAATTGGAAACCTTTCCTTTCCCCTACTAATTGCCAGAAATGTGTCCTTGCAGCTATAGCAACATTTTCCAAGGCAACCTATCGCAGATTTTATTTGAGCTATATTTAGCATATCTAAAGGTTACATATTTTGATTAAGACCACACTCTTTTACCCACTTTGTAATTTAACACTTCTAGTAATGTCATGCAAGGTAAAGAACTTTCTTGCAATAAACAAAAGTATAAAACCTTCAAGGTCAATAAGATTAGCTTTTCCTGATATATGTTTTAAACTAAATTCTTACTTCTGCTATTAGAGATTAGTTATAACTTATCATAAGAGTAGTTACAAACATAATGAACTTCTGAAAAAAACTCTGCTTTTATGTATCCTCATGTATTATGGCACCTTATAAATCTTGGCTAGAAATGCACTTGTATAAAGCTGGTCCAATTCATTACCACTCTGGCTGATACATATTTAATTATTTTTGTTTTGGTTTAAGCTTTGGTCATTACTTCGATGAATGGAAAGACAATTAATAATGTATTGTATCATTTGTCAGAAACAGTATAAACATTTCTCTCATAATCCTAGAATGCAACTTTTAACTTTTGAACATATGGCTCTTTTGTGAAGACCTGAGAATTTTTCTGTAATTGTTAACTCTATGTGAAAGAAAAATGCTATTTTCACTTAGTCATTATTTGGCCTAAAAGACTGATTCTTCAATTCTTCTGGTGAACCTAGTTATACATTCATTGACTTAGTTCTCAGTCTAAGATTCTTCAAGCCCTGGAAGACCAGAGTTGGTTATAAAGTTGTAGCTGCTGATTGGCTGTTCTGGGGTTACTAATGGATATGGAATGCCTGAAAAGACACTTAGATGAGTAAAACACCATCTTTTATAGTGTGTGAACTTATTTTGTCATTTCAGTGCCAAATCATTTGCTTTGTCACAAATTAAGCATCTATTACAATAGTCTCCAAATAGATATTCTGGGACAAAAAACAGCTGTGATTTCCCTGGGATAATCCATGGCATTGAAAATCTGTGATTTTAATTAATGACTTATTGTTTAAAATAAGTCATGGATATTTTTTTTACAAGATCCATGTTTTTACAGGACCAAGTGAAAAAAGCAGTGAAATGCTCTTGAAATTCACTGCTTATAAGTCTACTGGATTCACAAAACTCATTGCACCTAAACTCGTAATCTGAAACTTTTTCATAGTATGCTCCATTCAGTTTGCTGAGAGATTTCGAGCTTTTCCTTGGACACTGCAAATTGTGCCGTGTCTGCCTCCTAAAATCAAATTACATGCTTCTGTGACACCCTTTATCTCTCTCTTTCTGGCTTAAGTTCCTGAGAAGCAGAACAGGTTTCCGTGTAGCCAAGATGAAATCTCTTTCCTATTCCTTCTGCCCAGTGCATAAAATCAGTTATAGGTCGTCACATGAAATTCAAACACTCTGTACAGCTCCAGGAAACCTTCTACGACCTGCTAACCAAAGATCAGATAATGCATTAATGACCTTTGTCTGATAAAAACAACAACAGAAAAAAAAAATGAAGAGAGAAGAAAGTCTCCCCTTACATTTGGAATCATGTGGTGAGAGCTCCCCTGCCTGGCTAAATCCACTTGAAATACTGAATCTGAGTGGGAACTTTTTTTTTTTTTATTTTTCCTCCTTTACTTAGGGAAACACTGCTTAAAGACATATTTGAAAAGGATTAGCTATTAGCATTTGGACAAAGCTCTTACATGTCACCTACACTGGGGTTTTTTTTCTCTTCTCTTTAAACCATGGTTCTAGCTGCTGTGGTTGCTTAGAAAAATTTCACAAGTGTGAAATGAATGTAACCTATGCTGAGTTAACAGTGTGCAGTGCCAAGAGAAGTGTAAGGGGAAGCTCTGAGCAAATCATTCAGAGACTGATGTGGGATTCAAATCCAACTGCAGATGCCTTATAAGTAGTCAAGGACTTTGCCCAGCTGTATGCTGAAGGAGCAGCCTGGGTGCAATGAGAACTTTAATATGTTCTATAACTTCATGTAGTTAAATCATTACAAATACAACACTAATGGGAATAGTATTGAGCAGATGTTAAAATTTAAACAGCCTTTTTTTATCACATCAAAGAAGAATGAGTGATATTGACCAATTTTGACTGTTTGCATGACAGATTAACTCAAAGTAAACAAAGGCTAAGGGGTGCAGGATGAGTTGTAGAAAAAGCACTGTTCAGCCTAAGTACGTCACCTGTAGGCTCTGCAAAGGTCACAGCAAGATCTTCATTCTATACTTGATAAGTGCAACAAGGATCTTTGATTATAATTGATGTGTATCCTTTCAACAGCTTGGTGAACAGGAGAAATGGCATAGAGCCAAGAATGCAAACTAATTAATAAAATGACAGATGGGTAAATTAAGTGAACTGAGAGAGGAAAGAGAAATAGCCCAAACCAGAAGTCCAACCAAAAGGAAAGTTTTCCTGAGCTCTGTTTGGTTGTCATGCAGTGTTCGGTCACGGAGATCAAAGAACAGGGAGGGTCAAGCAGGATAAAATTTGGGCACAGCAGATATAGGGTGAGACCTGGAATAATCATCTTTTTTTTTTTACCAAGGGCTGGAGGTAAAGAAATAAATATAAATTACTCATATAGCAAGTGCTTTTAGATGGTTCATGTTTACCATGACACTTCATTTAATATCCAAGTGATCTCTGTCTGACCCAGAGTCATTCTTTTAGGAGTCTGAAATCATTAAACAAAATGAACAGGCACCTTTCACCCCACAGTACCGTAAGAGTTGCAGAGATGTGCTTTACACGGGGATATACGGATTGGGTGGGAGAATAGTGATGCTGAAAGCTACATCAATGAAAATCAATTTATTTTATGAGAATAATATGCAGTACCCTTTTGCAAGCATCATGAGCTGCATTGAATGGCCCTTGTCCCAGAGAAAACATATTACACTTCACCAATCTAAGGCAAGTAGTGTTACAGTAATGGGTAAGAAAGGCAGCTCCCTGAGGCCTGGCACTTTTCTCTAGAGGGGACCTTCCAATGCATTGTACCACGTGCCCAGTGCTGCAAATTCAATGCACTTCTTTTACACCAAAGAGCTAAACAGTGAATACACTTCAATAACACATTCAAGGGCAAGATAAGGTATCTTAGGCCTCTGAAGTGCACTATCAAAGACATTCAAGTACATCATTTAATGTCTTTAGATTAGAAAAAGAATTTCTATTTTCAATTAATAAAAATTGTTTAAAAAAAACACTTTGAGAAAATTTGGGATCCATTTGTAAAATAATAGAAATAAAACTAAAGAGAAGCCATTCAGTGGCAGAACTCTGATGATGCTGACTAGAAAAAGCTGCTTGTTTATCTGCAGCTTCAAAATGTATGTTTGACCACTTTTTTCTTTCCTTAAGAAGTGGTAAGGAACAAAGAAAGATATTCGGTTTAGTGTTCAATTTAACTTTCAATGTTTTGAGATACTGAGTAAGTGGGATGCTTGAGAAGTGCCAACCCCTCTCTAACTCTATGTATAAAATCTATATTTTCATATGTTTTCTTTTTCATCAGACATCCACAAAAGAAACTGGGAACAGGAGAACATCCAGGAGTACCAGGACTCCCGAGTTCAACCAGCATTATCCCATGTTACATGGGGAATCTGTGAAACTGAAAGTGATTTTATATATGGGGAAGTGGAGAATCGATTAGATTTACTTCAAGAACAACTCAACAGGTAAAAATAAAGAGAAAAAATCTATGTGTGAAAGAGTACATAATACAACTTATACTGATGATGCTACAGGAGGATTGAGTTTGTGCAGGAAGTTTCCAAAAGCATTCAGATCTTTAGAAGCTCAAAAGTACAAAAATATGCCAGATGGGAATATCACTTTTTTCTCTGAAGGTATTCTGAGGAGCCTATATATCACCTAAGTTAGGCTTTCCAGAATCTTGGAAAAACCAATTCTGGGAAATCTGGGTACACAATTTTTAGACGTTGCCAGAATATTCATGTCCTTTACCCCTGGGTATGCACATTAGCTACTCTGAATGGATTTGCAGTATAGCCCTTTTTCTCACTGTTTTGGACCATCTGTTTAATCAAGAAGTTGTACTGAGACACCTCAAATTGTTAAATTTAAATCTCACCTCACCAAGAGTGCCATTCCTAGACCATAGAACCATCAAACAATTTGGTTTGGAAGGGACATTAATGATCACCTAGTTCCGACCCCAGCACAAAATGGCAATTTTCAATATCTTCAAGATCTGAAGTACTTCAGTAGTACTGGAGACTCAAAGTGCAACAGCTTCCTGCTTTATAAAATGTGTTGCAGATTAATTCCCTTTTTGATGCGTTAACTTTTTTTTGCAATTCTATAATAGGTAAGGCATGGGAATATACAAAGGCACAATACTTAAACCTGTTACAACAGAAAAATTTCTTTATCAGAATCCAATATCACCTTTGCTTATTTACTCTTTACTGGCAGCTAAGCAGCATACCTTAGAGCTGGTTACACAATTTTGATCCATTCTGCACTGTAATTTACTGTGTAACTTCACTTAATTTTAAATTGCCCTATGCTCAGGACCATGGCTTTTTTTCATTATTTTCACTCTGTAATTCCATTAATTTCAATATTTTTCCATGACAAATACTGTGACACGCACTCAATCCTTATTATACTTTAGTAGCTATTCACTGGCATTCTGTGCTGTATATTTTAGCAATCAGTTTAAAGCCAGGTTAACCACATATTGATTCCTTCATCCACCAGAAGTCAATCAAAAAAGAGTACTTTTCATTCCTGAATATGACATAATGCATTAAAAAGACATTTTTAAACTTAACCCTAAACTGCTGTAATTTCTAATTCCATTAAAGTCAAGTAATCTAAGTAACTGTAAATGTCACAAAGCTAAATGCCTGCAGGATCCCCATCAACAGCATGTAGTCTTTTGGTAACATTTCATTCCTGAAACTCAAACCCCTCAAAACTGAAGTTACCCGAAGTTTTATCATGCAAGTTCTCGGTATTTTCTTCTATCAGACAATATAATTGTTGCTGATAAACTAAGAAATAAATTGCTATGTATTTTTTAAATCACTTTATTCTTTAACTCTTCTCATGTTTTTTAAAGCTTTTCATGCTTTTGGGATTTGGGGCCTTGCTGGGTTTTCTATAAATATAACAGACAATATCCTTTCCTGCCTTTGTCACTTCTGACTTGCTAGCTTAAAAACCACGGTCACTTCTCCCTGAATTTTTCCATGCCAAGTTAGAGGCTTGATATAACACTCAATTATTAAATAGACATAGATAGCTGGAAAGCCACTGTACAAGGAATATGTCCCTAGAATTTTCTGTTTCTCTTCTTTAAGCAATTGGAATTTCATGGATATTATAGGCCAAAAATTTAAAGGTTCTCCTGTTTTTTTGGGTAGCATGGATTTTTTTTAAACTTTGGAGAATGGATGGTGAACCTTTACATGCAATTATGATTTATTTGAAGTACAAGGAAACTTTCCTTGTACACTCTTTCATTTGAAGTACAAGGAAACTTTCAAGTACTAACGAAGTAAGAGGAGAGCAATTTTAGAGTTAATTCCAAATGAGAAATCATCTTGAATGCACATCCTCCAATGCTACATTTTATTCACTGAGGTGTTAAGGCCCAGGTTTAGCAGATGGAAGTTCTCTGGATGGTGGCATGCTGCTGTTCCTGCAGCATTTCCCCCTGTGGCATCAGCACCATGCTTGTGTGAGAACAGTACATTTGCAAGTAGCAAAGAACTCAAGGGAGCTGACCAAGAGGGCAAGTAGGGCACATCTGACTCTAACAGAAGTCTGGGTTTGGGCCTTTTTTTCTGAGAGCTGATGCCACAAAACCAGCTTCTCCTGATAAAGGAAGAAACAGCATCCCAAATACACTTCAGTCATACTTTTTGGATTAATTTCACAGGTGCTTTTATAAATAAATGATGCAGACAATGGACAGCTCCAACAGGATAAAAAATAACATCAGTGCAGCATGTGGCAAAAGCAAAAATCTGACAGCGCGGGATCAGTTCTGGTGCTGTAGGGACCCCAAGTAGTAACATTCACAACGTTAAAGGCTGCTGACAAAGATTTGTTTACTCTGTCAGAAGCTCAGTTGCTGTACAGAAGGCTGTATTATCTGCATCACCATCTGCCAGTGTGTGCTGTAGCCTTCCAGCAGCTGGGAAGGTACAATAGGTATTACCTTTTCCTGAGGTTGTCACAGATTTTGGCAAGACCATTTAAAAATCATTTCAGTGCTATGGAATCGTAAGTATAAACAACATAATCAGCTCAAGTGTTTCAGAAGTCATATACAAATTGATGAAAAGGCAGAAAAAAATTTAAAGGTACAAAATTTGAACATCAGAAATGCTGACATTAATTCTGAGGCCTGCATAAGTTTGAATAAATTTTCACAGTAATGAGAATTGGGCAGTTGTATTTTTAATGGTTTTGGAAGCATCTTTCTTTTTCTAACTGTACAAAAACACAAATGTGGTTTCTGCTTAGTTCAGTGCATTGTATCAGCATGTCAGAATTCATTGTCAGATGCATCAAAATAATGTCTCATGCCCAGCCAGCGCAAATCAATTTAGTTACAACAAAGAGAATACATTTATTCCAGTTATTTTCAGCCAGATACCCAGTCCCCTGTGTTGCTTCTTGTTGCCAACCTAAGGCACAGTGATGAATTCATTCTTAGTGTAGCAAAAGCCCAAGAAAAGCTCGCAGGTATGTTCTGCAAAGGAAAGGGAGAACCAGAAGCTTTGGAAGGGCTGTGTACTCCCTCTGCTGTTCTCTCCTATTTAATACATGGTCATGCCGCAACAAGCAATGGTTTTACTGGTAAACTGCAGGTCCCTTTGAATGCCTCTGTAATCAGTGTGTAAAATACACCTCTTCCTGGCCATGAGCTAACTGATTTCATGTTCCCTCTCTAGGCTTGAATCCCAAATGACTGCTGATATCCAAACCATCCTGCAGCTTCTGCAAAGGCAGTCAGCACTCATTCCACCTGCCTATAGCATGGTGACAGCAAGTGCAGAGTATCAAGAGCCAGCAGTCCGGGTCATAAAAGAGTTTCAGCCTGCAGCATCAATTAAAACAGACAGAAGTTTCAGTCCTTCATCTCAGGTAAGTGCATGTCCAATAAGATCAAAAGATGTTTCCTAGTATTTTTATCTTATGAGGAAAAAATGCATACCAATCTAGGTGCTGGTTCAGTAGTTTAAAGAATATGAAATTATTATTTTGACCTAGCATCTCCACAGTGGGCTTAGACACCGCAGTTTCAGAGACCACATTTTCTACAGGAGTTGTAGAGGTTCATACAATGATCTTATAATCAGACAGATTTATTTTATTGTCATTTTTTTTCGCAAAGGTTAGAACAAAAGGAATCCAAGTGGTTAGAATGTTCAGAATTATGCAATTCTGGAGTTATGCTCTAAAACAGAACTTCATATTCAAGAATTTTGAGATCCATACTCTTAGTCTGGGTCTCAAGAGTAAACAGTCCTTTAGAAAGGGCTGCTTATATGTGTACCTCAATGTCATATTAGCAAATCTGAGGGAAGGAAAAGATATTCAGACTTCTACAATTAATCAGCAGAATTGCATGCAATTACATTAAATCAAATGCAGTACCATGTAAAAAATATTTCAGTGCACTGTTTAATTTTCAAAAATGGTTTCCCATCAACCATCTGAATGTGCTAATTTTGAGCATAATAAGGGCCTGGAAGAGACCAGTGTAATTATTACCATCTTGTTTCTTCTCTTCCCTTACAGTGTCCTGAAATTTCAGATGTTGAAAAATCAAAACTTAAATCCAAAGAATCCTTCTCAAGTGGAGTGCATCTGAACACAGCCTCAGAAGACAACCTGGCTTCTTTTTTAGACCAAGAGCGTGACCAGTCTGTAGAGCGTCCCCCACAGCCTTGTAAAACTTCTCTCCCGCCAATTAGGCACCCTTCCTTGCCAGAATCTTCACTAAGCACTGTAGGAATCTTGAGTCTTCATAGGCATGTTTCTGATCCTGGTCTTCCTGGGAAATAGTACTTTTATACTATTAATTCACATAAAAATGTAAGTGCTTTTAACGGCTGTTTCTCCTTTTTTTTTTTTT
>VWZS01009631.1:575069-610752 GCA_013397075.1 Rhabdornis inornatus
TCTTTTTTTTTTTTTTTTTTTTTTTTGTATTTAAATCCTCTATACTTGACTCAGGGGCTACAAGGAATATACCATTATATGCAAAAGTACTGTATATTTTCCTAAATCTGAAGCTTGTAAGGTAAAGTTGAGCAGTTCTGATGTAAATATATATATATACACACACTAACTGTATGTTCCAAATGTAAAACTGCCAGCATTCTCAAGGCACCTTATATTTTTATTTTTTTTTAAATAACATGCATGTTCTGAAATTACAGTTTACATTGCATGGAGATTACCATTTACTGCTGTCATGGAAATAGTATTTTATTGTGGATATGTCTTCAGAGCAAATAGGAGACCAATAACAATAATTCACATAGAAAAACTCCTACCTGACCAAGCTAAAATTCAAGAAAAATGCTCTTCTAGCTCACTTTTGAAAATTGATTTATCTGTCTTGTTGTGAGGTTTTTCTAATAAATCACAATGAGTCTGAATCTAAAGAAAGAATAAGGTAACCATGTCTTCTGTTCTTGTAACAATTAGGACAGAGAAAACATCCTCCTTCCAGACTAGTTGAAGTAGGGCAATATTTTAACAGAGAGGAAAACTGCCATATGGTGGAAAGTATCACCGTAGGTCACATCCACAAAACTGCATTAAATTAAATCATTTTTTTCCACCACATATTGGTTTTTGGTTTTTGTATTCTTATTTTTTTTAATTGCATCATAGAATTCAGCTGTGATGAGCAGACAGTACTCTTCATCTGTCACACAAACATAATCAAATGCAATAAACCTAATTTCTATGTAATGCAGAAGACTGTGTTCCTTTTGTTCAATACAAATTATTAACAATCTGTTTTAATTTAAATATATTTTACACATTTTTGTTTTATAATTATTAGGGTGGCTGTCTGCAGTTACCTCTTTGTACTGACTGGCCCCTCTACAATGCTCATACACACATGCCTCGCACACTCTCCTGGATGTGTGCATGTGTGTATTTTATAGATGTACATAAGTGTGTATGTATGTGTATGTGTATATATATTTATATACACACATACACACGAGTGTGTGTATATACCTACACTTACATGTAGGAGTATAGATATAGAGATATATATATATATGTATATATGTAAAATCACTTTCAGGAACAATTGTAAACTTTATTATTACAAGATGAGTAAGCTTAGCTTGTGTCCAAAGCTGACTATATTAGAATAAAATGATCTAAGGTCTGTAGGCTCTAAATACAGTATGTACTGTATGTGCATAATGCTTTGTGAATATTTAGATTTAATTTTATTAAAATATTATTCTGCTTCAAATGTTGTATTTATTTTAGGAGGAAATTACCTTTTTATTACTGCTTTCAAATATTTTTAAATGCTCGTGTGATTTTCAAGTCTTATAGCTTTATTGTGAAATTCCTCTAGGATGAGAACTCGTTACAGAAAAGCATGTAATCCAGTTAGAGCGGGAGCACTTGAATTTTATCTAAAACCAACCTAAACTCTCTATCCTAAATCAGTGCTACAGAAAGATGCAATAGTGGCTGTCCCTCACATAGATACATTCCTTGTATGCTGGGGTCAGAATGAAACAAGACACTTTAGTCATATACAGCTGGTAGATAAACCCAAGGTGGGCGAATCTTTCCTCATTTAAAAGTGTGAGTGTTGAGCTACTGAGCACAGCTCTGCTTTGCCTTTGCTTTTAAGAATACCGAAATGAATTAAGTCAATACCTTTGCAACTGAAAAGATAAACCAATGCTTCCTACAGAGGATCAAATTTTCTACTGCCTCATGCTACTTTTGGTTGTTGAAAGGTCCAAATGCTACAACAGGCTGACTGTTCTTCTACCACAGGGGCAGGAGGGCTGCACTGCTCAGTGCCTTGCACGATCAGATCCTGGTGGCAGGAAAATTAGTCCACAGATGACAGAGTTTTATGTCCAAAAAGGAGACAGAGGAGTCGTGCAACTTTATTTGAATAAAGAGAGGGAGAGAGTCCACTGGGGCACACACCTGCAGGGTTTTCTCTCTCTCTCGGTTTTGGAGGGCACAGCCCCCTTTAATCCCAAACTCCCGGCCGCACGTTGCCCTCTCCCTTTCCCCACTGGCTGAGGTACTAGGAAGGTACAGCCTTCCTGAACTGCCTGCCACATATCCCCCCTTGAACCTGTCATTTTACCCCAAAGTTCAGAAACTCGGGCTTGTGCAGACCCTTGCCTGTTTCAGGAGCCAAGCTGTCTGGGCTCTGCAACAAACTTGCTGCTTGAAGTTGGTGAAGACATAAGACCCATTTCTAAGACGTTAACACCCACACCTTCACCCATCAAATTGTTTGTAGAGACATCAGCACACATCTTTCCTCCCACTGGGGACCAGTCGGAATCTCTGCCTGCATATACTCCATTGAAACAGGAGTGCTGGATAACAAATACCTTCTGGGAGGTTTTGTTGTTTGGGGTTTTTTAGATAGCAAATGTTAACGACTTCTGCTCTATCTCAGCCTGGTAACTAATACTCACTCATATCTGTTACAAGAAACAAGTTAGCACATTTTCTAAAAAGGCATTTGTGGTTATGCTACATTCTAAGAAGTCTGGTATAAATTAAAAATAAATTTAATGAAAAAATATAATGCATGAGCATTGCTTTACAGAAGGCCTTTTGTCCAATTTTATCACTTGTTATTTCTCATTACTGCAAAGAGATTGAGCGAAACAGGTGGCCTGGGGAAGGAGCATTGGGGAATAGGAAGAGTGAGAACTACTGCAGTCAGTCTAAGTGAAGGAAAAGCTCCACTTCTTACTCCATTTTTTGGCTCAAAGAGACTTTGTTCCTTCCTTTGTCCTTGTACCAAGAAAAAAAATTCAAATGTGTACAAATAAGGAAGACTTTATAAAGTTATAGAAATTTGAAGCGCTCTGCCAAGGAATGCAGAAAAGATGAAAGTCTAGTTGCAACACTCTAGTTACCCCTTCCTTGCCACAGAAAGATCTGCCTTCTCAGGTAACTTCTTTTCTTGCTGAAGTTCAATGAAGTACATGAAGTCCCACTGCTTCAACCATTTTTTCTTCCAGAAACAGGTAAAAACCATAGAGTTTGGAAATGTGTTAATTTTCTAAACAGCAAAAATTGCCCCTTTTATTTGCAGGTGATTTTGTTGGGAGTTTTTGTGGGGTTTTTTTTGATGGGGTGGGCCTCCCTGTAAGTCCAGTCTGGTTTTCACTTGATAGAAATGAGTCTGCGTTATCCAAATCAAACTGTGAGTAACGTTAAGGGTTGCATACCAACACAGCTTTAACATATCCATAGAAGGTTTCAGAACTTTTCAGGACCAAGTTTTGGGATTGCTTGAACTTAGGAGCACTTGGCTATGTATATTTAAAACCTGTAGCTAAAAATGCATGTAAATTATAATCTATAGATACAGAGAAGTCTCCTGGAAATTCAGGAATAGCTAAAGCACCTGAAGTACAAAAGCAATGTTGACAATCACTTCAAATGTGAGGGGTGGGTCTGTACAGATCAGCAGAGCTCTTAATGAAGTTCATTGGCTCCTACCAGTTACAGATGTAGTTCAACACTTAAAGCAAAGGAGAGGTTGTGATGCTTTTCGATAGTTAAGCAGTACAGCAACTTGAACTATTTGGATGTGCACAGGCACAGATTTACAGTAATACACAGTAGTCGTGTCTTGACTGGCCCAACTCTGCTGTTTCCTGGAAGCATAATGCATGTCTCTTTCCTTCCATGTTCCCATGCTGTTCACTTTGCAAATGCATTTTCTGGTCTCCTGCCTCACTGTTAGCTGTCCACAGATGAACCTCTCTTCCCTTTTCCTGCTGCAGATTGTGTCCTAGCAATTTCGTCTCTCTGGTGAGCACTCATCAAAGCTTCTGTCTCATTCACCAGAATCATAAGTAACATACAAAAAGCTGAAATGCACTGCTTGGCATGGCCTCTGGCTGCCTGATGAGGTGGAGCAACTGGAGTCTTGCCCCTGATAAATTGTATGTCCTCTCATTGGAGCTGCTCTAAAATGCTGGACACAAATTGAACCGTAGGAGATTGCAACACCAGCACAGCAGAAGGAACGATTCCTCCCGTGACTGGTGTACTGAATACCACACCTGCAGAACAGCACCCCTGATTTTTCTATCCTCTCTGTTAAATATTCTTACACTGTGAACACAGTGTAAGAAAGTACACTGCACGGTGCAGTGCAATGATGTGCTGTGCAGAGCTGTGCTGTGCAGTGTGATGGTGGGCTGTGCAGTGCAGTGATGTGCACTGATGTGCAGTGAGGTGCTGTGCCGTGCTCTGCAGTGCTGTGCAGTTCTGTGCAGTGCTGTGCGCTGATGTGCAGTGCTGTGCGCTGATGTGTGGTGCAGTGCAGTGATGTGCGGTGCCGCACCCTCCGCGGCTGGGCCACGTCCCGCCTTCCCCGCTGCGCCCCGGCCGAGAAGGGAGAGGCAGCGTCGAGTCAGTAGCGGGGTCAGGGCGGTGGCACTGCGCAGCCTTTGTGACAGCGAGGGGAAGGCCGAGTGCTCCTCCCTGCCCTGCCGGAGCGACTGCTATGAACCCTGACACTAATTTCAATCACATCTGAAAGAGACAAAGGTCTCAGGAATCAGTGTAAACGTCCAGGAGAGCAATAGAGTCAGGGTATCTCCAATATCCGTGATCAGAGCAGGAGCTCAGCCATCAACTGCATAACCTCACACTAGATGGAATAAACAAGAAGCATTCTTTAGCTCTGGAAGTCTCAAATGTCCTTTTAATGCCTGAAAACTCTTAGAGCCAGCAAAGGATTGTTTTGGGATTAATGTACAGCCTGATTTACCACCACAGCATACACAACAAAGCAAACACACAAACAACCCATCTGCACATACTGAGTCCTGTGGGCTCCTGAGACTGAGCAAGGAAGGCTCATGTGTCTTCCAGATAAGGTGCTGGAGGCAGAAGAAAAAGTAGTGGGGGAAAGAAATTATGCTTTTTACAGAAATCTTTCAAGGGAAACTTGCATAAAGCAGAAATGAAAAAGTAATGATGAAGTAACAGTGAAACCAGAGATAAGCAGAAAAAAAACTAAATTAAACTAAAAGCAAATTAAGTTCTTCTACAAAAGAAACCTCCAGCTGAAGGATGCTCCTCTGAGAGCAGACTACTGCAGCACATCTCAACATGACAAGCAACTGAGGGTACAATTTGAACTACATAGAATATTAGGCTGGGAAATAACCTCTGGAGATAGCCGTCTTTCTTTTAAAGGCAAGACATTAAATCAACAACACTATCAAGCCAAGTGTTGAATAATTCTATTGAGGAAATTTCTGCTACTTCTCTGAGCAATATATTTCAATGTCTAATTGTTTCTAGAGTGGATATTTTCTTCTTACACCTGGACATAATTTCCTCTAAAGAAACATTCCAATTCCCCTTTCTCCTGTGTACCCCAGTGAAGAATCATCCAACTTTTAGAAGCTGAAGAACTGCTGATGTCCAGAATAGGTTCTTTCACCCAGTTTGCAAGAGGCTGATCTACACACAGAGTCAAGGTATTGGATTTATTTACAGTTCTGCCTTGCGCAGAAAGATGTGTTTGGTGGCAAATTCACAAAGCCAGCACCATATTTATCAACATTTTTTTTTATGTTAGCCGACAAAGGCATTAACACTCATTAGCTACAAGTTATATAGTTTTTCATATTAATTAGTATTCTTTCTTCTATTGGTTAATTGATTCCCTCTCTTTTTATGCTTATTAGTCCACATGCCCAGTCTTTCTCTTCTTCTGAGCCAGTGGTTTCCTGGATTGATGGTCTGTGAATCAGTGGTCACAATCTCCCCCTGCCAGAATTACCTTCTACCCAGTCAGAGCTGATCCCAGCACAACTGCTGAGCTGTCGTCATTAGCTTCTTCCTTACCTTGGGAGTTCTGCTAAATGTCCTTGAGTCCCATAAATTCTGTGTTCTTTGTGTCTGCTGTCAGTGATACATCCTTGTTCCCGGGCTTTGTTAACCTGCCCCTAGGTCTGAGATCATTGAAACATGCCAGGCCCTAGACCTTAACAAGGCAATTCTATCAGCAAGTAATTTATCTTTCTAACACCCGGATATCACTGGGGTTGGATCTCCCCTGACCCTTCTTTCCTCCAGGCTTTATAAATGGAGTTCTTTTAAACGTGTGCCAGACTCTCCAATCCTGTTGGCCTCTGGACTCTCCAATTTTTTCAGTCTCTTGAACTGTCCCGGACCGAAACTGAGCACAGTAGTCCAGACACTCTGTTTATCATTTTGCCTCACCTCAGAATCACACTGAGGTTCCCCAAACCCCAGCAATGGAAACCAGGACTGCTTCTGAAGGTCAGTGACATGTACGGTATGGGTGAAACCTCATTTCAGGGAGAGACTCCCAACAGCCTCAGACACCAACCAAGCACCTCAATGCTGCCACTGCGTGCCTAGGCAGCAGCCAGCGCCAAAACTCGATACGCTGTGGGCAGCCCGGGAAGCTCTTGAGCTGGAAAGTGAAAGTGTTTTAGTTTCTGAGCGGGATTTTCATCTCACAGTTACTGTCAAAGGTTTCGTTACAAGGTTTCGTTTTCAGCACTGAGGAGTGGCACTGAGTGGTGCCAGGCCCGGAGCTGCCGCCCTGCCCTGCCGAGTCCTGTCCCGGCGGGCCGGGCCCTCACGCACCGCCCTCCCAAGCGAAACCGAAAACGGCGCCGGTGCTGGGCCGGGCGGGCCGGGCCTGCGGAGGGTTCGAGGAGGGTTCGCGGCCGCGCTGCTCGCCAGGCCCGGGCGCAGCCCCCAGCGGCGGCCCGCGGGAGCCTCGGGTGCGGCCATGGCAGAGGGCACCCGGGACGAGCTGTTCCTCTACATGATCTCCTGCTTCAGGCCGCGGCTGAAGCGGTTCATCCAGGTGCAGCCCGTGCTGGACCGGCTGCCGTCGCTGAGCACGGAGGACAGGGACAGGGTGCGAGCGGCCGCCCTGCAGCTGGGCGCGGCGGCGGGCGCCGAGGAGCTGCTGCGGGCCGTGGAGCGGGGGCCCCGCGGCTGCGGATGGATCCGCGAGTTCCTGCAGGCGCTGGAGCAGGGCGGCTGCGGCCTGGCCGCCTGCTACGCCAACCCCAGCCTGAGCCAGCTGCCCTCGGAGGCAGAGGAGGCCGAGCACGACCTGTGCGTGCAGCTGGTGCAGCTGCTGCACGGCACGCTGGTGGACAGGATGCGCGCCGTGCCGGTGGCCGAGAAGTGCCTGGAGATGGGAATCTTCCAGGATGAGGACATGGATCGGGTGAGTCCGGGCGCAGGCAGTGCCGCACACGCTGGCCAGCCACAGTGGCCGTGGGGCAGGTAGGAAGCCACAACTACAAACGGCATAGTAAATGCAAAAATGAAACGGGAGTTCCCAGGCTTGGGGGGAAAGAGATGATGGGTCCAGGTAAGTCAATGAAGACTGTTGACAGTGGGCCAGCAGGTGGGATGCCAGTTAAGAGCCTGGCAAAGAAAAAATGCCAGGAACAGAGGGTTGGACGAAGACAGTGTCTAAATGGAAGAAATATGTTAGCCCTTTCTTTGCTTGTCATTTTGCCACAGACCTTAGGCTCGGAAGATCACTGTCTTCTGGCCCTTGAACCATAGCAGGAAGTAGTGATGGTCTGTAGAGTCCTAAAGAATACTTGAGTTAAAATAAAGCAAGATTTTCTGTCCCCTTTTTTGCTATAGGTTCACTAAGGGCTGTCACACTAGACAGTGAGGTGAGCAGAAATTCCAGTTGGACAGGAAGAAGGAAATGTGAACCTTTGATGAAAACATTGCCCAGTGTTTATTCTGCTTGGTTAAGAATGACTTGCCTGGAATGTGAAACCTACTTGAAAGTTTAAAAATATTGATATCCTGAAACAGTGTTAGAAAAAATTAAAATAATAATTGCCATAGCAATAAGGGGAAAACTCGTAAACTAAGAGTGGAACTAAATCACATTTGCACTCTGAGCCTTTGCATCCACTTTTGAGGTGGTTTTATGCTCCATCTCAGTTAAATGACTGTAAGATACATAATTTTGTCTTGTGGCCATCAGGTGGCAGCAATGATCAGATGCACTCTAATTATTAGGGAGCCAAGCGTGGTAACACAACAGGCAGATGCCAGGGCCTTTTAGGAAGCTACTGCCTCCATTCCCTGTTTACGGGTCCTCATGTTCCCCCGGGTCACCTTTTTGCTGCTGGTATTTCCATCAAACCCTTCATAATCCTGCCAGTTTAAACTCCAGTGGAGTTTAGGCTTTCCTGATGCCTCCCACTTTCCACATGCCTTCTTTTAGTCATGAATCTCAGTCAGGTGTTCCCACTGCTATGCCTGCCCGTTTGCTTGCATATCAGGATGGGTGATTCTTGAGCCTTGAGAAAATGGCCCTTGAGGCTGAACACCTGTCTAAGGCTGCTTTGCTCTTGAGGTCGTGGTTTTGTTCCCCATATGATCACATGTCAAGTTCTGCTTGTGAAAGTCTCGGGACACTGTTCCATAGCTTCTTTGAGGGCAATAGCCACTTTCTAGAGGCTTAGCTGTTGTATTTTTAAGTTGGAGTTGAGATGATGAAGCCAGAGTTTAAGAAGGGAAATGTTCCATTTTATGTATGAGGTTATGTTACGGGTTAAGTCTGAGCTTTGGTAAACTGTGACACCATTTCTCCTTAATCAAGGCTACCTATACCCTAAACCAGTCTGAACACCAATTATTATTCCACAATACTAATAATTGTTATATAGTGGTTACTGTTGTAACCACTGTCTAGTACTCCCAGTCTCTCCAATTAAATCCCAGATCTCATAGGTTTTATATATCCTACCCAAAACCATATGGAATCAACATGAGATTGGACAAAATTGCAATTCTCTTCTGATGAGTGGCAGGTCCACCTTATATCTTTATTTTTCTGTATGTTTTAATGATGATAGGGAAATGCTTTTGCACCTATACTATTCTTAAGAACTTCCTCAGACCATTTTCGACGTCTGTGTGAGGGTTGTTTCTGTTTCTTTTAATTTTACTAGATCCAGGCTGTTACTGACAATCGTGGGAACAGAGATGGTGCAAGGGAGCTACTGAGCAGAATAGTCCAGAAGAAAGATTGGTTCTCTTCTTTCTTGGTAGCTCTCCGTGAAACCCAACATGAAGACCTTGCATACGATTTAAGTGGAAATACAGGAGGTAATCTTGTTTCACTGGTACTGATGTGTGGATTTTTAACATCTCTTGGGTTTTTTTCTTCTTTTTTTTCTTCTTTTTTTTGTACTGTTACTTAAGACGTAACGCAGGATTCCCACGATATTGCTTTATTGCAACACTGTGACTAATGCTTTTGATTGTCCAGGGATTTCAAAATCAAGTTATGTAACAGCTTAATTGATAGCTTTTTAAATACTGAAAATCCTTATTAAGCAATATGAGAATTGCAACGGTATGGACTTAGTTACAATTAAACTGAATCTTACTTTTAAAACCCATTGGTTTTCAGTTTATAATCATTCATTAAAAATACTCTGAAGATTAATTTGAACAAACAAAACAGACTTTACCTGAATTTCTTCTTCAATACAAGTGTTTCCTTTACAGAACAGTTTACAAATATTTTTGGCATTTTAAAGTTCTTTGCGTACTTTAAGACATTCATAAGTCTCAAAACGTTATAAAATTTACCAAAAATAACAACTAACTACTAAAATGGCTACTCCTTTTCATTCCTGTATGATGCTTATAATACTGTAAAGTTATCCCAGTGCTCCCCTCTATTCTAAAATATAAAAAAAAAAGCAGCCCCCAAATAATTTATCCCTTATCTTTACTCCCCATATGTTTTATAAAATTTTAGAGACTAAATTATTTTAAAAGATTTCCCATTTAGTAGCTACAGCCTGCTGACTTGAGGAGCTCACCAGAACTGTCTCTGTGCTTTTAGTTGCTGCATATGAGTCAGAGCATTAAGATTGAGGTAAGAGGAACATGAGAGTGTCTCTTCCAGCCTTGGGCAGGGATCAGATGGTGCTGCAAGACACAGGCAGCTGTGATGTTTGAGGATGCAGTTCAAAGATGGTTGAGTGTTGCAGTCTGCAGGACAAGACCAACCAAGTCAGAGCCTCAGAAGATCATTCTGAGTCAAACTTGGATGCTGGGAATACCTCAGCATCTCTTGTGATCCTAATTTTCATTCTGTGTTGCAGTTGTGTGAGGCTAAAATTCTTGTCTTCACTACTTTGCCATTAGCAAGGTAAACAAAGTAATAATGCAAATTATTAATATTATTTTCTAATTTTTATCTTCAATTTTTTTCATATTTTGCATTTATGACTTTTCGGTAGACCATATACAGTAAAATTGAAGTTTAATTCAGTTGTTGGATGGACTACTGAATGAATTTATTCTACGATTTCTTTGTAATCTTGGGCAATGCAGGCTGCAAAACAAACTGTCTAGACTAATGCATAAAGCATGAATGGTGTTGCTCTTGCCAGAGCATAAGTAATTTTCCATGTACACAGCAGTCCTGTGTGTGTGTAGATCCGTAAAGCGTGTGGCTGCGGGAGCATGCCCTGACATAAGGTCATAGAGAGGAAACAGCTTCATTGGGTACTGTGGATGAAGAACACTGATGCTACATTTTATCATTGCAGCTTGAGCCCCTGGGATTTGTTACAGTAAAATATGTTGTTATTAGCAAACACCTACGCACAGAAATTGAGAACTTCATAAAAATAAATCTATTAACCTCTTTAAGTTTTGTTTCTGATTGTAAATGAGTAAATTCTTAATCAATATTTATATTAAGGTCAAAATTCCAAACTATAACATCTGAGTCAAGACCAAGACCATATGTTATACTGTTATGTGCATGATGAATACAGGTTAGTTCTGTGTTTTCTGTGCTCCACACTAAGAGAAATGAAATGTTTTATAAAACTGCCTTAGAATTTCTCTATATTTTCTGGGAACAGAGAATAAACAAAATGGGATGGAGCAGACTACAAATGAAGAAACAGAAGTTACAAGCCAACCAGGATATGTCACAGAGGAGAATTTGAAACAGGAAGAAAATGTGGATGATCGTTTCAGCAGTGAGAACAGTGTGTTGGAAACATCCATAGAAAATAATTCTGTGGCATCAGGTTTGTCCACTAACTGGTATTTTGATCTAGTACCTGTGTGAATAAATGAGTAGTTTTCAAATATATTTAATACCTTTTACAAAAATATTAATATTATTAGATTAATATTTTATTTCACACCCATCCATAGTAGTCTTATACTATCCAATGACAAAATTGGGTTAACATTGACAACTCCATACAGTGTTGACAAAGTTTAAGAGGAATGTTTTTATACCACTAAAACTGCAGCTGAATTAAGTACTTCTATGTAGAAGGCTGGAAACTCTATATTGAAAAGCATTTTTTGTTTTGGAAAGTCCTTTAGTGCTTTTTAGTCCTTTAGTCCAACAAGTAATTTTTCTTTTTTTTTTAAGTTTTTTTACTTACAGAACATCAAACAACCTTTCCCATGTCACACATACATACAAAAGTACATTTTTAGTAATGTTACTCAGAAATGGTTGAGGCCTGTTGTTCATATAGATCCACTCTTAAAAACACGCCTTGGGAGTTGATTATGAGCAACAGCAATTACCAGCAACAATGCCCGAACACAGCTGTGAACCAGTGATTCAAACATACACTGCATGATTCAGGAACCATGTGTGTTCTAAGTTTGGATGGAGCTCAAACAATAGTTACAGCTAAGGTAAATCCTGCCTGAAATTATACTACTGGGTTTACTCAGCCAAAGGAGTAAGACAGCTAAGGCTGCTCTCTTTTTATCAAACATGCTTTTTTTTTAATGGCTCTGAAAAACTGCAGCCTTTCAACGTGCAACAGTAGTAGCCTATTTCTCATTTAGCGTGATATTAACAGGATACCACAATGCCTTGTTGGCAAGTAACTTGATTTTCCTAGGTTAGAACATAATTTGGCAGTATAAAGAAGAGGTGCCAAATATTTAATGATAATTTAAATAGATCAGGCTGGATTATTCTTTCTGGACAAAGCTAAGGCTCTTATTGGGCCTGCTAAGGGTAGGTTTTCATTGCTGTTAGCTTGATCTTCTACTTGTCAGGTTGAGGATTACAGAAAATTAGATCTATCAGTTATTAACTAGTGTGCCACAAGCTAACTGTAGCTAAACAACTATGGTCTCGGCACAGAACTGATATTAATAGAGGGGATATTAGCAGTTTGGGCAGTGAAATGGCTAAGAGTACATGGATTCCATCAGTTTGGTTCAGTCTCATGTGGACTGTGTGCCTGCAAGTAGTTAGAGCAAATCTCATTTGGTTTTATCTGACAGTTTATTTCTTCTGATCTAAACCATCTCTGTGATATGAACCAAAGTAGTGTAAGTGGGGACAATTGACAGATTGGCTGTAAACGCAGCTCTGAGATGAACCAAAGCAGCAGTGTAGATGCAGGGTAATGAGGGCTGCCAGGAGGCAGTGCTGCTTGGAGATTTCTGCAGAGGAACTGCCTCATGTTCAGCCATCCTCAAGTGCAGTAACCTTTGATATCTATGCACTTGCACACTCAGACTTAACAGCACTCAGGCCTTTTTTCATTTCCTATTTCCATCCTTTCTCAGGATTTCATAAGACTGTAATTTTAAACCAGGCAGATTAAAATACAAATGGAACCCAGATTCTACTTCCAGGTGATTTTGGGAACCCACCTAGGTTGTAATTTGATGCTGTCAAGTGTTGTCAGTTTTGCAGTACACTCTCACCATTCATTTATGTCTTGAGAAGGACATATTTCAAGAAGAAAGAAGCTTTTCAAGTAATTTGCACAGAGTGCAAATTACTGGCATTTGCATTGTATATGAGGCCTCCTCTGATCCTTTTATTTGGGTAGATGAAACAGAGACAGTCAGAAGGTATGAGAGCAGTAAGGTCATAAAAAACAAATAGAAATAGATATTTAGCCTAAGAGATAACTAGAGAAAAATTGAGCATGCAAAAACACAGGTAGGAAACTTCACACACACAAAATTACACAAAATTACTTATATAAACAGCAATTTAAATAATAGTAGCTCTCTTTTTCAAGGTTTGCTTTTCATTGCATTCCATTGTCTCTACATACTTAGTACTCAGTGTAAAGTGACTGAAAATCTTCCTGTGAAATATTCAGCATTACAGTGTGCAAGCAAGACTCTTAAGGGAAGATTAGCAAAAGTGGTAAAAACAGCTGCTAGAATATTGACTCCTTTATCGTCATTATTTTGGAAAAATTCTTACTGATTTGGGATTTTTAAAATTTATTTTAAATAAATTCAATTTAATTCAACTAAGTTGCCACAATTGAAAAAGGAGAACATTATTCTATTCACCTTTCATTTGGAAGATGAGTATTTTGCATTTCACTTCACCACTCATGTTTTCTGTTGAGAGATTGTTGTGTAATGCATGCTGCATGTTGTAATTCACATAATTGTGTACAAAACACTTTATGGATTCATATTCTCCTGACTTTCAGAAGGTCATTTTAGATGGGAAACCATATGGAATAGATACACAGAGTTTTAATTTTATCCTCCCTTTCCTATTTTATGTGGCTTCCTAGAAAGTGAAAGCAAGAGATGGCAGTGTCATCTTCATAGCTGGGAGTTCCCACTAATGCAACTAATTAGTTTGTCACAGGCCTTTGAACATGCCTTTGTAACTGGTGAGGTTTTCTTCTTTTTTGTCCCTTTCTGTTGATTGCATTCATTTGTTAGAAAAACTACTAATACCTAACTCCTAGTGGTAGGTAAGATAGCTTCATAACTTTACTGAATGCAGACTAGGTTCAATTTCCACCTCAGTCACCAAGACTTCAGTAGTGTATATTCCAGGCATTCCTTTCTAGGGCACTGTAACTTTCACTCAGTACTAAATTGTCATTCACAGAATCTGTTTTGCTTTATGAATAATTTTTTGGAGGGACAGTAAGTTGTGAAAAATACGTGTATGGACCACAATAAGATATTCACTGGAAAGAACTTGATGGGAACACAAGTCCACCAGCTAATTAAGCAAAACTTTGGTCAGTACTATAACTGTGATTCCATCTGCACGCCGTGGGCTCAGTTGCAGAGAGCTGTCGGTGAGCTGATCGCTCAGGGTGATGCTGTTCGCAGCAAATTTTCCCGGAAGAACTGGGTATCTGCTTAGATACTTAAAGGAGTGAGTTTTGGGAAATCCAGCTTCATGAACGGCGCTGGCTACCCAAGATGGGCGCATGTAAGGCGTGGATGTCTCAGCAGAGGGCGAGCGGAGCACGGGAATCTCCGATCCTAGCGGAGCCGCCGAGCGCCCGCGGGGTCGGGGTCCGGCTCGGGGTCGCCGCTTCTCCGCACGGATCAGAAACTCAGCTCTGCTTGCATTTACTCGGGAACTGCGGTTTGCGCTTTTTGTGTTGCACGAAGACACCTAAAAAAAAAAAATTCAAAATCACAGTTTCTGGTTTGGTTTTGTTTTTATTCTGCTACAGATGTAGCTCTCTAGGCTTACACGGAGTAAGAGAATAATCAGTTTGCCAGCAACTTTTATTTGTTTTTTGCTTTTTGCCCTTCTAGATACAGTAAAATAGCACTAAAGGGTATTGATTATGCAGGTAGTCATGTCTGGAACCCGTGCTTTTAAGCAATAAAACATGACCCATAGTGTCTTACCTTTGCCATGCTTTGGATATTAATCTTCCACTCCGTATTTTCTTCCATAAGAAAACGAATTATATTGTTCATTTTTTTTATCGTTACCAAAAATAGAGAAAATTAAATCTCAGCCATCCCCACCTGACATTCATCTAACCTACTTTGACAGCTTAGGGGGAGAACAGACAATATGCATTTGCCATTCATTTTTGTACAGCAAATATATTATGCTACATTTCTTCGTGTTTTTCATTTAGAGTCAGATGTCTCTGTAGGAGACAGAAGTGTCAGTAACTTGAATGAAAACCTGGGACAGAGCTACACAACCAGCGATTCAGGTATGTTTCTCTTCTGTTACTTAGTAATTACAAAGTAAGCTCTGGGGGAAGTACTCTGTGGGTGGGCTAAAACAAAACTCAGTGGAGGGCTTTCTTTCACTGTGAACTCTAGTTTACTGTGTTTAGATGCCAGACTTGGTTTGTTGTAAAACAGAAAGCAGATGCCATTTTTAATGGTCTGGACCTAAGTCCTAGCCCCAAAACAGTCAATTTACTGAGATCATCTGAACAGGTCTCTAGACATCATCATGGTACAAACTGGTCAATGAAGCAGAATGATGAAATCACATAGGCAGAAGAGACTAAAAGTCATCCAGTGCAGTCACCTGGACAGATATCCATAATGCTGCCACACAGACGTGTTTCTTTTGCTCTCAGAGAGGAGCTAGATTGTGCCTGACCCCTGCCTGGGTGAGAGGGAATAGGAATGTTTTAGAGGCAGCAGAAGGTGAGTAGAAGCATCTCCTGGGTACCTGCAGAACAATAATGACAAATAATGACCCAAGTACTTTAGTAACCTTATTTGTAAAAGCAACCTAAGCAATGGGGTTTGCTATCTGAAGACCTTTGTGAATCTCACATTTAAACGCATGTGCATGTTCTAAACACAGTTTTAAACTAGACATTGAGCTGTGTTGAAATAATACTTAGCAGACAGGTATTATCTTGCTATGTATGAAGTCTGAGCCAAACTAAACATTGCTGTTGTAAAAGATATCCCAGTGGTTTTTTTGTCTTTTTTTTTTTTTTCAAACCTCAGGCAAAACAAATTGGGAGCTGCCCACCATGATGATCAGCCTGTTTACCTATACAGAATACAAGAACTACTTTTTGGAATCTAGCCTTTATAAAACTTGTGCTGGGACTATGTCTTGTACAAGGGCTAGAAAAAATCTGAGCACCTTTCAAGCCAGCTGGGCCTAATAAACCTAGTATTATGTCAGTAAGGTCACTGCAAATATTCTGTATCTTATGCCTGCAAAGTGTTTATTATAAATACTTTTAAAACAGTTTCAACCTTTTAAATTATTAAAATCCACGTTTTATAAGTACACAGAAAATTCAGGATAGCTCAGATCTAAAATGCTACACTACAGCTTTTAGTCCGTGCATTGCTAACTCCAAAGAACTTCCTTTGCACTTTATCAACTGAGGACACTCATCAGTCATATTGTATTCTTTGACTCACTCTGTCACATGAAATGTCTGCGTATGGGAACTTCTCTATTCTATGGACAGGCAGGCACACTGTATCACTTGGTCAGGCTGAGCCAGGCTCCTGGCATTTGGCAGCACCTATGTATGTATGGTCTCATCCTTTAAGATTCCTGAAGTATCTCTCAGTAGGCAAATTGGGTATTTGCTGTATCCTGTCCAGAAAAAAAAATCCAAAACGCTACAGTTTCGTGAAGAACGGAGAACAGATTTTTTTCACAGTTTTTGCTTGTTATATGTTCTATATACATGTGGCTTTTAAAAGCAACTAGTTTAAAAGTTTTTAAAAACATCCATGCTTTTTAATCATGCCTAGTAAATTCAGTGAGAGCAATAATTAGAAAAAAATGCCAAGAAGATGCAGATGCACTATTAATGGATTTTATAATTTGAAATTTTGCAGTAAGGCTGTTGACACTGACATGATACTGATTTTAATGCAAAGAATCATGTGGATTCAGCTGCATTTTATGTGCAAAGTTCATTCCACATTTTATAAAATTGTGTAGTTATAGGACAATAGAATAATTATCATGTTTCTTTTAGCCCAGAGCAGCAATTCACATGGGTCTTGTATGAAGGCAGACAACTTCCTTAATGTTATACTGAGCATGATGAAAAATCTTTATTTATTTACTTCGTTAATCTGTGAAAAGATTTCTATATTAGCCTTTATCTAAACAAGGGCTGAAGAAGGTAGGAGAGAGCTAAGTTAAATATTTTTCAGGCCTGGACTGTTAATTGAGGATGTTAAAGAACTGAAATTTAACCAAACAGATGGGTGATAAAGTGCTAGTTTCAATATGACTGAGCTATTGAATTTAGCCAACCAGAAAGCAAACAGCACTCTTCCTCAAAAGAGAGTAGTAGGAGTCAGATAAGTAACAGCAAGTACTCTCTGGTGCAAATGTCCCTGTGTCCAGGTAGCACTGCACTCACACTAAAAGGCAAAACAAGCAAAAAACACTTTAGAATGGCATTCAGATGTTTCCATCAGCAGTCTTTTATCAAGCTTCATTACTTTTTGTTAGTTTAATTTTATTTAATGGAATCAGGAACACTAGAAAAATATACTTATTTTGTGTGTAATGTATCAGTGATAATAAAATCCTCATGATTCTGCATTGAATGATATAATCAGGAAAGAAAACGAGGGTTTTTCGCCCCTCAGTTTTAGTCTAGTAGAATGAATTTGTGCATTTTCTTCACTGAGGGCAGTTAATAACTGAAGAGTGATCGAAAGTTTTTTGTAGGAAAAAAAACCATGAAAACTCAGTTGAAATAAATCCTTCTGATATTAAGATATTTATAAATAAGTTCTGACTCCCTAAATATATGTAAACTCAAGAGACTTTATATGCTTTTCTTACTGCTCAAAATAATTCAACAGTATTTTTTTTTCACATTTACATTTATAACATTGTTTCTTCTGTGAGCCATAGATCTAAACACTGCCATTGCATTTCCAATAAGAGATGGAAGGCTTTGGCCTTAGGTGGCAAATGTATATGGCTTTTTAATGAACATCCAATTGCACTATATGTGAGTCAGGCTAAGAGGCAATGTAATCTACCATGAGTAGGTGTGATACATCCTGCAGTTAGCTCCATCTTGTATGGGCAATTGAATTTTCTCATCTATTTGGTCTTTATAACTCCCTTGACCATTTTTAAGTATTCCATATCTTTTTTTCTTTCTATGGCTCCACTTTTTATTCTCTGGGAAGTATTTGAAAAGGTAGTTCCCTTGTAATCAAATAAATTCCAGTATTGATGAAGGAGAACGTCACAGAAGCTTGGCTAGGTTGTAAATATGGCAGCTCCAAACACAAACTTTGTTGGTCCCAGTGCTACTGAACTGTATCATTTGAATTTATACCTAATAGCAGTCACTTCAACATAAATGGGTGAAGCTGTACTGTGGCTTATTCCACCTGCCCTGAGTGGTGACAGTTCTGATCCAGAGTTGCACAGTTCCTCAGAGCAACATTGTCTATGCTACTGTGCTGTTTCTATTTATTCTGAAGATGCTTCTGATAGTAAACTAATATTTTTCCCTTTGACACTTTTTCACTCCTCTGATGCATGTTCTGTGCCTCCTGTTTGAAACATATTTTGTTGTACCCTTAGATGAAGATGAAGAGGAGAGGAGAGCCTCACCTGAGCCAGATCTGACCCTGAGAGATTACCAGATGGAAGTTGCAAAGCCAGCACTGAATGGGGAGAACATTATAATATGTCTCCCTACGGGCAGTGGTAAAACCAGAGTGGCTGTTTACATTACCAAAGATCACTTGGATAAGAAGAAAAGAGCATCAGAGCTTGGAAAAGTCATAGTACTTGTTAATAAGGTAAGTTGGTTCCATTCTTTAAAGAATACTATTTTTCAAACATCATGCATTGTTAATACAGATGCTGTAAAAGGAATATAAACACAATTCTCAGCTTCTCCAAGTGTACTGTGTTTAAAGACACACAGATCTAGACCTTCATCTCTATTGCACCATCAGCCTGGTGCAAGCACAAATTCTTAGTGTACCCCAGTGCAAGTGCAAATTTAGATGTGCTGTAATAACCACATTATTGAAAGAAGTACTATTTAATTTTGTAATGAATTTTAAAAAATAAAAAGTATTTTTCACATTCTGTGTATCAATTTGTTAATGAAGGCCACCTAATGAGTCTCACAGTAGTTAAAGAATGTTTTGTCAGATTTTTTGATAATTGCTGTAATTTTTGCAGTTAAATTTAGCATATATATATTAATCTTCTATTGTAATATTAAAATATAGAAATATATTTAAGAATTGTACTGAAATTGTAAACAATATCCATATCCTCTTATAAGAATAAATGTGAAAGCACGTTATAAGCTCAGTTAAGTAGCCAGAGCATGTGTGGTTTTTTCATTCTTTCAAAGGCTCAGTTAAGCAAAGTCCTTGGGACAAGAAGGTTTTACAGGAGAAGTTGCAGGGCAGAAATTGTTTTGGGGATTTTTGCTGCTTCATTTTCTTTTGTTCACCTAAAAACATTTGTGGCAAACAGGCATGTATTTTTAATCCTGTGTTTAATATATTTTAAATTCTTTGAAAACTTTTGTTCAGGTTCCATTGGTAGAACAGCATTTACAAAGAGAGTTTAGTCCATTCCTGAAGCGTTGGTATCAGGTTACTGGTTTAAGTGGTGATTCTCAGCTGAAAATCTCATTTCCTGAAGTTGTCAGAAGAAATGATGTCATCATCAGCACAGCACAGATCCTTGAGAATTCGCTGTTAAATGCATCCAAGGAAGAGGAAGAAAGTGTCCACTTATCAGGCAAGTTTTTATTCTGAAATCTTTACAGAGGGTATAAAAGTATGTCTCTATTCTGGAAAATTGCAGAGTAAAAATGTGCCACATTCAGTAGGGTTTTTTTCAATTTACTCATTTTGTAAATGCAAGCTGATTTATAAATGCAAGTCAAAATCAGATTTTAATAAGCATACAGGCCAAAATTAGACTCTATAGTTCATCTGTACTAAATATTTATTACGCTTCCTATTTTATCTATATAAATTCTTCAGCACAACTTTGTGCAAATGCGGTTGTACTGGTTCCACTTTCCAAGCTTGGTAGAGCATTGAGTCATATCACATGGAAGCCATATACAGCATGAGAAAAAAATATCAAAACTCAAATGCATTTGGTAGTTTGAGAAATACAATGGAACACAAGCAAAAAGCCAATCTGTTATAAAAGTTATGTTCTTTAAAGTCTTGTGATTTTGCTAATATTTAGTGATATAATGGCTTATAGCTGTGTCTCTCTGAGCTCAGCAGATATAATGGTTTCCTACAACAGATGAAGGAAGCTGAAGAAAGCAAAAGATAAAGAAGGCAAGAATGTTTTCCCAGAATGCTAAAGTGGCAGGTATCTCTGAGACATCAGAAAGGAAATGTTATTATCTCTTAGTGAGGTACAAATAGAACAGCCTATGACATTAGCTCCAGGGCCTGGGCTGCAGTGACCTTCCTCTGTGAGACGTCAACTTCTGCAATCAGCTCCTTAGATGGTGCAGGATGTAGAGGAGAGCTGCGATATTCAAAACAATGGCCCTGAGATAAACGTATTGGACTGGGTGTCACAGAGACAGCAGAGAAACCTGAGAGGTTGGTCTGTGTTTGTCAGTGCCTAGTGCTGACTGGGGTATGCTTGATCCAAACTCCTGCAGAACCACTTGGGTACCTCAGAATTGCATTCCCTCCTTCAGAATGCCTTGTTATTAACCTAGGCAGAGTACCAGCAATTTTCTTATACTTATTTCCTCTCCACTGCATCTGAGTTAATAAATTTTCTACATCTGAATCATTTTGGAATGCTGTATAGAGGCATCTGAGCATTTCTACTGGAACTGCTGGCCTGTTTAGAATTGGGCTGAGTCCCAACCAGATTGTGTAATGAAGTGGGTTGAATGGGTTTCACACTTCGCAGTTTCCTTCATAAGGAGCTACATTTTTTCCAGAACTCAAGCAGCCCTGCACCTCATTTTTTTCCATGCTATTACACCTGGTGCTAGTAAGTTCAGCTGGACCAAAGCCAAGCAAGCATGAACACAGCCAGTTCCATTTTTATGGCTGTGACTCAGTTAACTCGCAGCCTTTATAAATAGTCCTAATTAGTTACAAGGTTTTTCCAGATTTCTGTGCATACATTTTTCATCTGTTTCCACAGAGGTCTGCATTACACGTAACATGGAATTCCAGCCTCAGTGAAGTGGAGGGGACTCTCTTAATTGCATTTTACCAAATGTTTATTCTCTTTACCAAGGACTGAAGTCACTGTATGGACTTTTTAAAAGCTGTGTATCACTTCCTCAGTAGAAGAAACATATCCCTTCTGATAGGTTAGTTTCTCCACAAGTAGTTGTAGGAATATACATGATGGAGATGATGGTCAGAATCAAAGGGAGTAAGTTCATGTTGGCAGAATAACTGAGAAACTGCCAGCACTGCTTCTGAAATCTTGCAATATGTAGAAATCTTGGAAATAATAAGAGTTTAGATTTGAAACTACATCACTCCTGTCCAAACTGGCTTCCTGAGCCACTGTGAAGGCAATGAGCTTTCCCCAGTGACATGGAGCACTGGCTTACTTTCCCAGCAGAAGTGTTTAGTGTAGCCTTTAAATATAACTTCCCTTGTTTAGTCTCTGTCTTTCTTTAGGTCCTTAAATACCAGCTAAGACAGATTTAGTTGTGTTAATTTCCAGCTTCTGCTGCCAGTTGCTGAAAATTGACTTGTAGTGATGCAACAATTTGAGCACATCAGTATGTTTACACATCAATGTGTAAACAAGACCATGGAAATTGTCCACATAAAAAAAAATATACATGAGAGTTGAACCCTGATCATTTCAGTGATCTTCTATGCAGTCATGCCCACAAACTTTCCTCAAATTGTTGGAAACAATGTTGAGTTAGAGAGTTACTGGCTAGCTACAGGACTGGGAGCTCCATAAACCAGTTTTGCTGTTAGAGAAACAGAAAAATGTTCATGAATCTTTCAGCTCAGAACCTTGAAATTTATGTCACTGGCTGCATGTGCAGATACTTTAAAGATATGTTTTCTATATTTTTTGAGAAATTTTAAACAAAAAATAATTTTAATTTTCCTTATTGCATAGTATATTGCTTGCATGTAAATATACTGTGACCAAAAAGCACACAATGCCTGTCTGAATTTCCATCAGTTTCCTCTGCTACAAAAGAGAGATGAGTGGTAGTGCTCCCACTAATCTGTTTGTTCTTTCCAGTAACACATCCATAAAGTAATATAAATCTTTTAATTGGACACTAATAGGGAGGAAATCTCTGTGTTGCTACAAAATGAAAGCTTGTTCGGACCACAACAAGCCTTTCAAGAATGTCTGAAAGGCTTCTAATATGTTATGTATCTTTTCAAAAGCAAACAATATGCAGTTTGTCAGACAACACAGTTATGGATATAAAAGATAGTATTGCATTCGGCTATGATACGGTCTTACCATTGGCAAGATATGAAAAATATTTCTCTGAAATTCCTTGTATCATCAGATTGTTTTTGCAAAAATAGGAAGTCTTTTTTTCCATTACCTGAAATGTAAAACTACTTAGCACATAAGGACTGTAGCAAAAGTTCCAAAGTCCATTAAATATATTCAGCATCCATCCACACCTTCCTCCAACACTTCAATCTCCTAGTACATTAGTTCTCAGACAAACTGATGGGTTCTTTTCAACACCATCCTTACCTGTTATAAGATTTAGTCACTCAAATTCTGCATTTGAAATAAAATTATTCACTTTAGGAGTCTTTTTTATTTTCCAGATTTTTCCCTCATCATTATCGATGAGTGTCATCACACTCAAAAGGAAGGTGTCTACAACAATATAATGCGACGTTACTTGAAAGAAAAGATGAAGAACAGGAAGCTGGCAAAAGAAAACAAACCACTGATCCCACAGCCTCAAATTCTGGGACTTACAGCCTCACCTGGTGTAGGAGGTGCAACATCCTACTCAAAAGCTGAAGAGCATATTCTGAAAGTAAATAGCCCTAACACTTACAAACCACCAAAGGGATATTGTCTTGTTAACGTAAAACTTTTAAAAGTAATTTTTAGGCTCCAAATGGACAATCTGATTTTTTCTTCTGTACATGGAAGTTCAGCTCATAACCATTAAATTGACCTTCTAAAAATAATGGAAATCCATGTACAAATAAAGATTACTTTACAGGAACAGTAGGGTTACTGTAAAGGGAAGTTAAATGATTGCCTCACTTGAAAAAAATTCCCAAGATGAGAGGCAAGAAATCCATGATGTAGTAAGGTTTTATGGTTACTAAAAGTCTTATTGTTCCAATGATGGCTTATAATTTACTTTGTATCCCTTAATATTAGGGACACAACATATTTGATGTATGTATTTCCAGAGTGACTAAGCTGAGAATTTTTGTGAGTCCAAGAAAATGAGAAACAATGTTGAATATTTAAAGCAGAAACCACCTGTGAAATACAGGTAGCATACAAATGTGTTTTGTCTTTTCAGTTAGTTACTCACTGAGATTGCATGAACACCTGACTAAAGATAGTCTGTTAAATTCTAAACTCAAAGAAACTGTATCTTACTTGAAATTAATTGAAATTTCTTACTTAATTGAATTTATACTTACTTGAAATTAAATGGTTTTGCATTAGTAACAGAAAAGCAGAATTTAGCCCAATACCGCAGTGAAAACTACTGACTAGTAAATTGCAGAACAGAATGTGATATTGAATAAGTGAGACCTGCAAGAATGTTTTATGCTGTATTGAAGTAGACAGAATTGCAAAGAATTTTGACCCAAAAACTTGCTGGCAATGTAAAAAGCAGAAAATTCCTTTTCATCAGCTCTGAATTCCTAGTGATAGTATTCTGGGGTTTGTATTTGAAGATTAATCTGAACCTGTAATCTGAATACACAAGATGAAATATACAACTACCACTGAACACATTGAAAAGATCACCTGGCAGTCTTCCTTTACTGTTTTTAATGCTCAGAATAACGTTATGGTTTCCCTTATTGCGTAATGACATGTACATACTTTTCCTTGGAAGAGGTCAAAAGCAGAAAAGTCCAGTTGAGTTGTGCACTTAATACAGAAATTCCCTCTATGTCTTCCTGTTCCAGGAAATATTATCTCAAATAATTTTCTACTCTCATAACAGCTCTTACTTTTATAATTAATCCCTAATATTTATTTTCTCTTTTTCTATTTCACCATTATTTTTATTTATTTTGTGCTCCAAAATTTACTCTTCCAACATGCTGATGCTATATTTTCCTTCTCAAATACTTGGTTTGTGTCCTGATCAACATTTTTTTTCCTGCATGCAAAGATCACTTCTGGCCTAAAAAGTAACTTGTGCAGTTTATCTCAAATGTTTTTCAAAGACTTGGACTTTATTGTGCTGATACTGCCTTTATCCAATTTTTGTGGGAAGAAAGTCAAGTTATATAAACCTCAATATCTAAATAAGAATCTCTGTTACATTAATTCAGTTTTCATGTGAAATAACTCATTCAATATTAAAGAAATAACATTTTGTTTTTTCCCAGATCTGTGCCAATCTTGATGCATGTAGAATTATGACTGTTGAAGAGCATGCCTCCCAGTTGAAGAATCAGGTGAAGGAACCATCTAAAAAAACTGTGATTGCAGATGACAAAAAAAGGGTATGTTTTTTTTCCAAAAAATCAGTATTAAAGTTATATTGCCCTTTAAAAATGTCTTGTATGGTATCAAAAACATTTGCCTAATGATTTTTTTCTATAGACTTTTGATGATCCAGAGTGCTGATTTGAATATTGCTGCTTTACTCTGTTTCAAAAACTATCAGCAAAGTCAAATAGAACTAAATTTTTATTTATGTTAGTTATATTTTGAGTTATCTGGTCAAAAACCTTTTAAACCTGAAATATTTGTATTGAAGTGCTGATATAATATACCATTTTTTTTAAAGGTGCTATTTCACAGTATAATTTTTGTAATATTCTGAACTGTGTAATTCCATAACACTAAACATGGTTAACAGCCTTACTTTTTTTAATTTAAGGTTTAAATTTCTAGAAATTACTCAATGTGGTACTAGCCAATGTTTTTTGTTGCCAGAAGATGCTTACTTACTTTACATGATCAATTTATTTCTAGGATCCATTTAAAGAGAGAATTACTGAGATCATGACAGAAATACAAAACTATTGCCAGCTGCATCCAAAGTCTGAGTTTGGAACTCAGACATATGAACAGTGGGTGATCAGAGAAGAGAGAAGAGGTAACTGCCTGGCAAATATACCCCAGGTTTGGATTTCTTTGGGTCGTTCTATACTAATACTTTATTTGTATTTTTGTTCCCTTCTAGCTGCAAAAGAAGAAAAACGCAGGGAACGTGTCTGTGCAGAACACTTGAAGAAATACAATGATGCTCTCCAGATAAATGACACCATCCGAATGGTGGATGCATACAATCACCTAAATAACTTTTATAAGGAGGAGAAGAGTAAGAAGACAGTAAGGAGTGATGATGATGATGATGATGAACCAGCAGTATCAAAACAGGATGAAACAGATGAATTTCTAATAGATTTATTTCATGGTGAGTTTGAAATACATTGTGATATTTAATATTTGAAATCCATAATTGTGCGTTATCGTGGTTTGCATGGGCCCATTAGTTACTGCATCCTAGAGATTGCTGTGTTGTTTATTTTCACAATACCTTGACATCCCTGTTCATACAGCTTTGAATGCATTAAACAACATCATCATGGGATCATGTCATAATATGTAATAATGGTTCTTCACCTTCCACCTAAAGGCACCTTTTTTTGCTGCTAGTAGGTAAAAGCTCTTCTCTGCTTTTATCCAGTGAAGTGTCCCTAAGGACACTCTTTAACAGATACATGAAATATGTCATTCAGTAGACATTCTTGGGGGGCAAAAGGTTGAGCAAATGGAATACAAAAGTAATGAAATTATGAGTTCTTGACCAACCCTTTCTGCCAAAGTTTGTTTGTCTATATACTAAGAAAGGAGAGTGCTGACTTTGAGCTAGTTTCAGGTAAAGAACATTTAGTTAGAGAATTAAACAAAAGATCAAACTGCAAAGACCAAAGTTAGCTGCTTTTTTTCAGATCAGTCACCTTGGAAATAGGATTCATTCATGAATCTTTTTTGCTCAGTTTTTTTCCTTTACTGCCTTTACAATGAGAAGGAGCTAGGCAAGTTTGCTTCCATCACCCATGGCTCTTGGGTGGTGCAAACAAAAATAGATTATACTGCAGAGTGTGACCCAGCTTCATGTATCCAATGAACTACAAATTTTTCTCACTATCATTGAGAAATTCAGGAAATGAAAAAAAAACCTATAGGTTAAATAATGTCAGCATGGTTTTAATGACTTTTCACGCATGTCTATTCCCCTTATTTAGATTTTCAGTAGTGAGCTGTTGCTGAGAACGAATTTAAACCAGCTAAAAATGAAACTTAGTTTCATTAGTGTATTTTCTGGCTGCTTTTATTTCTGCAGGTAAATGAAGTCCAAAAAACCCGTCAATGAAAAATAAATTCCATTTTGTTAGGATTTTATCACTGAAAGTTCTAGGAGTAATAGAAGAAAATCTAAAATTTCTCAGCTTTAAGAGCAGAATTCATCTTTGGGTGATAAACCCCCTGGAGCCCTTAGTGTAGGTTTAACTAAGGTGGAAAATTGTGGCAGTTTGTTAGGTTTATCTACTTTTTGTATGTGTTTCTATGTTTGATTACATTCTAAAAGATGAATAAGACTAGTCATAAAACCACTGTCTAGATGGAGTAGCAGTTTGTGGTGCATTGAGTATGATGGCTTTGGATTAGTTACACTGCCATAGTCTGCACAGGGTCATGACATCTGAGTGTACTAACACACAAAGTCCCTGCCTTGAAGTGTTCTTGTGTTTGCATAATGATCTGATAATGACATAGGTTTTTAAATATTAGAAATGTTTCAAAAATTTAAAACACATGAGGAATCCTCCCTTCTTATGGTCAATAGATACAGTTAAAGAGAGTAATTCATGTGATAATTCACTGAGTCCATTGAAATGTCTTGGAGCTGCAATACCAGTAACAACATGCTCATGCTTGTGTCTACTGTACAGCATGCTTCTAGTGAGGATTCCTACTTTAATTCGTGTCCCAAGGACAATTTATGTCTAAATTTATAAAAACATTACCAGCTCCAAGGCTGTGCATATTAATCTGTTTCTCCTTGTAAGAATTCTTTTCTATTATTTTAAAATAGTTTTGTAAATATTACAAGCTGTGATTTAGATCTTTATTACAGTGCATTTGACTCTGTACCAACTTTGTGTATATAGGCAGGTTTTTTCCTTTGGCTTATTCTCACCATGAAATATAGGCAAAGTGTACAATAATGGTGATTTATTTTGATTGATTAGAGTGTTTTTAGTGACTATAAACTCACTTCAAAAATAATTGGTATTCCACAGCTCTTCAAACTGAATGTGAATTAGCCATGCTGAGAGAATTATATAGAAGGTTGCTCTTTGCTTTGTGGGTTTTAGGGTTTATTTTGTTTCGAACTGTTATTTTACATGGTTACATATTCTTAATTTATATCTGTTCTTTTTAAAGCAAAAAAGAAACAGCTGAAAGAGTTGACTGGAAAGCCAGAAAATGAAAATGAGAAATTGATAAAGTTGAGAAATACTTTAATGGAGGAGTTCACGAAGACTGAGGAACCTCGAGGAATCATTTTCACAAAGACTCGTCTAAGTGCCTTTGCTCTATTCCAGTGGATTAAGGACAACCCAAAATTTCAAGAAGTGGGAATTAGGGCCCATTATCTTATCGGCTGTGGACATAAGAGTGAAATTAAGCCCATGACTCAGGTACAGAATCATGCATGTCAACATTACCTCTTGTACATGATTTTGGAAAACATCTTGTTTTAGTACTGGGCCAGTGAACTGAAGTTCAGAGCCCAGAGTTCTGGTTTCATACCTGCCAGCAACTTATCTTCATAAAGATATGTGAATAATAATGTTGGAATAATTTTATTTCCACAAGTAACAAGGTTTTTTTTTTCGTTTTGGGTTCTGTGGCAATAGGAGTAGCCAGCATCCACTGCCTAGAGTAGTGTATAGTCAAAAGGGACCCAAGTTGTAGCAAGGCATGGGAAGCAAAAGTAAACAAAATGGAAAGAGCAAAACTGCAGTCGTTAAATGAGTCTATACTTATCAGGACAACAGTAATTCATGTTATATTTTAGCTGCTAAATTGAAAAATAAAACTACAAAGTTGATTATGCCTGTCTTTTTGTAATATCATTGCTTAAATCAAATTACACCAATTTATATGCATGCTCCATGCTGACGCATAACCACTGAAAGAAAACTTGCCAAAATTCATACCAAAAATATCACAATTGATCACTCAATTGTGTCCATCTTGTACCATTACATTGATTTCATGCACCACATCTCTGGTGATTTATACTTCCAATCAAAACATTCTCAAATCAAAGTACTTTGTGTCTCTTCTGTTCTGCTCTTTACTCCCCATATCAGCATTTAAGCACAAATGGTGTATTTTGCTGATGGGCAGAGTCCATTTTCTTTTGCTGCACTGAGTTTCAAGGAAAAAAGTTCTCTCAAAAAATTCTCTCCAAAAGTTGCTTGAGTTCTATCAGACATGGAATTTAATTTCTGTGGCACATTTCACAAACATAACAGCTTTTGCATTTTGAAACTGAATATAGCAAGTAGCAAGTTTCTGTTCCTCTACTCAAGCTGGTGACAAACACGCAGTTGATTCAGAAGTCTGTGATTTAGATATTTTCTTTTTTAAGTGTATCATTGTTGTTCTTTTTGGTGCTACACAGATAGCCAGAGTTATGGTCTACATTTATTATAGGGAATTTTAAGTGCTTTATAACTAAAGCTGGAAGTCTATATTTTAACTGGAAATTACCAAAGTGATAGAAATCCCATTTTATGAATAAGTACTTAAAGAATTTGAAAACAATAGAATAACTATATTATCAAATCTCCTAGCACCTGTGACATAGGCTATGAAGTTCCAAGCTCAGTTACCATAAAAGGATTGGCTTCTGCTCTCTCCTCTCTCAAAATATGGTGTGCTGAACACTTGTTATATTCAATAGGAACTCCTTCCTTTGCAAGATGCTTAAATGCAGTTATTAAAGCCACTTGATGTTTGGCACTCAGCTCAGAAATGATGGGACTGTAATTCCTGAAACTCGTTAATTAGAAGAAACTGGTAACAGAAACTAATACTGAAAGATAATTTAATGATTTTAATTTACAGAATGAGCAGAGGGAAGTTATTGATAAATTTCGACATGGAAATATAAATTTACTAATTGCTACTACTGTAGCTGAGGAAGGCCTGGACATCAAGGAGTGTAACATCGTTATTCGCTATGGCCTCGTCACCAATGAAATTGCTATGGTGCAGGTATGAGTTTTCTGCATACCTAACTTATTTTAACATTTTCTTTTTGCAATGGGCAAATGGTGAATCATATACCTGACATTTGGAAATATTTTTTAAATACCTGAATGCTAAAAGAGAAAATGCTCTTGCAACAAGGCTCATTTCCAATTGCCATCCTCAGTCCGTATGCAATATAAAATTTGCCTCTCTCTGTAATGGTGTAGCATCTGTTCAAAGTTCTACACAAACATTAAGCTCTTTTAATAGAAGAGATACAAGAATATGGTCATCAGATCAGTTGGTACAAGAGGCATTTGTACCATCAGTGTATGGAGACCACAACATCATCAGCTACAGAGAGGTTATTACATATCAGAATACCAGTTTGATACATGCTCTCATTTAACTTGTGAACACAAATATTTATATATTTAATATTTTAATGCATGCTTATATTTTGTTGACAGAATATAGTTTCGGCATTGCAAAACATGCTAATCACAAATCTCCTGAGCAGTTCTCACAGGTATTGTGGATGATACTGCAGAAATAGTATGTGTTATTCACTGATTCTCTATCTGTCTGAGTTGAATGGAAAAAACTGCTCTTTGGGGATGGTGCATATGGAATAGTGCATGTACAAAACTAGGAAAAAATGTTGTGTGATGTAATAGGGAGTACTGTGGTGTTTATTTTTGTATTCCTTGCAAATTGTAGGCTCGTGGTAGAGCTCGATCTGATGAAAGCACCTATGCTCTTGTGGCTTCGAGTGGCTCAAGGGCTGTTGAACGTGAAGATGTTAATATTTTTCGTGAGAAAATGATGTATAAGGCCATTCAGCGTGTCCAGAAGATGCCACAGGAAGAGTATTTAAATAAGGTATTCACTGCTACTCTGCACTTTCCCTTTAAAGAAAACTGATTTATATTGTATGAAATACTTTCTATTTGAAATCTACTTAGAGGAAAAAAACTTAAAATAATACTAGTTACTACATATGGCTTTGAATTCTTTTGCCAATATTTGTTTTATAATCTTTTTTCTCGTCCCTTAGAAAGGTCTGGTTTTCTGTTAGTAAGGGAAAAATACACAAGCAAAGGAAAATTGACTAGAAGCCCTGTTGACAGTGAACTCAGTGAAATAACTGAGAAAGAAAACTATTACTGTCATTCCAGCAGAATGTTACAGTGGTCTTACTGATCTGTTTCTAGATTCAGAGTTTCCAGTTGCAAAGTATAGTGGAAAAACAAATGAAGGCAAAGAGAGATCAGTGCAAGACATACAAGAAAAATCCTTCACTAATAAAATTCTTATGCAAAAATTGCTACAAACCGATATGTTCTGGAGAAGACATACAAGTTATTGAAGACATGCATCATATCAGTGTGAAAAAAGATTTCCAGTAAGTGTTTATGAACTACTTTATCTCTTTCAGGCAGAAACAGATTCTTTTTTCATCGAGGCTGTAACAGGGCCTGTAACCCTCTAGGCCCTGTGAGAAAAAGAAATAGATTATTCCAATATTGTTGGGTCCTAGGCTCTATGGAGTTTACAGTTAAGGAGCTTTAACAAAATGCTTGTTCTTATTCCTGATTTCAAAGTGAATTGAGTTTAAGACTTAAAAAAAAAAGATGCAGCTTCTGTGGTACTATTAACTAGGTCACTTACTGGGTAGTATGGTATGTATTCCACTCTGCACAGGCTAATAGTAACCTTCAGGATCAAGTACTCCACAAATAAATGATGCAAGAATGTGCACATACTCTGCAGGTCTGGGTAGTCGGAACCAAATGATTCTGTTAAGAGTTAATGTTGGGAACAATACAGGGAATAAAAAGAAAACCTTTCATTTTCAGGTATTATTTCTTTGACAGTTCCATGGCACCTGAAAAATCAAGCTAGATCTGTCTGTTATTAGAACAAGAGCCTGCTGCTCCCACTTTAAGACGTGTGAGGGAGGATGCAAGTCCTGAAACAAAATGAAATTAAGAGGGGCATGGAGTACATGTGTATTTCATCATTACTTAAGAGCATGAAGCATGACCTTGCATTTTCTCAAGCTCCTCAAAGTCACAGTCAGAGAGTCTATGACTTTTTAGGTTTCATATCTGATTTCAGCAATCTTAGTCACTGTTTATATATGTCTGTATGTAGCATGGAATGACCAATGGATTCTGATGGGTGCTGTCTGTTTTCCAGAAGTCTTTATCATACAAGAGAAAATAAAACACTGCAAGATAAGCGTGCTGATTACCAAACAAATGGGGAAATTATATGCAAAGACTGTGGACAAGTGAGGAACATCTTATTTTCATACTCTTCTTGTTGTCTGTATTTATTTCTGTCTAATAATCGTCTCTTATTTTATCTGAAATGCAATTTCCTTCTGCTTGCAGGCTTGGGGAAATATGATGGTTCACCGAGGTCTTGACCTGCCTTGTCTGAAGATTAGAAATTTTGTGGTTGTGTTTGCAGACAAGAAAACAACAAAACAAATTTTTAAGAAATGGGGAGAGCTGCCCATCAGGTTTCCTAGTTTTGATTATGCAGCTCATTGTCCTTCAAGTGATGAAGATTAAGGACTTAGAATGAAAATAAAAGCCCTTTTCAGCTTCTCTCTGTTGATCAGAAGCTCCTGTGTCCCATACAGAATGCTGCGTCATAAGCACTGTGAAAGCTCCTGGAGATAAGGAAACTGTCTTGAAGACAAAAAGTGGAACAAGAAAGGAGAAGGAGAAGAACAAAGTCACACAGCTGCTGTCTGCACTCAGATTTTTACTCCTGGACAGAGATGGCAAATGCATTGCAGTCAAATGTATTTGTGGAACAAACTCCTATCTCTTTTCACTACAGGGTGACAACACTGCCAAAAATGTGTTAGATGACCTCTTGTCAATCCCAGAACATTGAAAAGAGACCTTAAGATATGCCATGGTCATTATTTTCTTCATGCTATAACCATTTTGAAGATAAAGTATCTTAAAAGAGGACCCACGTAAAGAAGAGATTACCTGTTATTTCTGAATCACTGTTGCTACATCAGTGTTTTCATGACTGAGTTCCTCCCTTCATAAATATAACTGAAAGTTCATACACTTTGACAGACTAAAATTAAGTTTCCCTCAGAAGAAATTTCAAAAAATCAAGCCCTTAACCTGAAACTGATTATTTTAGTGTCCAAGATGCACATTGCCAAAGTGACTCTCTGTGTGTTATTTTCATCGGATTGTTAGACTGGCTACATAATGAGGTGTGTAGTTTTTTCAATAAATTGCTATAACTAACCTTTGCCAACTGTGATACTGTTAATTCTCTTCCACTGGAAGTATTTAGACAATAATACCATAGCCTCTCCCTAGAAATTTAAAGGATGGTAGTATTCTGACTGTAAAAATATCATAATGTTTCTCCATATTTATCTCATGCACAGATTTCTTGCCCCCCCCTTCCTTTGCAAGTAATGTATTGAAGAGGGGAAGGAAGGTTTGTTTGTTATGACAACAGTAATTTAATTCATTATTAGAATAGCCTCTTGGGAAATCGTCCAGATATAATTCATCATCTGGATCATCTCAGGATTTCTTTATTAATGAGTTGTAACAGGTACATAAATACAATATAATACATTGTACATAGTATTTTTAAGTATCTGAAATCGTTTATTCAGTACTTTTAAAGAAGTGCAAAATGATGGTAAAAAATACTACATCATTTCATAGATTGCTGCTGGGTCTTCAATCAAATAAATTTCCATGCTGAGTAGATTTTCTGAAATCCGAGCTTTTGATACTTCCCTTTACTGAAGCAAACAAAAGCATATGCAGATGAATTTCTGCACTTGTGGTACAGACCTGTATGACAAACATGCCTGGGCTTCTTGTAGTTCACCTGGGTGCTGTTGTCATACTCCCAGTTCCTAGCGTGACTGCCACATGGTCACCAAAGTTTAAAGAGTGTTTGCACAATCTCACTTCAGGATAATGCATAATGAACCTCAAATTAATCCTGCTGGTGTTTAGGGTAATGAATTTCTAGTCAAGTTATTTTCTCTGTATGGGGTTGTAAAACACACCTATATTGCCCATCCAGGAAGTGTGAAGTTGTAAAAAATAAGCTAAATTGCTGTATTTTATCTTCTGCTTACCTCTGCATTTATTGCCTTTAGGGACCCAACATCCTCCAGAGAGCGTGACAAATTGTGATTGTATTTACTACTTACAGCTTTTATTAGTTCATCAATGTGGAATGAAAAAAAATGTAGTGTGGGGATTCGTCTAGCTGTGTGTGTGGCTGCTTAAGGACTGGATCCACCACAGTTGTATGTTCATTGCTCTGTCTCCTTTTGGTCTGATGTCATGCACAACCTACATCTGTAAATCTGCATTTCCTCACATGTGAAGAGTAAATACTTTAGTAACCTTCAAGTAGTTGCATAACTGGTTGGGTAGCTGCTAGCCAAGCAGAGTATTTTTTCTGTTCCATAATTTGCCCATTTCTCCTTTTTCTACCTTTCTTACACTTTTATTTCTCTTACATTATGGGTTCCTTATGTTGCAAAAGTTAGGAAGAGTTTGGCTGTTGAAAGAATTGCTGTTTGCTTCTTCACTGGTACTAGTCCAGAGAAGGGAGTTCAGGCATCAGCAATAGTTCTACAAAGTTTGTAAATATCATTCTATGAAAGGTAATTTTTTTCTTCTAATCTGAAACGATTGTGAATCTTATTAAAACTCATGCCTAAGTAATTTGATTTCTGAAGTAGACAAATAGAATGCAGCATAAAGTAATTTTGTAAAGCCTTTTAGATCATGTGAGATTGAATCATTTCCTTTGAAGCATTCTCTAAGTATGCATTCATTAGAAGAAGCTGCATATTTGGAATGGAAAACTAGCCTGATCAAAAACCTACATTTGCAATTTTGTGATGTTCTGGTTGTCAGAAATAACCGATGTTGGTAGGAAAAAATGTATTTCTCTGAACTACGGTATTGAAAATACAAACAGCATTAATTATGGAATGCTAGGAAACAAGTAGCAGTTTGGAAATATGAGTATGTAGCATGAGTTACAAGGGGAAAAATTCTTTTGTCAGAATTCTTTTCTCTTATGGAAATTTTGAGTAGCTGTAATTTTATCTTGTTAGGAAAACTACTGGTTTTGATCTGAGTTCTGCCCTTATTACAGAGTGTCTTTTAGCATAACAAACAATATACACAAAAAATGCATATACGAAAAAGGTATATACAAACACTGTATAAACAAATATATACATAAACAATGTACTTTAGCCTTCTCAGCCTTTTTGTCCTGCATGTCTTACATCACCACGATGGATCTTATTAAGAAAATTCATCTTGCTTAACTTGTAATTCATTATTGTGACAATAACTGCGGAGAGAGGGGAACTGAATTTTTATGAGAAAATAAGGCATTTTTCATATCATTGTTTTTTCCACGCAATGAATTTGAATATTTTCAAAAATTCTCTCTCCAAGTCTAATGCAATGAACATTGCCAAAATACTGCCCAGATCAGTTCTGCCTCACCAAGGCTGGTGTAACAATTAGGATTCAAATTACAGCCCATACTGTTAAGCTAAGGTGGTAATTTGGTCACTTAAGGGATAATATATTCAATGTTTTTTCTTTGTGATACTCTGTAATAAGTACTCCGTAGTTAGCCCAAGTTCTGCTGGGCATTTTGGTGTAATAGAAAACCTATCTCATCTAGATTTTCAATTTTCAGAGAAGCCAGAGGAGTTGATAAACCCATCAACTACTGAATTTCAGTAAGATCTGGGTACTTGGTCCTTGTTAACCTCCTCTGAAAAATCAGTCGCAGTGCCTGACTTTCTCACAGAGGCACCACCATTGCAGACTCCTTTCCTCAAAAAAAAATGAACTCTATCCGAGAAGGGAGAAAGGTGAGGGGAGTCATCAGACTCTGCATGCCAAATCAACACACTTAAGCCCAACTTCCAGTCACCAGCCCTAAGTTTTATGTGAATATTCTGTCAGATTGTGGCCTTCTTGGCAGGTGACATTTCCCATGTATGTGTGTTTGTGTGATTGTCTACGTCTGTGCGTGTCTATGTATATGTGTATGTGTGTATGCCCATTTATGTGTGTATGGTGTGTCTGTATGTCTGTGTCTCTGTCCACGTGTATGTGTACTTATCGTGTGTCTGTGTCCCTGTGTGCCTGCATCCCTGTGTCCATATGCGTTTGTCAACGTCCCTGTGTGTGTGTGTGTGTGCGCGCGTGTGTGGCCCTATCCCCGTGTGTGTCCCTGTCCCTGTGTGTCCATGTCCCCATGTCTGTGTCCCTGTTCCTGTACGTGTCTCTGTCCCTGTGCGTGTCTCTATCC
>VWZS01009631.1:611004-761280 GCA_013397075.1 Rhabdornis inornatus
GTGTGTGTGTGTGTGCGCGCGTGTGTGGCCCTATCCCCGTGTGTGTCCCTGTCCCTGTGTGTCCATGTCCCCATGTCTGTGTCCCTGTTCCTGTACGTGTCTCTGTCCCTGTGCGTGTCTCTATCCCTGTGTGTGTCTCTATCCCTGTGAGTGTGTCCCTGTCCCTGTATGTGCCCGTGGCCCTGTGAGTGTGTCCCTGCCCCGTGTGTGTCTCTGTCCCTGTGTGTNTCTCTCAGGGCGCAGCTCGGGTCAGGCCGGGGTCACCGCCAGCCGCGGCGTGTGGGTAACGGCGGGACCGGGCACGGCAGACTTCTCCTTCCCTTTGCCAGCCTTTCTCCGCTCTCCTGAGGGATGGGATATGTAACTTGACGCTGCGGTCTCCGGAGTTTTCCCAGTTTTCAGCTGACCTCATTTCAGTGGGCTAAATAAAATAAGTGTAATTGGTGGTTGGAGAACTATTTCAGAATTTCCGCTGGGCCTGTATGTATTTACTTCTCTAAGCTCTCCTACGTAGCCTATAGATGTGCATAGTTTTTAGGGAAAAATAGCATTCTCCTCACATGTGGAAGACATTAAACAGTGTCTGTTTCTGCTGCTTGTTTCGCATTCTTGTGCCATCATTTATTATTTCTAAAAGTAAACATATGTGAATTCTACATAAACAATAAAGCTATGGGATTTTTTTCTAATTTCTCTGTAGAGAGTAGAAATACAGTCATGACTATGTCCTGAGAAGGTGGGGGTTGCCAAAAAACACAGCAGATACTTTTCAGAGAAAAACAGTGCATGTCAAGTACCTGATGAGTCATAAAACCTCAAGTTAGTGTAAGCAGATGTTGGTTACAGCTCACATTGATGGGAAGTACCTAATCATCACCCCAATAGCCTCCCACTGTCCATTTCTGGTCCAAGAACTTCCCCAAAAGTGTGGTTTCAATTTTATGGAAAGCCTTTGAAATTTGGCACAGTTTCCAAAAGTATGTAGGAAAAAAAAGTCTGCCAGAGGTTTGGCCTCCAACTGTGAAAACAGACACTGCCTTTTCAAACTCGTCTCCTAGATCTACTGACCAACACCCAGAAGAGAGAATTTACATTCTTTTAGAATACGACAGGAAAATGAAGGTCTGTATACTACTGAATTCAGCTTTTGGTAGCATTTACCTGCTTTGTTTTAAACTGCACAAGGCTGGGCTCTGATGTGAAAATATTTGCTTTAAAGAAGAAGGAAAGGGAAGTCTTTTCATGTACTGCAGGGACGTTTTTTGCTTGTTGCTTGGACGGATTACAGCAGTTAGAGAGAAGGAGGATTTCATTATTTACCAGCCATGGAAGCAAACTTCAGGCAATATTAAAAATGTAATTATTGTTTGTTTCTGTTCTGCAGACCCGGCTAAAAATCATATGTGGCGTGGTTATATGCCTTTTGCTTTCCTTATTACTTATGTGTATTATACTGCTTCCATCAAGAGGTAAGGTATTTCTAATCTAATGTAGTGTAAAATGCAGTATCTTTGGCTGTCGTGGCTTCTAAAGTTCAGAAAAGTTTATCAAATCATGTTTAGGATTACCCTGTCAGAATTGTTATGGCTTTATCACTTTACAGAAATGTACTGACAGCTGAAATATCCTGAAGGTAGAATTGAAATGCCAGCAGATGTTGAAACAAGGAACCCCTTGAAGTGAAAAGCACCTGAATTAACTTCACTGTGCATGATATATAATGTTGTTAGTCACAGATGCAAAAATAACCCTCAGATCTTCTCATATTATTTTTCTGTGTTGGAAGTTAGGAGACTTTCCCAAACTGCTAGTAATTTTCTTTAGCTTGGTGAAATTGCATTTAGTTTGAAATGCTTGTGTAATAATTACAGAAGTTCTGTATCCAATTACAAGTTAAGCATATTATTTTGGAGATGGGGTATGATGCATTATTTGTGAATATATTCAAGCTTGCATTTGAAAATTAAAGTCAGCATTGTATAAAATAGGGATGGATCATTTGCTCTAGTAGTATTATGGCAGCTGTAGGTAAATCAACGCAGTGTGATCTGCTGGGTCCCTGGTGAAGCTTGAAATGAGTTTTGAAATTTTGAACATGAATGGCACTGGCTTGATGGTAATTGTTTTCTATGACAAGTTAGTAAGGGCAATACAAGTATTTACATGACCCTATCACTATAGTAGATTATTTGAATGCCTCTGAAATAAGTAAAATATTAATAAAAGGCTTATATTCTGGTAACAGTAGCTATTTAAGGGACATTTTTTCTGTTATTATTCTTGTTTTAGTGTGTGGCTAGGGGGACCGAGATGGAGAAACAATTTTGTATTTACAACTAAATGTTATAAAATCAACCATCTGCTTAAGTCTTGTGAAAGTTAAGTCCTGCAGTCAATATGCCGGTTTTGTGAAAGGTGAAATCTCTTTCATATGTGATATATCTGTGACTAACGTTTATCATGGTTTGTTGAAAGAAGGTTTGGAGGTTTCTGAAACAGTTAGGGATGATTCTGTTATGCAACATTTTAATATAAGGATAGATATATATCAATTATATATATATCTATAGATAGATAGAGATATAGATAATGCATATATATTATGCAGTGCTGGAAGAGATACAACCTAAGAGTGACTGGTTTGACTTCTACTGTCAATAGTGGGGTGCCAGATTTTTTGCCTAGCTAAGCGTGTTAAAGTCTGAGATTTTGCTATGAGGTAAATGCATGGTATGAAGTCAGACTTACTCCCATCAGATCTGCATTTTATGACAGGGACAGCAGAATATTTTTATGAGATTTAAATTTTAAAAATAGTAGTGAGGAAACAAAGAGGTTGGAGACCAAGGATAAGTTTGGCAGCCTGAAGAAGTTGAAAAAGATGATGGAAGGTACTGTATGGAAAAGTGAATGTGTTTTTTTCCCCTCTCCAGTTGTCACATACAGCTCACTGACCTCTTCAGTACCTCAGCAATTATGAAGAACTCTTGTCGTCTCTATTGGAATAGTGACTAGATAACCAGTCATACCAAACATCATATTTAGATCCAGTAGGGTGATAAAGAAATTATCTTACTTCACAGGATGCTTTCAGAGGAGCATTTTAGACAATTGAAGAACACTGTTATGTCCAACACACAGTTATGTTGGATGTGTCAGATTATGGCTTCTTATTCTCAGGTGGAGCTGCAAGTGCTGCAGTTACCTGCACTTACCTGTAAATGCCTTAACTTTTTAAAATTCTAAGTAATCTGCAGATCAGTTGTAAATAGAAGAAATGTAAATTAATTTTGCAGTTACACATTTTGCAAGCTGAAGACAGACAGGAAATGGCTACACAGCTGGAATGTTGTTTGTACATTCCGGCTTTACCACTGCTCAACTGAAAGGATGTGGCAATCTAGAAAGACAATTAATTGCATATCAGGAATGTATAGACACAGACCAAATACATTTCTACTTAAGTAATCTGCAAAGAAAAATGGAAAGAGCATTTAGTTCTGGTGTTGTCCGCTAAGTTTCTAGTAATTTCATGTTCTTCAGACTTCTCAAAATGTGATAGGTGGTTTTGATTTACACATGCAAGTGTATAAAAATGTCAAAAATGCTCAAAATTTAACTGGAAAATAATTTTTGAGAGGATATTAGGAGGCAAATACTTGCATTTATTAGACAGTTTCTGTGGAGCTCAGAAGAGCAAGGTGGCAATCTCAGTGTAGCAAATGGCATCCATGCCTAAGAAACCACTGACCTTTTTTGACACATCCTTGAGTTAGGAATGTGTGGTGGGATATACCTGACAGTGATTACCCAGCTATGATACCACAACTCCAGACAGTTCAGAAAGGAGCTTTTCACTTGTACACTGGTGTACCTAGTCCTGTTCTTCTGCAGCATAAACAAGGTAGAAAATACCTGTCTGCAGTTGAGAAGCAATAGTGGAACAACAGGCAAAATTATAATTAACTCTGTGTATTACTTAGGCTTCAGATTAATCTCTTCTGCTATTTTTAGTGATTATCCAAAGTCGTGTCTGTCGCAGTTTATGTTCCCTGTGTACTCTTGGCCTAGGTGTGAGTCCCAATCCCTGTTTCTCTGATGTTACAGGTGAGGTCATGGGGCTTTCACGGCTGAGCAGCCAGTTTCTTAGGAGGAGATAGTGTTCTCTGCAACACCTCAGCCAAATCCAAAAGTGGAAAAGCAGGTTCAGTTGATGTGAGTTCGTGCTGAGTGTGACTAAAATTCTGGAGCAGGAGGGTTGGAATTAATTTATGGTGCTAAACTGAGTTTTGTGTTTCCTCATTTTGGAGGAGCCTGTGCTTCAGCTATTCAGCATCAGCCTACAGAGACGAGAATGGAAATTCTAGTCCAGAAGCAGACAATAATACCGTGCTAACCAGTTTTCTTTGGCATGTCCTTTACTTGAAGTTTAGCGGTGGATGCTAAATAAAATACTTATTAAAATATGTTAAATACATATAAAATACACATATGTAGAACTACATATAAAAAAATACCATATACAGAAACAACAATACCTTCTGATTATTATGTATGCTTACTATAATATGGCAAGACTTGACACAATTTATAAGGATGCACATTAGAACATGTGGAATGAGCCATAAGCCAGGAGAGCTTTGAAATATAAAGGGTCATGTTGGTTTACCCGTATTCAGTCTTTGAAATTGAATAATCCTGGTAGTACAAACAGAATTTCACAGTGATGGAGTGATGTGAATAATCTGAGTTTAATATAACTGCCAGTTTTGCTTTCTGTGTTTTATGAAATTCTCTCAGGACAGTGAACTGAAAGGCAAAGGAGAAGTTATCTGTATAAAGTCAGTGATAATTATTAGATGTTTACAGACTTTTATCGCTACAATTATACATGTAAGTCCAATACACTCAAATGCATGAGTGAGTAATTATGATCATGGAATATATAAAGCAAGTTACACTGTGAAGCAAAATAACCAATTCAGCGCACAGAGAAATGCAGGACTGCACCCTGTAAATGTGGAATTGGACCACAAGGGATTAAAACTGAGGCAGTGGGGTGGTGAAGTGAAGTGAGCAAAGCTGAAATTTGGTAAGCTTTCATTTCTGTGGTTGGCTATGCTGTTTTCTGCCTTTTCATCCCTGGGCGTTTTTTTCATCCTTATTATTTCATAGAGAAACAAACCACAATGAAAGAATTTGCCAAGCCTACCAACAGCCATCCAAATTAATATTTCAGCAAAGTACTTTCCATGTTAGTGTCTGGTTTGTGAGCAGAGATTTCAGATACTGTTACTGAACAAGTCTCTAGTTACAGAAGAAAGAATCAGCCACAGTTGTGGGAAACTACTGAAGGTGCTGCTGCTATCTTCTGTTACCTTAAAACAAGCATTCAAAATTTTGAGTACTCAAGTAAGAAATGGTTGTGTTCAATTTTTTTGCAGTACAGTGGTAGAAATTCCGATCTTAGTCTCATATTTCAAATTCCAATCTTAGTGGGCACACTAAATTAGTAGTCATAATAAATCCTCACAGAATATTAAGTATGTAAGGGTGAAATAGCTACACAGGGAAAGTATAAATTAGAGTTGTGAAAATTCGACCAGAGATAAGAAGTTTGTGATATTGCTTGTCTCTTATGAGAGATGAGAGATGGAACCAGGTAATTTTACCAGATTAAGGTATCAGAAAGGACTACAGATTTTAAGATTTCTATAGAAACAACCTTGGTAATAGATCTTGATTTCTTTTGCTAATAAGCTTATTCACTTTGAGAATTTTAACTGAGAGATAGTGATAAGTAATCATCATTCAACATAACTAAAACTGGATTCTTTGGAATTATCTTCTTAGCATTTTTTTTTTAAGTCTGCTGTTTTCTATGTTTATCACTAGTGTATCAAAGATTTTTAATATGCAGTCACAGTATTAGCAAGAGGAATTAACTTCTTATTGAACTTCTTGGGATATTTTCTGGATATATTGCTAGCTCAGAGTTTATACAGACAGGTTTTTGACTCTGGATTGGCATTCAGTTTTATTGTGTGTGACAACTTTCTTCTGCATTAGTGCAGATAAGACTTGTGTCAACAGTCAACCTGACGTGTGTATTCGACAGTAAGTAATAGTCACTTAGCAGAAGAAAATATGTATTATCATTACAAAGTACCACAGAAGGCAATATGAAGAAATATTTCTCAGGAAGTCAGTGTGATCTTAACAGAGAGGGCAACTAATGAGCAAGTGATGGAGCATGATATGAAACCTGAGAGCAACGAGTCATCTTGATTATCTGACTGTCATCTGAAGAGCTCTGAAGGAACAAACAGGGGAAGTGGCAAAGATCTACTAATCTGCAGTGCGATATCTCTACTACCTCTGAAAACCCTGGCAGAAGTCCCTTTGATTTTAAAGGAGAAAGCATAGTGTCCAGAATGCCTAGACCTGAAAGCTGCCATTATTGTGCTGTTGAACTTTAAAAATTGGCCTTTATCAGAAAAGTTCATGTGTCTTTTGAGGATTAAATATTTTGATTACTCTCATTCTTGTGAATTGCATAGGGTCTACACAGAAACTGCACAGCATAATTCTCTTCTTATCCGATTGACCTTGAATTTTGTTTTAAAATCTGCCCTAGCTTAAGTTTTTTAGCCTTGGGGAAAATATTGCCAGATAAGAGACAGAAAACCAGCCTCTATTTCTTGCATTATCTTAATACACTTATCTGACCTGCTTAGAAATCAAATATTTGAGTACCTGTCTTCTTTCAAGAATCATTGTCAATTTTCTTTTGCAGCATTAAATAAAAAGTTCAAGTTTGGGTTCACTCATTCATCACTTTTCAGCATTATTTTTACCTGCATTGCTTCATCAATATTTTTCATATGACTACTAAGAAATATATGTGGATGGTGATTATTTTGCAAGCCATCTTCTAAGAATGGTTAATGAGGCATGTACAAAATTTGGAAGTAAGGGTTTGTAGGAAGATCCTGTTGTTTGACCATTTCCTGAACGTGTGAAGGTCTTGATTAAAATAGTTGCCTCTGCAAGTTCATTAAACCCATGCTTAAAAAAAACAAAAACAAAACACCAAACAACCTTTAATTTGTCATTTGTGTGGAAAAGGCTATTTGGACTCACAGGGTCTTCAGGTAAATGTGTCTGAGTGAATAAATGGTTGAAATAAATTAGTTTGTCTAGTTGCATTCCCAAAGATGAGTCTTTCAGAGGCTAAAGAACCTTATCAGAACAGGAACAGAGAACTTTCCTTTCTGCTGCATCTACCCTTTCTGTATCTCCAGCATTATGGTATCCTCACTGTTCTATGGCACTAAATATAGAAGAAAGAAAACTCTGGAGTAATAATTTTTTTTGCCTCTTTTCATTAACAGAAACTTTTTCTCTTATTCTTAGTTGTCAACACAGATGATGGTCCCAGAGCTCTTACATTGGAGGATTATTTGAATGGAAACTTCCAGTATAAAACATTTTTTCCATATTGGGTGTCAGGTAAGTAAAACCTTTTCTCAAACATAGATAAGCCTTTCTAATGTGTATTTCAAGACTGGTTTGCGCAGACTGAGAAAAGTATTTTCCTTCCAGTTTTACTTTGAATGAATGCTAACTATGAAATTAAACAATGTGTTAGTCAAAACTTATGGTTGAAATTTACTGTTCTGTCAGTCATTCTAGAAAATCCAGGTATTTGATGTTTCAACAGACATGTCTGAGTCAATATAAACTGTAATTTTACAGAGGGCTTCGGTGTTTTATTTCTTTTACTGTCATATTCATTGCAGCAAGTGAAAGAAATTTGTCAATGTGTCAGTCATTCCTTAAGTAATCTCCTTTTCGTGCTTTTCATGGCACTTTTTCACTTGTAGTGATTGAGGTAGTCTGTCTTACAGGCCCTGTTCTTTGTTTTCAGTAGTACCTGGCTCTGCAATGAGGCCAGCTGTTCTAATTTCATTTAAGGAAGTGCTGACACTGCTGAAATTCCTGAGTTCCAGGATATTGCATAGAAGATAAAGTTGAATTTCTAAGTTCCTTAAGGTGGAGACATGAAGTTAATTGCTGCTGATATAAACGTGTCTGTGTGTGGCTGAAGTGCTGCTCTTGTCACTGAACTGCACAGCCCAGGCAGACTGGAGCAAGCCTGAATTACATTCTAGCACACATACTACTCCCATCTCTGTGCTGCCTCAAGCACTGTTCTCTGCCAGTAGCAAGAACCATTGTGCACATTCACATGAAGTTTCACCAAGCTAGTTTTAGCCCACAATTTTAGAGCTAAAGTAAAGCCTTAGATGGCATTGCTTGCAGTGGTTCAATTTTACAATTAACAGTTTGAAGGATGTTGATACCACTTGTATGATTTAAAAATTAGGTCTCTGTTAGAATTCTGTCTGAATGTCTGAAGAACGTAGGCAGCATATCACCTAAACCGAATATTCTTCTTCTCTCTTTATAACTTTCTCACTTAGACTTATCTTTCCTTTTAACAGTCACAAAACTTGCACAAGAGTCATGCCATAGATTCCATAGATAGTCATGCCTACAGCATTCCATATGTCTACTTCTGAAACAAGGAGTTAAAATTGTATATCTTATCCTAAGGGTGATTTTAAACACAAATACTGTTACACAAATCACACAGGAGTGCTCAGAAAATCCAAGGATGATCTAATTTCCTAAAAATTAACATCTTCACAATGTTTCAGGCTGCTTTTTAACTTTTAGTCTTGTTTTCTAGCAAATTACAAATATGTAATTCCTTCTCTCTGTTTATAGCAGTGAAAATAATAATCTGAAACTAAAATTCTAGTCTTCATCCTCTACCAAACTATGGCTCAGATCTTGATCACCGGCAGGGTTAAATTCCATTTTCAGTGAAGCCCACTCAGCCTCATTTTGTAGGACTTGTGTGAGTAAGGGCAGAGTCATGCAGTGTCAGTTGCATGGTACTGCTGTTATCTGCAGAATATACAAATGAGAATGTTCTGGTAAAATGATAAACAAAAATATTTTTCTTTAAAAAATTTACATTTTGATACTGACTTTCTAATGAGTCTGTCACTGGAATTCTTAATCAGACATTGATGAGAATAAAATCTGGCATTTAATTGTAAAGTTAAATAGTTGATTCTGTGTGCAGTGTATAATCTCAGGAATGTACTCAAGAACCCTGAAGACAGTTTCTTGATAACTCTACCTCAGCATCATTAGAAGAAAAACATTTTTTATGTAGATGCCAAAAGATATTTGCTTAAAACCTAATCTTTGAAAGAGGTGTGAATCCGTTGATAAACAGATTTGTTCTGTAGTATCTTCTGTGAAGGTAACAGACATTTTATCTTGTTTATAAAGATAATGAATATCTTCATCAGTCTGCGGAAGATGATATTATTCTTTACAATGTTGAAATTAATTATGCAACCACCATCATGACAAACAGCACAATGGTATGTACTTTTTTAATGAATAAAAAGGTAGAAAAGTGCAGTTGTATTTCAAGTTACAGTTTAAAAGTGAGTGAGACTAGAATCTAATCTTAATTTTTCAGAAACAAGTTAATGCTTCAAATTATGTGATGTCATCAGACCAATATTTCATAGCTCTGGAAAGCAATTATTCAAAGGTAATTATTTTAATATAACTTTTAATGTAATGTTTAATTTTATTTAGTATTTTGTTGATTGTGTTTACCGCAGATAAATGTTTCTTGGTGCTTTCTTGCGAAAGGGGTAGGCTGTGAAGAGGCAGCTGATTATTTGTAATTAGATTATCTTTTTCAAAGCTAATAGTATTCTCTTGCTTCATTCATGCAGCTGTGGAGATACTCTTATACAGCATCATATCACATTTATGATCTCATAAATGGGTAAGGCCTGATATTTCTTACAGAGAGCTGTGGTGAATACACTGTAGTGATGTGCTTGCAAGCATTCACTCCAAAGCTGTAGTAATGTGACTACCAACTTGCTTTGCTTTTGCCTAAATCTGTCAGGTTACTTGTTTGTTTGAGAAAAAAAATGTTCTCTGGGAAAAATCATACATTTTTTTCATCTGGATTGATTTTTATTTCATGCCCTAAAACTTTCATTGCTCAATATTCTCTTTTGTCTCCATCTCCTTCTACTAATTCATTATTTTTATCACTGATCTAATCTTCAGCTTTCCTAAAACTCTTGTAACAGCTCATCCTGCATTCCTCAAAAGTCCAGAGCTTCTCCCATGGTATTTGATCTCTTTCCCAAGATTGCCCAAACCACTCCCCTTTCCACCCAAATCCAAAGGAGGTCATCTGCCTCTGCAATCACCTTTTTATGCTGTAAGTAGCAGTGTGACCAAATGCTTCTTAGTTCTGAGCAGCAGGGGCTGTACTGAGCTGCACCATTCTTGGGAAACTGTTGGCTCAAGGTGACAGGAAGAAGTTGCTGCAAACTAATGTGTGTAGAGACCTATAGGATCCTCAACAAGTGCTGGACGTGCTGCTGTCACACCTGCCTCGGTGTATGCTGAGTTCACATTTCCCAATAACCCACTGAGAATATGATGCAGACTGCAGCTACAGCAGATGACTGTAGGTGCTTGTGCAGCATTTGGAAAGAGATAAGGCTGGCTCTTCAGGCTGTTGGATAGGTTTTCAAAGGAGCAAGTTTAAGCCTTTGCCAGCACTGGTGCACACCATGTTAACTGCATGCCTCTGCCTGCCTTAATTGTGCATTGCTCAAGAAAAATAAGCAGTTAGAAAATAACCTTGTGACTTTTTTATTAATGTACAGTATAATGATCCATTTGCACTGTGCACAAAAAGCCATCTCAACTTCTTTCCTTTTTTTAGTGGTTTTGTAACAGAAAATCAGCTTCCACATAAAATTCAGTATATATCCTGGTCACCCGTTGGACACAAATTGGTTAGTAAAGATAATTAAGTGCTAGAATGAGTTTGCTTTGTATGGCTAAAAGACATTTATCTGCCTTTGGTTATGAGCAATAATGACACAGAAAACAGTTTTAACTTGTTCAGATTTTACTGTCTGTCTCAATAGAAGAATAATCTGTGTTCTCAGGTACACCATGTGTTTCAGTTTGCTCACCAGTCTCTATCCAGAACTGACCCAAATAATTTTATATAAGATTAAATGCAGTTTCAAGGCCTGAAAACCAATTGGTTTCCCTTTGATGCTGAGTAACACATGAATTTAAAATGGAGATTTAAAGATATAATAATTAAAACCTGTTCTAAAATTTCTACTGAACATAGAATTTGGCCTGTAATGTATATTTTTTTTGCTGAGGTACCAACTCTTGCAGAATTTACAAGGGCTATTAGTGTACCACTTCCCATTTTGTATTCATTAGGTCTTGCTAGTGTAATGACTATTGAGTTGTGACTGCAGAAGATCTTGCTCTAATCCTGTTATTGCCTGTACTCTTAAAAAAACCCTTTTTGTCTTTAGGTATATGTATATCAGAATAATATCTATTTGAAACAAAGTCCCAGAGAGGCGCCAATTAAAATAACTAGTGATGGAAAACAGAATGAAATATTTAATGGGATTCCTGACTGGGTCTATGAAGGTAAGTAAATCTTGAAGGGCAACAACACGATAAATGCTCTGTTTAGAATGGTTCCGGTTTTTACAATCCATTTAAAAATATATGTGATGATACTCCTTTTTTTAAGCCCTAAGGATTACTTCATTTTCCATATTGGATTTGCTGCACAATGTATAAATTTTGTATTCATAACACATAACCAAAATCCTGAGTCTTTGTTACTGAAACTGTATCAGAACTCTACAAAGTTCTCTTCCTTCTGATGCAAAGGCAGAGGCTGGAAATTAAGATTTAAAGTTGTAATTACAGTGCAAATTTGGCACTTTAGTGCATCCAAAGAAATTTTAAAAAAACTTGCCCACAGGAAAATCCCAAGTGAGTTAAGTGGGATCTGTGTGCATGTTTTGAGATGTTTGATGTTATTTATTTAGTGTAACTGTCTTTATGTGTCTAGATCGATGACTAGAGTGCTAAAATAGATTGGAAGATAGATTACAGTTATAAACTCTTTTTTATTTCCTCAGAGGAGATGCTAGCAACAAAATATGCACTGTGGTGGTCTCCAAGTGGAAGATACTTAGCATATGTACAATTTAATGATTCTGACATACCAGTTATTGAATATTCATATTTTGGTGAGGACCAGTATCCTAGAAAAGTAACTATCCCATACCCTAAGGTATGTTTTATCATTCTTTTGTCTTCCTTTCTGTTGAGAAATGAGTTACAACAATGAGAAAATTAACTGTGCTTAATTCCCTAAGTATTACCGTGGCTAAATCCATTGTGACTTAAATGAAAAAAAACAAGCTTGGTCTAAGTTCTGGAAAGCTGTAGGTACTTACGAAATTTAAATATAATTTAAATATAATATCAATGAAATAACTGGAATTACTGATTTAGGTAAAAAGCATATGCAAAAGTGCACACTTACATAGTCAAGCCTCAATATTTTTCAATTCAATTTACTTATTCTAATGTGTAAACTATGCAGTTGTTATTCTTCATTATAGTAAATAAATTATGAGACTAAATTATTTTTTATTTTTGAAAAAAAAGGCTATGGCAGCTTCACTTTATTTGCACACTTCATAGTTCTTTTTGATCTCAAGGGGCTTTGGGTTTTAATTGCTTTCAAGTGGCAGATCTAAGGTAAGAAGGTTTTGGGTTGGCATTTCATCAGCATGTATTAGAGAGCTCTCCTGACTCTTATCATGTTCGTATGATTGCAGGGGATCATGTTAATGTATCTTAAGAATTTGCTCACCTGTCAGCTGGGTCACAGTTCTAAAGTAAAACTGGATGGTTTAGACCGCACAAGGAGAAGAATTTAAAAACTGATAACGTATGCGGTGAAGAAGCAACCGCGAAATCACTTTAAGCAACCATTTCCCAGCTGGGATGTCAAACAGCACTTGCAATCATGTGAATAAACTTTATTTCTTATATGAGTTTCATGCTGAAGTCAGTGTAACGTGTGCTGCAAAGACCCACACTGCAAACAGAAAAGTGGTTCTCATCAAGCACATTTTCTCTAGAGAAAGGCACTAAACTCAAATGTTTAAAAGGCTTTCTTCATGTATGAAATGATACAAAATTAAGTATGTACTATTGCTGCAGTGTCACTCTGAGATCTTGTAAGACCATTTGCTCTATTATACTCAACTGAATTCATATTTTGTAACCTGTCTACTTTCCTGCAAAAAGTGCTTTAATTTTCCTCAATCTGAATTATTCAGAGCCTGGTTTTAATAACCTAAAACATTTTCTTTGAAGGCTGGAGCTAAAAATCCGACTGTTAAAGTGTTTATTGTAGACACTACTAACTCTGAAGCATATGGTCCTAAGGAGGTGCCAGCTCCTGCAATCATAGCATCCAGGTAGTGTGCCCTCAACTGTGTCTTTTCTTGCTTAAAAAATGGTTTTGTCTATTTGTTTTAAATGCTTGAACCTCTGAGTTGTACTTTTTCTAACAGTGTACTGCCATATTAAACTCCTAGAAGGATCAGAAGCTAACTAGAAGAGTATTTTTATTTTGGCTGTCCATATAATGTATTGTTACAAAGGATAAAAAAGTATCTTAAAACAGTGGAAGCTTTGCTGTTGTTTTTCAGAGAACAGTGTGGGGGATGCAATCTGTAGCAATGTTTATATACTCCTGTTGTTTAATAACTGCATAACTGCCCTTTCTTCCTTTTTTTTTTTTTTAATATTTTAGTGATCACTATTTTACTTGGCTTACTTGGGTGACAGATACTCGAATCTGTTTGCAGTGGCTGAAGAGAATACAGAATTTTTCAGTCTTAGCTATTTGTGACTTCAAAGAGCATTCTCATACTTGGGACTGTCCAGAGGTAATGAAGTTGGAAATAGAAATCTAAAATTACTGAAATTAGCATGTGTTCATCCCTGCCATAATTATATTTTACAGTGTTTTATCACAATAATCTTTTACTAGTAGTGATACCTTTTTCAGTATTTTAATTGCTGGAAGAGTGATGAAAAATATTAATTACTCTGGGAAATAAAATCACCACATTTTTTCTTTGTGAAGCTGAAATAACAACCAAACCAAGAAAACAGCAACCACCACCAGAAAAATGCTATTGACAGGCTTTCAGTAATGTTGTTTATTTCCTGCTTGTGTTAGCATCTTCAAAAGTGGAACCATATAGGATCTGTACTTTTTTTAAAGAAAATCTTATTATGCCATGTTGAAATTCCATACTAAGTCTGACTAAATCATGTCCTTTTAGATTAATGTTAGATTATTTGAAAGAACATACACATTAATAGTAAGGCAAGTTTTCTGGTAGAAGAAATTCTTCTGTTTTATCAAATCATACAGTTCTAGACAGTAGGCAATTTTTCAGAAATACAATCAGATCTGAAAAGAAAACTTCAGGCTAATTGCAACAGTGACTACATTTTGTTTCAGTATGTCATTCTGTGATTTAGTCAGTTGGGAAAGAAGACCGTGCTCTGCTGACCAGAACAGAGCTTTGTAAAGCTTGAAGAGTGTACACAGAGATCATATAGATCCTGAAGGAAAGACAACCCTGAATTTCAGTAACTCTAGTGCAGAGATCTCATTTGTTGTCTTTTGGTACTGGTGCTTTTCGCTTATCTTTTTCTTAGGGTTCATGGTACAGAACACCTATTAAAACTAACATTAGATGAAACCTTGAACTAATAGGAAATAAAAGGCAAGAACATTTATAAAATCATTCTGTATAAATTATAAATTCAGATTTTATTGACACAGCCTTTTCAAGATGAAAATAATTTTTACTCCTCTTTAACATGAAAACTGTTGCAAATTTGAAGGGAATTTAAGGTCCTGTTATTTCAAAAACATTGTCATTGAAGTAGCATTGCTCAAAAAAAATTGTAATTTATTAGAAAAAAAGCATGTTTAATGCAGAGTTTGCTACATTTCCTCCAAGTAAGCTATATTTTAATAATTACATATTTTAATGGAAAGAAAAAACATATAAGGTTTCTAGTATTCTACCACAATCCGCTGAAGTACTTTAACACTGCCTTAACTTTTAGCACATAACCAGTTTTATTTACTTCAGTAGATCTGTTTATGTGTTTAAAATTAAGCATGTGCTTAATTGCTTTGCTGGAACCAGACCAGACTAGACCAATTAAGATCTTTCAGGACAGTGTTCATGATCCTTGTTTAATTGCATTTTTCTATGAAACCTTATTTATGGAGTCACTACTGACGTTTCTATAATTCTGTATTTATACAGTGATACAATGCTTTTATCACATTAAAGTTTGCACAAATGGCCAATCGAAGGAGTGTGAACAGATGGGACTGCTGCATTAGCTCTATTTGCCATCAGAAAGTATATCTCTGAACATTTCCTTTGGCAAAAATCGTTCTCTTGTTGAATTCAGATTGCATTGAGTCTCTAATGTACAATAAACGTGCTATGTTTTATGTATTTGAAAATAATAACAAAATATAATTTACGAGATGTTCCTAAAGTGTAGATGCATCAGAAATGTTCACATCTTCAGCTCTTGCTCATGTGGCTAGACCACAGAAACCAATGTGAGCAGTGGAACTATTCATATGAGTAAAAGGTAGGCATGTCATTGTGAAATTGAGACTACTCAAATGAGAGAATTTAAATATATCCCTAATGTACTATGTCATCAAGATCTGAGTCATAATTTAAAGAAAGGGAAATAATGTTAGGATGCAGATATAAAACAATACATCCCATTTTTGTTATCTTAAGAAGAAATAAAATCCATCTTTTCCATTGGTAGGTGTGTGGAGCCCTTGCAAAGTACTAAATAGTCTTCTAAGGGACAAGGACCTGCAACATTTCCTCAAGTCACTTTGTGGGGATTAAATTAGAAGGGAGAAAATGTGATTTTTAACAGTAATGAGATTATGTTGAGGATAAGAAATACAAACCATATTTCTTAGAAAGCAAATTTGTTAAATTTATTTCAGACTGTGAAGAAATACTGTATTGAATGAATAGTATAAAGAAAAAATTGCAAGATAAAAAAAGAAATACATTGATTGAATGCAGAATTTTTAAATATATCACTAGAAACTTTGCAAGCAGAACATAAGTACAAATGTAAAATCTCCTTTAACTGCATCATTCATACTCAGTATGACTGTTTCCAAATCAGCTTTAAGAACAAGGAGTTAAGATCTTCCAAATTTATATTCATAGTCTCAGGATGCCTAGTAGTTACATCATCCACTGCTGTAAATCAACATCACAGCTCTGAAATCAAAGAAAATATAAACAAGCTGAAAATCTAAACCACACTTTTGGTATTAATATTCCTGATATTATTTTACTTGGATTTTTGCCAAAAAAAAATAATGAGATTAAGTAGTTGTTCATTCTTGTTTTCAGTGAAAAGGTTGCATAATTGCTTTAAATTTTATTTAGGTCTGATGACAGCCGTTAAAAACAATAGTTTAATTAATGTAATGACTTTAATACAGCAATATTGTTTACTCAGACAACCTCCAACTCACTGAACCTTCATAACAAATATTCTAAAATTCTTAGAATTTTAAATTTTACAGGCAGCTACTGATTTATTTGAAGATTTTGAATCTCCATAAATTCAATTTTCTTAAAGAGTGTACGTTTGCTTTTGTTTTTCAGAATCAACAGCACATAGAAGAGAGTCAAACAGGATGGGCAGGCGGAGTAGGTTTTCTTGTTGCACTCTATTTTAATTCAGTTAAAAGCTGCAGCTTCCTGCATCTTCCCATCAGTGTTTTAAAACATGAAGCAACCTTCTGAGACGTACAGCACTACTGCTTAGGCTTCTTGCACTGTAGGACTGAGACTTTTAATGCCATGCTAGACGTAGTATCTGGCTACCTGCTTTCTAAATTTAAAAACCTATTTCTGCCCCGACCAACTGACTAGACGGGAAAGTTGGTCAAGACAGAAATTAATGAAGTGAGGAAAGTAATGAAAAGAGGTAGATTTATAGTTAAGTGTAATCCTTAGAAGCATTCTGGATCCTAAGAATAGATGTAAAATTCCTGTGGTGACACTAGGGCAAGGGATAAAATGGGCTATCACAGTATCTTAAGAATGAAACCTGTCCAACCAGAACAGTTTTAGTGCCAGGTACTGCACATCTTCTGCTAAGGGGGAGCCTTCAAGGTAAGATACCCCACTTAGAATGGCAGGTGATACTTCTCTGGAGTTACCTCTTAGCAAAAGATGTTTTCTCTGCCCAGTAACCCTAGACAACCATACACCTTTGGAAACTTGCAGTAAAAACAAACCCACAAGGAAATTGTAAGAGCATGAGATCAGTATTTGCGGTCATATAGTCCAACAGTGAATATGTAGTGTTGCTTATATTTACTTTCAGGCAGGGGAAGTTAACAGAATCGAGTGTGTGAAGCTCACACTGCCTGAATATCCTGTAGTGGACTTAACAATGACCTTCAATTTTCAGTGCACTGTCCTTTAAGAAGTATTTTAATGTGAAGATCATATATTTACAAGGATTACTTATTATACTTTTACCTTTTTTTTACCTTTTTTTTTTTTTTTGACACTTCATTTGAGGTTCTGATGACAGATTTTTATTAGAGCTTAAGAATTTGCACACATACATAAATCCCAGCTTTTGCCTTTATGGGCTTTCAAGTATTAGGCATCACAGATAGAGTCTCCAGGAGAATTTAACTTGTGGTCACAAGTCCTAGTTGAGCTTTATATTATTAATATAATTATATTATATTATGTTATTAATATTAATTATATTATATTATGAGTTAATATTATTCAAAAGTTATATTCACTCAGGAATGTTTGACTATGTTTGAAGTGCTTGCAGGTTGTTCCTATGTCTCAATGTTTTGAAAACAAAACTTACAGTTGCAGTAATTAAACCCTGACTGACAATTTTAGTAAAAGAAGTGATTGTTTGAAAGGAAGTAAAAGTTGAATGATATTATCTGGAATAATCTGTTCTTTAAAATTAGTGAAGTAGTTTGGGAAACCTCAGATATCTGTTTCTTTAATGCTATGCTTGCTCAGCGAAACAGCCAAACTTTGAGGTCCACAGGATATTCAGTCTGGCACCATTCATGAACATTAGCTTTATTCAGAAATATTTTATTTGTTAAAAATAATTTCTGTAAAAAATAAGTTCTGTTTTTAAATAACTAGAGAAACGTCATTCAGAATATAAAAAATTATTTCATTTACAAGAAGAGAAGTCATTTGTGGTGTTCTTGAGGTATCTATATTAACAGTTTAAGAAATCTCAAATGACAGAAATTGTAACGTGATCACAGGGAGGTTGAATATCACAGGTACAAACCTGTTCAAAGTAGTTTGTCCCATTTGAACTGATTAAATAGTCTTGTTACTTTTAGTATGTGTAGTATAATCCGCCAAACAGCTTGGACAGTCTTATGTCTCATCTACTGTTTTTCTTCCATTGTTTCAGTTCTTTGTTTCTGCACCATATTTTACATCAGACAGCAGTTCATACTACAAAATTTTTAGTGACAAAAGTGGTTATAAGCATATTCATTACATCAATGGCTCTGTGGTAAGTCAATCAAAGTGTCCTACATTGATCTAGTGTCCTGAAATAATTCTACAATATTCAGTAACTTAAATGTCTCGCTACACAGGAGAATGCAATCCAAGTTACAAGTGGAGAATGGGAGGCAATATACATTTTCAGAGTAACAAATGATGCAATGTAAGTGTCATGAAGAAAAAAGGTTGCAGTAAAACCAACGCTTAATCATTTGAACACCATTTGTTAACTCGATAGATTATAATTAGGTGTAATTTGTTTTTTATCTGAATGTATCCACAACAAGGCACTGCATAGGGTTGTAAACATGATTTACTTATGAAAGATTCTTTGCAAATTGCGCTCAATTTTCTATTTATTTTTATCACCCATCTTAGAGAGGCTTATTTAAAAACATTTAATTTCATCATGTGGTTAACCCCCACACAATTTGCAGTTACTTGTCTTTTTATGGTCTCTCATTCAGCTTACAGTATAGATAGAAACTGCTTACATAATTGGAGAGATTAGCTCATGAGAATTAAGATAGAACTCCTATTTATATGGTTTATGTGTCACCCAATCATAGTCTGAACAAAGATTGATTAAGATGAAAGGTATATAAGCTTAACTACTCTTCCATCACATGCAGAAATCTCAAAAAGTCTAAATTAACTTCCAAGACGGCTTTTCATCTTGATGCTTGCTCATAGGTCATCTCTTTATGGATTATTTATTAACATATAAATGAATTTGCAGTTTCTATTCAAGCAATGAATTTGAAGGCTATCCAGGAAGAAGGAATATTTACAAGTAAGTGTTATCAACATTATCTTAATGATAGTAGGTGAATAGAAGATGTCTCTGAATTTGTCAATAAAACAACTTAGTTTCAATATGTTTAATCTGTAATTTAACAAGCTATTTTAACTAAATCTTAACCTTGGATTCTGTCTGACAATTGAGGAGAAATGACATCTAACATTTAAATACACTCTTGAGGGAAAATTGATAAAAAGGCCAAGCATTTATTTTTTAATTAACTGTTCCGAAAGTACAGGGCCTGCATTCAAGAATATGAGACAGACACATGTAAAGTTAATTTTAGCAAAATAACAATTGTTTTATTTGATTTTTCTCTTAGAATCAGCATTGGAAGTAAACCTATGAGAAAACAATGCATTACTTGCAATTTAAGGAAAGAGAGATGTCAATATTACACAGCAAGATTCAGTGAACGTTCTAAGTATTATGCCTTGATCTGTTATGGTATGTATGGCATGGCAGCAAACATATAATCAGTTCTTCTTTAAAATTTATAGCACTGTGGTTAATACTGATTACCCCAAATAATTTTTGTATGACTCACAGAAATTTCACAGTAACCAGGAAAGATTTCCAGAAAGAGACTTCCCAAGTTCAAAAATTTTGTGAAGATGTTCCAGTAAATACAGATATATTCAGGATTTTTTTTACTTTTTCAACAAAAAGCTTGGGATTTGAAGAATTAAAAACAAAATTTTGAATGTCTTTCATGTCACAAAACAGATTTTAATCCAGCTCATGAGAGCCATGTTTTTCTTGCAGCAGCCAGAGCAGGATTTAGAAACATATACTCTTTTCCAGCTTATGTGATCAAAGTTAGCTGTGAGAAATTAGTTTACTGTATTTCCCAACTGAAAATATTAAGACCTGTGTCAGCCATAAATACTGGCTGTTTAGCACCTTAGAACATTTTTAATAACTGATCTAAGAAAAATTCAGTTCAAGATATGTGATCATTGGATCCGCTTGCAAGACAAAAGTATGAAATGGAGTCATCTCTTTTGTAATAAATTAGGTGATTTCAGTGATCTGAGGTTTCATCCACTGCTGTACTCAAAAAACAGTGACATCACAATCTAAAAAAAAAGAGGAAAAGTATCCAAGGTTTTCCTTTTGTGTACTTCTTATAAAGTTTACTGTTCCTGTGATTCTGCACTGACTGATCAGCTGAAAAGTTCCTTAGAACTTCTCTTGATCAGAGAACCAAATGTAGCAAATAACAACACCTTTCAATCATTCTTGCACAAAATAGTCAGTAAGGTCGTCACCATGTGAAAGGCATGCACCTTCACAAATACGATGTGACATGTTCTCAGAAGAATGTTTCACATTGTTAGTTCTGCATTCACCTTACGTAATCACATCTCAGGTATTAACTAGATGTCACTTCATCTCTAGGGAGGAAGCGTTAGGAGATGTAAAGTTGCTTCTATTATGTTTGCTAAGCAATGCCTGTGTATATACAAGTCTTTGTACACACAGTACCTTATGTATTGCAGCAGGGACTAGTGAGTTATACAGCTGAAAATATTCAGATTTGTGCATAAACTTTGAGCTCTTTAGCTCCTGTCAGTTATCAATGTTAATTTAATATACACTGCATCTCCAAATTCCAGCTTCAAACTGTAAACTGGCTTTTTATCATTCTTACAACAGGTCCTGGGATTCCCATTTCTACTCTTTTTGAGAACCATGGTGATAGAGGTACCGCAAGTATCCTGCCTATTTCTGAACAATTGGTATACTCCTTTACCTCTAATCCAGATCAAGGTGTTCTAATACAATACTTAGGATTGTCATCAAGAAGCCTTTCATCTTCTTTGATATTAAAATAGTGTCTTTCTAGATTTGTTCAGTAGTAATATCCAAACATGAATGAACACACCGATGCGTTTAACTCAATTCCCGAGTCCAGCACTTTTAAAGCATCCTGCTATTTTTCCTGTTTACAGACTGTAGATAAAATGAACATGGGCAATTCTTTGTCTATCAAATTTTGAGTCAAACTTTGCAGAAAACATTATTGTGATTTCCAGAATATTCCTTTTCATATTTTGATGAACACAAGACTTTCTTTTTCATAAGGCAACACTACCTTATACAAAAGACAATAGTGTACTCTTTAGAGTTTAAAGTTTGACCTATTGTACTGTACTAATTAGAGTTTGGATCAATGACTTCAGCCATCAGCAGAGATGTCAGAGAAGAGCAGAAGCTCTTTCAGAGAATCAGTTCAAATAACTGCTTCAGACAAGTTGTAATTATTGATACAAAGTGTGATCTTCAGCAAGAAAAATTCAGAGTCCTTATTCTTTAAGTAGCCTGTTAGTGAAAACTGCAACCAAGCAAAGCAGGAACTTTCTGTGAAAATATTAATTGTTCTGCAGTGAATCTTCTCTCTCTGTCCCGTTTTTTTCCCTAAAAGTTCTTCTCCAACTTTAAGCCTTCAGTTCCTGGAATGTTATGAAAACTAGCATGGTTCTGTATAATCTTCAGTGATTTAGCATTCCCTTCCTTCCCCAATAATCAGTGGAAATGAACTGGTAGGTGTAATGGTCCTTACAGTTCAGCCTGCATTGATAACCCACTTGTTAAACTGAGTGTTGATCAAAAGACACACAAAAACATAAGGAAGACAAATGCCACAGTATTGTTAAATTAACTTAATCCATGGTGATCCATGTAAAAGTCAGTGGATTGCAACATCATATTATTTAGTCTCCAGCAGTAGTTGGTACACCTTATTTTATAACCACTTAAAAAATTTTGCAAATGGAAGATAGATTAATGTGTCTGTTGCAGTTATGATATAAAAACTGTGTTCTGGTATTTCTTTTGCAGAAGGTTTAAATAAATTTAAATGTTTAAATACAGTGCATGCATGGATTTTTTTAATATTTAATCCATTGTTATCACTCTCTGTTTTTCCTGATTCACTGTTATCTTTTATATAAAGGGCCCCTACTATATTATCAAACTATGCATTGCTTGAAATGCAACTAAGGGCCAAGTGCAGTTACGTGTTTCTTAACCTCTCTGCAGCAGAGAACAATTTCCTGTAATGGATTTTCACCATTGGTTTCATCATGGCTCCCTCTTCTGTGCTGTTATTCCCAGGAATAAAAACAAATTCAGGCTTCTCTTTGACTTCATCATTACCTTTTTTGAATTAATTTTCCTTCAGTTCCTTGCTTTCATAATCTCTTCTGTGGTGCAAAACTATTTTTAGTAAATCCATTTTCATCACAGTTGGCAGCATTTTGAAACTATATTACCCATGAATTTTAGTAGGAGACACTTAAACTGACATAGATCAGTTTGGAAGTTCCTTCCAGGATGCCTACAGTTCAGTTGTGGTAATGGGGAAGTTTCAGGAGTTTTAAGGGGAAGGATGGAAAAGAGTTCAGCTGAGTTTGCATGAGCATCCAAAGGCATGATGATCTTTCAGCCATAAAAAAACCCACTTGAATCCGCAAATCTTGTCAAGAGTACTTTGAAAGAACAAATTCCAGTATTATATTTCTGGCATGTCCTAAGCATTACCTAGCTCAATATATGTTGAGAGAAGAATATTTCTTGTACTTTTTTGAACATTTCCAGAAATAAGGAGAGAAAGGTAAAGGAAAAAAGAAAAATCTCCTGCAGTTTTAAAAGGTTCTTTCATTCTGAAAGTGAAGCTAAAAGTCACAGATTTCCATTATGTTTCCAATATTCTTCATCCCTCACTACTCATGGGAAAACTCGTAAATAAACAAGACCCAATGGAGTCATAATATACAGTTCTGCAGTCTGTCCTGTAAGTTAATTAAATTTTAAACAGTAACTTTTTAATTATGTAACTGTAAATTTGGTCTAAAGCAAGTAAAACAATAAATGTTAGTACTGTTTAGATTTTAAAAAGAAAAAAAAATTTAAAAAGGTTTACTAAGTGAGCAGTAATATGGACAGTGAGATGGTAAATCTGGTGCCTTTGTGTAGGAGCATATAATACAGTGATTAAGTGAAGATTTGCCGTAACCCCTTGAGAAATTGAATTTCCTGCATTGCCCAGAAACAAGCTATTCCCTGATGACTGTGTGCTTGACCACACTGCCCAAGGGTCTCAGAAGTTAAACTGATGTTAGTCTGATAAGCAAGAGAGGAGATACAGGAGATACAGGACTGTGTTTTGCACAGTGCCATGAATTTTGCATTTCTAGCTCCCCCATTTTACAAAAGTGGTACGAGGGATCTGCAGGAGAAAGCTGTTTCTTCTTAACATGCGGGACTCTAACACTGAGACACAACATGTGAAATGATTTGCATTGCAGAATGTACATCCTATAAAAATCTAACGAGTTATTTGTGCACTGCAATACCAATGCTTTTCTTTCATTTAGCTATGTGATCAAGCCCAATTAGAAGTGTCTGAATGGATTTCATTATTGTGCTTGTAAAATTCACAGATTTCCGTTCTGTTCTAATAACACAAAGTAAATGAATTTTAATTACTGAAGAGAAATTAGCAATAAATCAGTTAATAATTCAGGCATTTCTTTTACTTAGAGCTCAGAGTATTGGAAGACAACTGGGAATTGCAGTCTGCTTTGCAAGAGATCAGACTGCCAAAAGAAGAAATTAATAAGCTTGAAGTGGATGGCATAAGTAAGACTTACACGTCTTTATTGTACTTTTTATTCTTGCCATTTTAATATTTTGCCTTAATTTTGTTATAGTAAATATTGTTTTTCTGTAGAACAAAGTTGTTAGCCTGTCAGCTTGGGAAGAAGAGGCCTGCTTCTGCCTTGTCCAATAACAGTTAATTTGTCTATGCCTCAGGGTATCTCTCAGTAAAATAGCTGTTAAAATACATTTGTTTCACAACACAAGTTTTTAAAAAATGTGTAATACTATTGGTAAAGAGTTTAAATATTGTGAAAGAACAATATAATATCGTGGTCATAAAATGGGAAATGTAAACTGCTGTTCATGTGTTACACATTGTATTGACTTGCTTGCACTGTTCTTTACAGTGGTGACTTACCAACAGTATCCCATGGTAATAAATCAGTGTAAAGTTCCCAAAACTAATATCTGATAATTTTAAATCAGTTATGCTTTTCTAGGTACCTGCAAAAACTAAGAACCTAGACTTTTGTGAAGTAATAATTTAATGCATAGCTAAATTAAAGTAAATGTGTTTCTTCGAAGCTGTTCTTCAACAGCTCAATATAAACAGTTAATTGCATCAGTTCTGTGATTCACAGTTCGTGCGCTGTGTACTATGTGCTGATTCATGTTCATACCCTGTTACACCAGACTCTGGATTGTGCCTAGAGGAATTGTTTCAACCATTAAGAATCTAATTTTAATTTGTCTTTTCTAGCTTTGTGGTACAAAATGCTTCTACCTCCACAGTTTGATAGATCCAAGAAGTACCCTCTGCTTATTCAGGTGTATGTAATTCTTCCTTTCTTTGAATGTTTTTGTTTTGTTAGAAAACACACTTTTTCTAATTGAACAAAACCTGGGACATTTGCAACATTTTATAAAGCAAAACTACTTAGTTCTGTTTCGTTTGTTGTGGTTTTTTCAATATATTTCTGGAATAGAAATGGAGATCAATAAGGATTTAAATGTTAATCTTAGCATGGTAAGGATTACTTTCTCAGAGGAAGAGAAAGGCTAAAATCATGTGGGGTACTCCTTGCTCTGTAGCTGCTTCTGTTTATGATGAGACAGTCTGAAAGTATTGATTTCAGCTTTGCTAATATGAGAAAATACAAGAGCCTGCTTCATTTTTTAAGAAGAAAAGAAAACTGAGCCATGTGGACTTGCTTGTTAAGAGCATTTGCCATAATTTATTGCAGGCAGAAAAGGCAATAAAAATTGCAGTGGTGAAAAGAAGAAAAAAAATATGCAGAAAGGAGAGCTGAGTGGGTGTAATAAACTTTACATCATTTTTTATTAACCAGTGATGATCCAAAGGTCCAAGAATGCTAGGTATGTTTGAAGTTTAGAGTAGAAGAGTCCTGTCCTTGAGGTCAAATGTGTAATTTGCATTAGACCATTCTCATGAGGAGCGTCTCTGTATTGCTCAGGTATGTGGCGTGTGTTCTGCCAACAGCTCCAACAGCCCATGATTTCCTTACTGAAACAAGGTCAGGGACAGCCAAAAAGTGCAAGGACCTGTATTTCTTTTTGTTTTCTTTTCTGACTGCATGTGGGAGTCAAATGCAAAAAAGCAGAAAAGTGCCAAAAAGGGCTGTTACACCTAAGGAATTTGGAGACAGCAAAGAATTGAATCTTTGGGAGGTGGCTCTTCCCTCAAGGATTCACCTTAGCACAAGCAGCTGATACTGCACTACTTAATCTCAGCTGAAACTAATTATTTGCCTTAGGAATAAGACCTAAATGATTAAAATGTATTTTAGACAGCAAAATTTCATAACTACACGAAAATAGTAGTAGAACTGTTTGTCTGCTGAGCTCTCTGAACCATAGTCATGCACCAAAATACACGTGGAGAAAATGTTATCAGTACCGATAGGTATAGTCCAGTGTCCATTAACCATTTATAAATTTTTAAGTATGAGTTGAAAATATGTAAATTTTCATCCTCAGGTATGGAGGACCTTGCAGTCAGAATGTAAAGGAAACCTTTAGCATTAGCTGGATAACCTATCTTGCAAGCAAAGAGGGAATTATTGTTGCTCTGGTGGATGGCAGAGGGACAGCTTATCAAGGTGACAAGATTTTGCATGCAGTATATCGAAGACTTGGAGTCTATGAAGTTGAGGACCAAATCTCAGCGGTTAAGTAAGTAGATTATCTCCCTGTATAGCTGTTTTATTTATATACCTGTGTGTTGTATACCAAGAAGTAGTAAGGTGAAAGGAATATTGAATTCTCAGCCTTTCTTCTGAAGACCTGAGGTCTCTAGGGTATAAGACAAAAACACTTGTAAGAATAAAATATTAGCATTGCTTGACATCAGTGAGGTTTTGTCTGGTATATTAAGTCCATATACCACTAAGTCTACATTTGGACCTCATGACTTGCATTGCATAAGAGAATCATAAGAGGATTCAATCCTAAGCCTAAAGAAATACAATTGTCAGTGGTGAGAGGTAAGCCAATTATCCATTTTTCTAAAGTTATTTCCTATAGGGCAAGCCTACCTTAGTGACCATAGAGATTAGCCAGAGATCCATAGGGATCCACACTGATTAGCTAAAGGTCAAATGAGAAGTTTGTAGTGAAACTGAATCTGACACAAATGTTCTACAGGTCAATGAGTCACAAAGTTGTATTCTGTGCTGTTGTAGGATAGTTAAGAGCAACAGAAAGTATCTGAGGTCCCCTGATAAGTGTTCCCCAACAGCTCCTCCTTTGCATGAAAACGCTTAAAAGTGTTCCAAGGGAAATCGATTCCCTATGCAGAGATTTTGGGAAGAAGTGAAAGCTGAGAATTGCAAAGAAAGGTTATCTTATTAATTTTACAGATGCAGTAGCACTACTAAAGTGAGCATTTGAAGAAGTGTTAGTTTGAACCCCACAGAGCTGACTGCAAGGCAGGAATTTAGCCTAGACTTTGGTGTGGAATTTGGCCCATCAGAGTATGGATAGATTTCCAGGTGTTTCCAGTAAACACCCTATTTCCTCCTTACCCGACTAAGATACTGGAGTATCTTAGCTGGAAATTGGATGTAGCAACCCAGGTTTTCACAGCTTTCTCTGCTTGTTTGAGAGCACTGCCTGTATTTACAAGTATGTGTGAAGAGGATATCTGTTCCTTCCTCTTTCTGCTTTGTGATAATTCATTCCCTCCTCAATGTTATAAATATAAATGAACCATTATCCTTTTCAGTGACAAATGAAACAGAATAGCTGTATATCATGTTAAGTTTTTCTATTATTTTGTTTTCTATCTTGAAACTTTTAGGAGGAGTGGCATACTTCAAAATATCACAAGAATGCTTCTATATTATTCTGAATAGTCACTTAGACATAGAATATCAGAGGGAACCTAAACTCATTCTGCAGTTGCAAAATCTGCTGAGACAGGCCATGAAAAATGACCTCAGACTTCACACTTCCCAGTTTTCTGTCAGCACCTAGACTAAATTTTTATTCAGTTAAATGTAGTGCATTCCATCTTCCTGATCTAACACATGGATTAAGATGCATGATTTTCAGAGAGCCTCTATACTCCAGGGGGAAGTTCTTGGAGGGCTTTTACTGTAGGTGGAGCCCCCAGGATTAAGACAGTAATATAACAAAGCTGAATAATTGTTTGGCTTTTCTAACGCTGTCCCACCCAGATACTATCCTATATTTTGGGTGTTGTCAATCACTTGGGCTTGTCCTAGTAAATAAGGCTACTATGTGTCCTGGTGTGTATCTGAACCTATTGTGTTTGTCTGTCACTCTCAACCCTTTGTGGTCTTTTGCCTCATCCTCTTTTCTTTGCTATTGCTAATACATCTTTAAAAATACAGCCTCCACGCTCTGATGCAGGATATTTGTAGGAGATCTAATATTTATGGTTCTCTTTGACCTGTTTGACTCTTGAGACATAAGAAGTTTTGCACCTTTTATACATTTCAAGGTTATTACCTACTTGGAGCATTAGTAGATGATTCCTTCATTATTATTTTTTATTAAAGTAGCCATAAGAGCTTTTTACATTTCAGGCACATAAAACAAAAGCTTATTTCTCCAGGGAATCCCTGATCTCCTCTTGAGAAATCAAAGTATTAACTCACTGTGACATCAGTATGTTGAGTATCTTGCACAATGAAGTCTGAATATTAATGGTAATCCAGCACCTCTGGCACTAAAGGAATGAAAATTTTCCTCATCCACTGGAACAAAAAATATTACGATGAAAGTATTAATTTCAGCACTTTTATTATTTCAGGAAAAATTCTTCCTCTTCCCTTTCAACGCCTAATGACTGAATAGTTGATGCTTTGCAGAAATCAGGCATGCTATGTTGATTGTCAGTTTGCTCAAATTGGTGGGATATGTGGAAAAAAGTAAAAGAAAAACTATTTTTTGCTAATTTTCTTGTGGTACTAGCAAATTTTTGCAATAATGGATTTATTTCTGTGATTTTATTTTCCACAGAAAATTTATAGAAATGGGCTTTATTGATGAGAAACGTATAGCAATATGGGGCTGGGTAAGTGATTGGAGTTTTTATATCTATATTTAAATAATCTGGCAGTATAATTTTTTTATTATTATTCCTGTTTCTTTCTTAAATATGTATAAAATTTCTTCTGCAAATGTGTGATGGTATTGCCAAAGGGGATGGTTCCTGCTGGTACTTATATACATGCAATTGCAACAGTTTAAGCCCCCAAAAATGAATCTTTGGCAGCTAAAGAGGGAATTTTGAAACGCTCATGTCTAATACACTGTTTGGACTGGAAGTTAAGCCAAATAAAGACATTTTAATTGGCTTTACGTTTAATTTAGGGACTTACTGGCATAATGTCAAAATTCAAGTATTGTCCTTTCTGATCTGAGATTAAAATAGCGAGAAAAATCCTATGACTATCTCTCATGAGAAAATGTGACCTGTGCATCATCCTGAATCACTGTGTACTTGGCTGGCTTTGCAATGGTCATCAGGGATGAATCTGGGTCTGAGGGGTTTATAACATTGACAGTTTCACTAAGATGTGGAAAAACTGGACAGTATGGGAGTAATTCCAAATTATTAGCCAGTTTATTTTTCATCTTTGTTTTTTTCATGTATTTCTCTTTGTAATGCTCCCAGAACCTTAAAGAGCCAGATGTATTGCCTGATTTTAGGCAGCACATGAGCAGAGTTGCTAAAATCTTTCTATGAAGCTTCTACCAACCAGTATTTAAGTTACTTTGGTACAGTTACTACTCTAACACCAGAATAAAATGGTGAAATTAAGTGACACAGACACTTAGAAATGAATAATTCTGAAGTGACATTAGGTAATTTAAGGCCTCAAGAAAATATTTTCTTTTTTAAATCACATCATATTTTATTTCACTACAGTGTTTCCAAAACCAGCTATGAGCTTGGACACATTGTATTCCAGTAGTGGATATAATATTTACATCAAGGCACTACTACCAAGCCTATCAGTGTTTTTTTCCAATTTATTTCCAATTTATTATACCATTCCTGGTCTATAAGCTTTGAAAGGAGTTGAAAGGTATTTCCTTATTTATAGGCTGCAGCTTGGTGAGTGTGCATGAACTTGTGCTTTCAGACTCATCAAACTCTTCAAGATGGCAAAAGCTCTTAAATAAGCACTAAAGTAATTTGGGTTGTGAACTCTCTCTCTCGGCCTGTTACACTGAATATATTTATCTGCCCAATCCTAATCCCTTACTTTTTAGCCTTGTGGACTGATTTTTTGAAAGATCAAATGAGAAAATCAAATGAGTTGGAAAAATTCTACGGATTACTGTTCGTACTACTATATCCCTCACTGTCATTACAAGCTGAAAAGTCAACAGGATGGACTAACTTTACTTCTGTACAAAAAAAAATTAATAATTCTGCTTATATCCCTTAGTTTTTCATATGATGCTGAAGTAATCTTCAGAATTTTTCATGACACACCATATTTTTATCCCTTCCTCCATTCCAAAAGTAAACAGAAACCCATTATTTTGCAAAGACTTCATACGAGTTTTTCTAACCTCAGTTCCACATCCTGTGGAGAGCTTTTTATTTACATTATTTTCCTGTCTCAGCAACTAGCTCCAGTTTCACAGATCTATTCTTATATCCAGGCTTACTTACTGCTTTACCCTTCTTACTTATTCTTCCTTTCTGGGCCCCAGTCTGAGGAATCAGGCCAAAAAATACTAGGAACAGTGGCAGGCAGTAGGGAGGAATTAGCTTCATCCTGAGTTAGATGAGTACATTAGTACTGATGATTGAGTTGGTTCAATATGCTTATCTTTAGCAAAAACTAGGTAGTTTGTTAAGGGAGGGAAAAAGCCTCTAACTCTTCTTGAGGTGCATCTTGAAAGGATGAGAGGCATTGAAAACAAGCTGCCAGAAGAAAAGTTTCTATTTGGTTTTAAAAAAAAAAAGTCAACATTGATCACTGTTGAAGATTGAGTGGAGAGGACGTGTACTTTGGATGTGACTGTGATTGGTATCATTTACATCTGAAATTAGCCTAGTTTTGAGCTATAGGTTGTGTTAGATTACTGTGAAGGATGCTACCAAATTAAATTTCTCTGTGATTGTAAGTGGTAATAAAAGCAGTATCCTGTGATAAACATTGTAGAAGTAGGAAAAAAAGAAGTGATTTGATAAAATTGTCTAATCTCTTTCACAAGAAATTGCATCAGATCCATTTGATACAAAAAATTAATTTCAAAAATAAACCTCAACCTTTTGTTACTTTGTCTTCCATGCATTCAAAGCAAATTAGTTAATTTGGAATTAATTTATAGAAGTTTGATTCAGAGATCAGAATGATACTTCACCAGTAATTTTAAACTGTCTGTGATTTCCTCCTAGTCCTATGGTGGCTATGTAACTTCTTTGGCACTTGGATCTGGCAGTGGAGTATTTAAATGTGGAATGGCTGTGGCTCCTGTTTCCAGCTGGGAATATTACGGTATGGAAACTTGTTATAAATACTGACTTGGAAAGCAAGATGTAGCATTTAATGACTTCTTAAATTAAATCATTGCAAGAGATTGGCAATTTGAAACATAAAGACATTTAAATTACCTAGATTTAAAACTTTTAAGACCTTAAGTTTAATGTTTTTCTTGCTGAAAATAACTGAGTGCAACTGGCAGTTTGGAACTGACTTTGTCATAAGGAAGGTATGTCTGGATAATTCCATATGCACTTCTGTAACAGTAAGTGTATAAAGCCCTCTCAATAAACTGCTATTAAGGAGTGATCTGCCTACAAATCCTGTTAAAAGTTTATCACTGAATTCAGAGACAGCTGAACTGATTTATCTGCCAATAACACAGTAATAGTACACTTCAACTTCTGACACCACAGATGAACTGTGTCAGGTATCAGTATTTCTGAGGACTGCAAAGTTGTTTCCAAATAGCAGTGGAAAAGAGAAGGACTGTTGTGTTCGATGTTTTTTTTTAATTAAATACTTTTCCCTTTAAATGTTTCTCAGCCACACCTCCTGTATTGCTGTGTTACGATACGTATTTTTATTTACGTTTATGAAATTAGGCTCCAAGCTGTTAAGAAGAAACGACACTGGGAGTACATTCCCAAAGCCTTCCTGTGTGATTAAAGCAGGAACATACTCATAGTTGCCGACCTGTTAAGCTTTTGGCATGGTGTTAAGGAACCTTAGTGTAAAAAAAATCATGGCATGAATATTTTCAATGAGTAAAATGTAGCACTTTGAACACATTTACTTAGCATATGGTCGTTTTCTAAGAAGTCTTGGTTATGAGAGAAATTTTGGTTAAATGGGAAAGATTCCTTCCCTGACTGCTAGCACAGACAGTCCTTGTATTTATGGTGTTTTGCAAACAAAGGGGAAAATATTTGTATGACACAGGAAGCATAGTCTTCATGTTTTCACTGGCATCAAGATTTTTTAAAGACATTTTTACTCATGATCACAAAATTATTTCCAGGATGCAAGCATAAAGCAGTGCTTTTGCAAAAGTCCCTTAATGAAAGAAGGGTTATAAAAATTTGTCCCAGCATCACAATTCAAATGAAGCTTTTAAGTTCAAGCAGATTAGACCTGCACCATTACAATCTCTACGTCAGCTGAATTTCCACGTGGCAATTAAAGAATCTTGCTGAAAACACAGTGTAAAATCCAAACAGGCAAATGTACCTCCACTAAGGAAGGAAGGAAACAAAAAGAGGTCATGAGTCATAAGTTTTGGCAAACAGATCATGTTAACATTAGGGTGAACTGTGTTAGGGGCAAAACTACAGGATGTTACATCCTTGAGTCTCTGAGTAGTATCAGTATTCAGAGGATATACTGGCCCCTAGAGCTTCTAAATTTTGTCCAACCCTCTTTTAGATGCACAGATGAGATTCTGGACCATTATGTTTTGTCAGAAGCTGTCCCACCCCCCTCCATTTTGAGTCAGAGTTAATAACAGCTGAACAATTATAGGACGGAAAGGAAGATTCCATTCAGGGACAATGTATAGTTAAAAGCATTATATCTGTTACTGTTTTATTAAAATTTATTTAAATTTATCTGATTTTCCTTCCTCAATAATTGACAAGCTGAATCTTCCACTTAGTCATTATAATGCAATTCTGCTGACCTCTGTGGACTTGTAGCTATATTGGTAGAAGAGAGTGGAAAAATTGGCTCAGAATACTGTAGAAATGCCTGCCATTCAGAAAGAGTCTATTTTATTGAAAACTTAAGCCCAATATGGTTGTTTGACACTGTGTTGACAACAGATATTGCACATTTTCTGTTTTCATGGAATGATAAAGGATTTTGATAAAAGACAGGCTACTTAAATTTTTTGGTACTTATATTACAAATTATCTTCAGAAGCCTTATTTGGCTGATCTCGGAGACATAGTACACATCTTTAGCTCTCAGTGGTAGCACGTGTAAATGACACATAATAAACTATGGGAACAAGAGTATATTGATTCATTTTCTTTTCCTGGGAGGATTCTCATTTCTATTTTTTAACAAAATTTTTTCTAATACAGTGTTTCAAACTGGGCCAGATAGACAATCGCAATTCCTTAATGGTTACATGGCTATCTTTTGAGAGGGAAAGATGATAGCTCTTCTTTGTCAGAAAGACCTGACTCCCTTAAAGAAATGAAATCCTTTTAATTCTCAACTTAACTGCTCAATATGTGTCAGTTACTCTTTCAAGGCAAGGTCATAAAGAAAGTCATCTTCTGGTAGTAGCAGCTGCTGTGTCAGTTTTCCATAAATTTTCATAACAGCTCCTAGCTAAAGTACAAATACCAAGGCAGCTCAAAGAGATTTTTCTACTGATTTCTTGGTGATGAATGCTGTTCAGTAATTCATATTTATTTTGTCAAATCTGATACCAGTCTTTGTTGTAGTTAGAAAAAGGAATTGAACATGAAAAGCAATGGGCCACCTTTTCAGTTCATGCCTGAAACCTTTCCTGCTCCCCGTAATTGCTGAATATATGCATTCAATAGGAAAAGGACAACATACATATCCATATTTACTGCTAATACACATACAACTTCTCAGCTCCTCTTTTTAAGGTGTCAGAATTAGTCTGTGTCATCTTTTCACCATGCACCTTTATTGGTTCGTTGCTGTATTCAGCTGACTTCTGGAGTTCAACCCAACAGCATAAAGCAGTATCAATTAATTACCTTTATCCACAAAACCTAGATGAGTATAAAACCACTATTTCTGCAAAGATGGTTTGGAGAACAGTAAATAATTAGCCTTCATAGTTGATTTTTAAAATAGGTTTAATTTTGGTGTGTTATGAGGAAACCAAGAACAGACACAGTTATACACAATTTAATTTCCTGTGTGTCACTGAAGCTACAAAATATCTGCACTTTCTTTATCTATAGCTTTTTTTCTTCTTTAATTTCAGCATCGATCTACACAGAACGATTTATGGGTCTTCCTATAAAGTCCGATAATCTTGAGCACTATAAGGTGAGAATTCTGTTTCTCTGCTGATCTGCCTTAAATTTGAATCACACTTCCATGAATAAGTGGAACTCTGAAGAAAGAAATGGCCCACAGCTCTCATGATACAGTCCTTTTGTAGCAAAGCTACTGCCATGAAATTCTTATCTACATAATTAACTGTGGGTTTGTATTTGTAAACCCCAAAAATACTAAATGGAAGTCTTTATTTTCTTACTTGGGCAAGTCAGACTGTTCTGCCAGTGCAAACCATTAGCCTAGAAAAGAACTCAAGTGAGAGGGATTAAAATGTTGATGTTGATAAGGTTTAGATTGGTACTGTTACCTGTGACATGCAAGCTGCTTCATGCAAATTTAACTCTCTGATAATAAGATCATAAGCATACTAAATTATCAGAGCAGCTTCCTAGAACAGGTTGCAATAGCAACCTAGAACAGGTTGCCATTCTTTTCTTCACATTGATAGGAAGTCTGTAGTTTCCTCTAGCAGCACACACGCCAGCTCTGGATACAGAGAGGCCTGAATTAACATCCAAAGAACTTAGTGGAAACACTCCTGTTAAAGATTTGGATTGTGTTCTCAGTACATATTTGCATCCCAGCTCAAAAGACAGACATGCTCCCTACCTAACAACCCTGGAGGAGCTATCTGGGTAGTCAGGAATTAGAGCATTCTGGGAATGACATGACTAGTGCTGTTCTTTGTATTAATTGGCCCTTAGAAAAGACAGTAAATATCAAATCTATTTCTGATAGTGTAGAGACATTTGTGACAGCACAGAAAGCTACCTGCTGCAAGCCAAACTTGCACAGGGATCTTTTATGGACAGACATCATCAATATGGAGCAGATTAATATTTTTTCTGCTGCTAGTGCTTTTCAGAACACATGCAAATGATGTAAGAAAAAAACAGTATTTATTTATCGGTATTCCTGTCCTGAAGCCAAAGTCACAGATCACAGTTGCACAGAATCATTTAGACTTCTGAGATCATCAGGTCCAGCCATTAACCTTGCATTGCCAAGTGCACCACTAAACCATGTCCCTGAGTGCCACATCTACACGTCTTTTAAATACCTTCCCAGATCGTGACCCAAACACTGCTCTGAGCAGCTTGTTCCAATGCCTGACAACCCTTTCCATGAAGAAATTTTTCCTCATATCCAGTCTAAACCTCCTCTGGCATAATTTGAGCCCATTTCCTCTTGTCCAGTTGATTGTTGCCTGGGCAAGAGGCTGACCCCCATCTGGCTAAAACACACTTTCAGGGAGTTATAGAGAATTTTAAGGTCCCTCCTGAGCCTCCTCTTCTCTGGGCTAAACATCCTCAGCCATTCCTCAGAGAATTCACTCTTCAGACCCTCACCAGCTCCGTTGTCCTTCTCAGGATACACTCCAGCACCTCAATGTCTTTCTTGGGCCCAAAACTGATTCGAGGTGTGCAGTACTGGCCTCAGCAGTGCCTCAGTACTCACTTCTTTGGTCCTGCTAACCACACTACTTTTGGTACAGACCAGGATGGCTCTGGCCTTCTTGGCCATCTGGGCATGCACTGGCTCATGTTCAGCTGTTTTCAACCAATACCCACAGGTCCTTTTCTACCAGAGAGCTTTGCAGTCACTCTTCCACATAACCCCTAATGCTGCATGGGGGTGGTTGTGACCAAGAGCAGGACATGGAACTTTGCCTTGTTGAACGTCAGACATCTGGATTTGGGTTATTGATCCAGGTTGTTCAGATCCCTCTGTAGAGACTGATGTATACATATATATACACGCAGCCCTATACATGGTTTCTACTGTATCTCAGATTGATATGAAATCCCTGCTGTCATATCACTTCAACAGTTTGATTGTTTTTCTACTAGGTAATGAAAGCCTTTCAGCACTATAAATAAGTGGTTTAAATTGAAGTTGCTGAACTGTTCTTTTTTCCTCTCAACAGAATTCAACTGTGATGGCAAGAGCAAAGAATTTCCAAAACGTAGAGTATCTTCTCATCCATGGAACAGCAGATGGTGAGGTTTGCAAATGGCAGAACAAACACAGAGCCAGAATCACTTTGTTTGAAAAACATTAAGCATCTATCTTTGATTGGGTCAGGACTTAGATATTTGGTAGATTTCCATATGACCTATCATAAGATGCTTACTCGTTCTTAGTAATGTCAACTGTATCATTTGATAATTAGTGGACACAGCTAAATGCACTATAACTTTATGCCTTGTGGTATTAACACGTTTCAACAGACAATCTCTTTTTTTTTTCTTTTTAGATAATGTACATTTTCAGAACTCAGCACAAATTGCAAAAGCTCTGGTTAATGCACAAGTGGATTTCCAGGCAATGGTAAATAATGCACTATTTTTCATTTTGAAAAGTGGTTCATAACTTTATCAATAAGCTTATCTGACATTTGGCAGTGTTTTTAACAACCCTCTTCAACTGAACATGCTTCAAAATTTGGCAATTACTAGTGCATTTGTTATTCTTCATAAACAACTTCTCGGTTTCTTCCCCAAATGATTTGCCTGCTCTTATTTTTCCCTTGGCCTTTGGATGCTAGCAGGATTTTCCTCTTGTCAAGAATAACTTGGAGGCTTTTAAAATGAGCCAGGGAGAAGAATAAAAATCCAGCTGCCTTATGAGTATTTCTGATACCTGGTAAAAGAGGGAGATGAAAGAGCTGAGTTCTGGGGCCAAATTATCACTCGTTGTGTTAGATTCTGTCTTGAATTGGACTTGCCTGCCATAGGCACAAAGTGAAACAAGCAAAAAGGGTGTAAGGTATCCAAATATATATCCAGAATCAGCAAAAAAAAAATCTCTGAAAAACTTGCATGGGATAGCAGGTACAGGCAAAGAGAGAAACACATAGGCAAGAGGTTGAAGGATATAAAGGATAAATACACAAGGGAAATGTAGATCTGATTTATATGCTAATCTCTGCTTCCAAACCGTTTTTCTCAAGGCTAATAACCAAAGTGTTTGCCTGCTATCAAACAGACTGGCCTTCTGCCTGAGTCTGATTTTACAGGGCCATGAACTCCGCAAAAAGGGTTGTCAGGGTTTTGTAGGCCCTGTTGCGTATTACACATTTTCTGCCTCCTTTGCTGATCTTTAGCAAATCTGGGTTATATCCTAAGTATCTAGAATACTGTATGCAGTTGTAGTCATTCTGGTTCAGCTACAGTGGAATGGCAGATATTTCTAAGTTAGCATAATTCATATGTGTGTTTTATTTCCAGTACACCACTCACGAGATTCATGTTCCTGCTGTAATGCAGGATGTTTTGAATAGAACTCAAATAGCATTTAGGTGAAATTTTGTTGCTTAGAGCCCAGTACTTATTCCTAAGCAAGACTCTTACCCCTATTGCCCAGGCCATGCAGGAGGTCAAGGGGATTTCATCCCTAACAGCATCTCAAGGCTCTTTTTCCTCACTTGATACAACTGGCCTGTAAATACTGAGGGAGTAGTGCTTACTCTTAAATAACAGAAGGCTTAGAAACTTTTTTTTCAGCAAGAATAATAATATATTGGGACCTGATAGAAAAAATTACCAAGTTCCTCTTTTTTCTTGAGCCATCCACTTTTTTATGTATAGCAATAAAATAAATTTTTTGTATTGCTTAACTCTTGCAGAATTGAAAACATAACATAAGGGGTTTATGTTTTGTTTTTGGTTTTTTTTTCAGTGGTATACTGATCAGAACCATGGAATTCCAGGCCTTTCCAGCAAACATCTCTACACCCATATGACCCACTTCCTCAAACAATGTTTTTCTTTGTCAGAATAAGTAGGCTACTCAGAGCATGCTAAGGCATCTGAGACTTCTCTGGGAGAATGAAATGACAGCAGCACCCAAGTTGTATAGTTTTCAGGAGAACTGATCACAGGAACTTTGAAATTTAAAACTTGATGTTTACATCCACTTTTGATGTATATTAGCAAATGTTATGGTAACAAAAGTTTTGACACATTTGATACTTGTTTGACAGAAAAAATAAAATCAGAATGTAAAAGGTCTTGTGCATCTATTGCTGACTTGCTTAAACTTACATTCTGCAGTCCAAGAAAGGTGGTTCATTGCAAATGCACACTGTCAGATTAATATGAATGCATTTGTTAACTAGAATTGTAAAATGGGAAAGACAAAGGAAGCAGTGCAAGTACCTAATTAGCATCATAACAAGAACCAGTTTCTCAAAATTTATTCCAAACTTTTTGTAAAGAATCCAAGAAGAGATAGGAACACACAATATTTAACACTGAAGTTTGGGTATGTACTGAGAGTATTGAATGTGTTCAAATTTTATCCAACTCTTATTTGAAACCTTGATCTGCAAAACTCTCAGTGTTCATGTTTAAACATGAAAGGGGGACACTCATGATAACTATTGTATATCAGTGAGTTTTTCACCTGTATTCAAAGTATGTGAGCCATATTGACCCGTTTTTAATTTCTAATCATCACCTCAGCATTCAAATTGATCCCAGTGTTGTTCATCCCAGACTGGAGGGGAAGGATCAACGGATTGTGCCAGCTTTCTTTGCCTTGTTTCTAGTGAAACTATTTTAGGGAGTCTTTTAAAAATGCTGGAAGCTAATAACGATTGGAATACTTGTATTATTTTCATTAGTAATTAAATCAGTCCTGTCATAATAAAAGAATATTAACAAGATAATTGCCAAGAGATCCACTGTAGATTAAACAATTCCTTGGTCATGCATTTAAAAATTCTGAATTAGTCTACTGCATAAGAACCATGGTCTTTCTGACACAATCTCTGTTATTAGCTGTTAAGAGTACAAAATAACGTGAAATAGATTGTGTTGCCATCCCACAAATCAAGCTGCTTCATAACTCTCAGTCTGAGACCAGTTGCTGCTTATTTGTGGAAAGGCAAGGGGTTTCATTTGACTTTCTTGACAAAAACATGGGGTTTGGCCAAAATAATTAAAATGTGGAAGTGATTTGCTATGTAACAGCTTCCTTCGTTTGTTAATGGCAATATCAAATCTGATTTTCCACACGAGAACATTCCTTAGATACATCTTTATGTAAATGTAGTTGCCAAGCTGTTTGTAATGGTTAAATTATACTTTGATGGGAACTCTTCAGAAAATACTCAATTAGTTCAGGTTTTTTTGGAAACACTGCCAATTACGTGACGTTAATGAGCTTTTTGTTGGTAATGTAATTAAAATTCAACTGCTATAATGGCTAAAGAAAAAAATTATAGCTGTAAGAAAGTTAACATTAAGCAAATATAACATGAAGTGGGCCTAATTAGATGATGATTATATGGTCCTATGTGCATTTGCTGCACACAACAGTAGTCTCAGAAATGTAGTTATCTTACAAATAAAGAATATAATTCAGTTGAAATACTGAGATATTTGTTATATTGATACAATGCCATGGAAATTATTGCAGTGTTGTGGTGAAAGAGAAAAAAATTAAACTCTTATATGAGATGCCTAAAGGTTTAAGATACCTGAACATGTCAGTGAGAACCTAGAGTAATTTCCAAAAACTTCTGGTATCAATCTCACATAAATATTAATATATTAAAGTAACTTTCAACTTCTACACCTTTATTTTATTGATACTTTTGGAAATCCTCTAAGTTCTGGAAATTTGGGCAAATAGATTGGCCCTTTGTCAGTACTCTAAGTAATAAAATGATGTAATGTGCTGTTCAAACCCTGCCCACAGGTCTATCATCTGAACCTTTTGGAAGTATTTGAAATAAGGGACATTTCAGGAAAATCTGTCAAATAAAATAACAGAGGGTACTTCTTTCTCAAGGGGTGCATTAGCTATTTCATTATTAATCTGCCCTGAGGTCCTTTTGTTTCCTAAGGCAATCAGAGTACACATCTTCCAAACTGTTCACCATCTACTTTGGCTTGTAGGCAGCAGCTGTGAGAATATTTATTTTTTTTTAAAGTGCAGTGGCTGCCACCATTTTTCCTTCACTGATTTTCATGTTGTTAATTTCTTTGCCTTACACAGTGTTCTTGCCAAAGAATGGGACTATGTCTCCAGCAGAGTGTGACATTTACACTGAATTGCTGAAATAATGTATAACCTGAAAGCTTTATGATAGAGCAACCATGTGTTTTGATGACCTGGGAGAAAATTTCCTAGGATGCTGTGAGTGTCAAAAAAAGCCCTCTTAAAAATACATCAACATCAGATTGCTGGCTGGCCTGTGCTTATAACAGGTAATATCACAGTTAATCACTAGAACTGGTGCAGAGCACTGCAAACCTGCCCTCGTACTATAACAGAATCACAGAATGGTTGGGGTTGGAAGGGAACTTTGGAGGTCTACTTATCCCACTTCCCTGTTCACATAGCTACCTACATCCTGTAGCCCAGGACTTTGTCCAGATGGCTTTTGAATACCTAAAAGCCATCTGGGTGCTCTACAACCTCCCTGGGCCACCACTGCCAGTGCTTGTTCACCCTCAGAGTAAAAAAAGTGCTTCCTTATGCCCAGATAGAACATTCTATGTTTCAGTTTTTGCCTGTTGCCTCTCATTCTGTCATTGGGCACCGCTGAAAAGAGGCTGGATCAGTCTTCTTTGGAAGATACCATCCCTTCAGACATTTATGTGTGGTGATGAGATTCTCCCAAGCCCTTTTCTTCTCTAGAAAAAGAACATGTTCCATTCTGCCTTGTCTACAAACACAGTCCAAGTCACAAGCATTACCTCAGACATTCAATGGACAGTTATTTGCCCCATTCCGCTTCAATCAGAGAGAAGAACCTTAAGAGGTTACAGGATAGGCTCTTTTGTAACAGATCTGCAATAGTTCAAGTTGAAAGGGTTTTTCCTGGGTTATTAAGGTGAAGCTAACAAAGTATGTGAATAAAAACTATATATAACTATACTGCAGACATAGAATATGGTGTGTAAGAGCCAATACTAGGACACAATTTGAATTAAGCTAAGCTTTTATGACAAGAATGAATGTCCTCATAGTTTTGCTTCCCACTTAAAAATGTTTTAGAGGATCTGGTTTTCAAAAAATACTGAGCACTTTCTGTTCTTTTCTCTTCTGGATAACACTCTCACACTTCAGATACTCAAACATACCACTTCAGACAATGAAACATGAGTATTCAAATACCTGTCATATAAACAAGGTATCCAAGCCTGTGAAGATAGTATGTAGCTCTGAATTAGGTAGACAAGCCCTTGATAAATAGCACAAATACAGTTGTTTACGAGTCAGTTTCAACTATGAATCTTTTCTAGATTTTACAAATTGAAACAAAAGCTGAAAAGTAAAACTTGCTTTTTTCTAGGAGCTGAAGTGTACAAAAATAGTAGGAAGTCACTGATTCCACTCCAAACCTGTTTTCATCATCTACCTTATTCGTGCTGTGTGAGCTGTGCACATGAAAGAACCTGCAATCCTTATACTTCAAACGCAGACCTACATGATTTGTTTCACACAGGATTACTTCAGCTGCAAGGAAGAAAAGGCCTGAAGAGAAATTTAGCAGAAAACCAGTCAGGTTCTAGAATATGGTTAGTGTTATACTCATTTCACTCAGATATCAAGTCCAATTCAGACTGCATTCAATACTTCCCAGTTTGCCAGTCAGTTCCAATTACAAGGCACAGCTGTTTAGAACATTTTATAGAGTCATTTGAAGGCTCTATATTTAATCTGAATAATTCATAGTATTTGCTAAGAGCATTTGGTATTACTTTCAATTATGAACATTGTCTTCTCAGAATGTAAAATAACTAGTACATATTTGGCCAGCTCTTCTGCTTGCACAAATTGATGCAGCTCCATTGACTTGCAGTGGAGCGATTCCAACTTGTGTGAGTAGACAGTGTGGGCTACAGCAAAGTTACAATGGCTGTGGCTCCTGAGGTTCAAACCACTCATCACCCCAGGCAGAGAGCATGGAGCTGCATGCTTAAAGGCCTAAAGACCCCAAACTAACCCTCCATTTCAGAAAGCCATTCTTGCTCCCCAAAGGGCGGCTGTGGAGTTGCATACATACATAGGCACACACTGTGTGTGTTATGTACAAGCACACGTTTATGAATGTAACGTGGTGGTTTATGTGTGCATGTGTTTATACATATGTTCCTCTACATTGGTTCCCGGTCTCAGAAGGGGAATGCTCTTTGTAATTATCGTGTAGCAAAGACAGCAAAACAAAAGGGGCTGCAGAGCCCAGCCCTCTGAACTCACAGCTGACAAGGTTAGGAGAGAATGCTTTCCATATAATATAAGGAAGTAAAGGGTGTGGGCCTTTAGTCATACCCCAAGATACATCCTCCTCCCTTTAGACACATAATGGATAATAATACAATAGTAATAAATATGTAATGAAGAAATACACAGAAGAATTTGGAGAGGTCACTTTTTGGAAAGCATTTGATGAGTATTTTTTTACTTTTTCTGTCAAAAGCCAGGAGCTTCCTAATTCATTAAAATGTTCAAATCTTGGCAATTTTAATCAGATGATGGTGCAGGAAACTTTGATAAATTCCAGATACAGTGAACCCAACCACTCCAATTGAATCATGAGAAAAATGAAAATTTCCCAAAGGCAGGCCACTTTCAGCTTCTTTCTCTTAGTCTGACTAAAAGTATTGTCTCATTTGAGAACAGTGATATAGAGGACAGTGAGATTGCCCTTGATTTTTGCCAAGAGGTGCCTGTTAACTGGTGTATTTTAAAATGTGAGAGGAACAAACCTGAGTATATGTACATGTCTCATACACTTGATATAATTTTCCGCTTTTGTTTGCAAACTCTTGTTTGCTATGCTCCTGAAATATATACTATAGACTCAGTTATGGCAACTGAGGGTTGCATGGTTCTTGATGGCAGTTCATTTCTTTCCTGTACATTTTATTTTCTGTGTACCACTTGAAAAACAAATAACTAGTCACCTTCTAGATGCTAGATGACCTGCTAGATAATACAGCTCTGTGACAACCTGCCCAACCAGGTGCACTGAGGTGATCTGTCTCATATTTTTTTTCTGGAATCATCCTACTGTAAACAAGGAACTTTATATGACACAAGAAAATAAACTGAGATAAAAAGAGAAAAGCTGTCTGTTTCCTGGAGTAGAGGATATTGTCTCACATTCCATATTGCCTCCTTCCAAAGTATCTTTAACTCAGCATGTAGAGTGATGATTGTATGCGTGCCCTCCTGGTGCAGAAGCGCTGGAAAGGGCCCTTTGATCCCCACCTGCTGCGTTGCCCGGGTACTGCAGGACATGCTGGTGGCACCCATCCCGAGGACTAGAAATGGAAAAAAAATAAACAGTGAATCTCACAGATTGATTCAATAGCATAGAAAAATTACACTTAACAAAAATTAAATTTGATGAAGTGGACTGTGTAGTGAGACTTAATTTTTCTCCGAACCCCTACCATGGTATCACAGCCAGGTATTTAGGATAGAGCTCTAGGAAGGGTCCAGTAAATTTTGTTTGCCACTCCAATATGGTTTTTAAGTTCATACACTACCTCAGTTGTATCGTATGGGCTATGCCAATATGGCTGTAGTCAGTCAGCAGAAAATTGCTGCAATGAAGCACATTCTTTGCTGGCTTCAAGGAGCAGTGTCAGGGGAAATAAGGTTTGTTTTAATATGTATGTGCTTTGTGCCACTAACCAGACTGTGAGGCACTCCAGACTGGAGCGCTGGCTGTCATTACCATTCAGTGAGATGTCTACTGTGATTCCAGAACCTTCCTCCTACCTCAGTATCTCCCCTACCTGTCTGAGTCTCTGTGTTGTCACCGCATGGATGACCATGGCTTTCTTTGGCAATGCTGCCCCACCACAGCTATGAAATAGAACAGGCACTAGTACAAATCTCAAATCTATTTTGTTTAATTTTTTTTCCTTTTAGGGAATGGAAATGTGAGCAAATGGTTTATTTTGCATAAATCTATAGGTCGCTGTGTGAAACTCAATTTATAGTAAATGTTTGGCATATAGTTCTCAAGTGAGTATGAATTTTCTTACGGTAGCATTTACAAATTTGGAATGTTACATCTAAGGCTAATCAAAACATTGTTTTAAATTTCACCTGTGATAGGCATTGCATAGTGGGTAGACCTCACTGCAGTATTTCACATCTCTTCGTATTCATTATATTGGCACAAGATTACTTGAGGAATCATTCAAGGGCTGTGGGAAAGTTGTGCTTATTTTTAACAATGGATTAAATTTATAAACTCCAATTTAAAACTGATAAGTGAAAACAATGCTATTGATGTCGATAGAATCAGGATTCTAAATATTAAATGTGGCAAATCAGAAACTGGAGAAATTGCTGCCTTGATCCCAGGCACCTTTTGCCCATTGTTTGTCATGTTAATGCCCTTCTGTTTGATATTTACTACTTTGGACATTGCTACCTCACTCCTTTTGCAAATCCATGTTAGCATTGATGTCATAAAGTAAGCAGAATGAATGTGTGAAATTGCTTGTAAAATTATCAAATGAAATGAATAGCAAATACAATGACTTTTTTTTTAAAGTTGAATAAGGAAACTGTCAGCAATGATGCACTCCTGTAATGCTTACTAGAGCTGAACAGTATATATATAAGTCTGTGCAAAAGAGGCAGCTAGGCAGAGCTCAGGATCCTCAAGGCTTGCCATAGTTGCAGAGGAGAGAGTAGCTCTTTCTGCAACTGCCACGTATCACTTCAAAGTATAATAAGGTAAGATTTATATGAGCTACCAGTTATATATTTGAGAAAGCTGAGTGCATTATCTGCATTGTGTTGCCCAAAGTTTGCAATAGAGGTGCAAATCTTTCAGCAAACTGGTGTTTTCTTCTGAGGTTATACTCACTGATATTTGGAGTTAATGACATAATAATTTAAATCTTTTGATGTATTGATTACTTCAACGGGGAATGATCCAAAAAAGGGAAATTAACAGTTTGTGTTGCAGAATTAATTGTAATAAGGAAGATTAACCATGAGAACATGAAAGACAAGCATTGTAGTAAGAATTTAAATGAGATACACAATTACTGATTTTTATATTTTTATCTCCTTCAGTATCTTCTGTAGAGATATTTAACTAATGTGAGTTTAAAATTATTTGCTTCTTATAGATACTGCCTAAATATCAATCAATGAGGATTAAGTTAGAAGCATGGAAACAAATTCAGCGGGTTTATGTAGACACTGATTTAAAACTGTCCAAGACAGATTGTCACTCTGTCACCCTCACCCTACAGACTGTCACTCTACTGCCCCACTTTTAGATTAGTTTGTCTCAAGCAACTATTATTTTCATATCACTGTAAGATCAGAAAAGGAAATTTTATAGCACAGAAGTAAAATTAAAGCATTTCAATAGTTATTGTGGTTATTGTATAACATGTAATTTAGTCTTCCATCCTACTATGGAATTCCTTAGACTAGAACTGTTGGCTTTTACAGAGCTTTCCACAAGGCATTATAGCATGGTAGCTAAATTAGATGTAAAATACATCTATCTGAAAAAGTAACTTATTTCTAGAAATTATTGCCATTTGCAGGCAGTTTCATGTCCATAGAAATCTATTTTATTCATTCATGCATGTTCATATGAAACTATTTCCTTTTTTTACTACTTTTTAAATGTAACTTCATAATTTTTATTTTCGAACTGGAAATAGATACGAATGTGACTTTTTAAATACTTTTTTGAAAACCCAATGAAATTAAGCTAGTTAAAATTGTACATAGATACAAAAAAATCTACTACATCTGCAGTAGAATATATTAGAAAACTAGAAAAATCAGGTTGGTCAAGGAAACAATATTCAAATAAATATCTGATCAAGATTTGAGATGTATATTTGTTATATATTTCTGGTTGTTGAAACTGAGATGTCCTCAATTTTTCATTTTCAATCCAAAAGAAATCAAAATATTTTCATTAGTCTAATATGCATAGGAATAAAAATTTTCTGTGTAAGATTAGCTTTCATTTTCCTTCACCTTGACAATAGGTTTCCATGTTTTTTAGCAGTATCTACTGGTAACCTAAATAACTTAGAGCAAATAAAATCTTTCCTCTGATTGAGAAGTAAATTGTTTAGCCAACTAAATAAACTAAGAAAATACTATTTTTCTGATAATCTCTTTTTCTTTATACAACATGTCTATATTACCAAGAATAAAATTACAATTTCTTCTTTTAAAACTATATCCTGTTTAACTTGTCAAGAACTGCTGTTGCTGGTTTAACTTACCAACAGCAAGTACTAAATCTTGGAAAAACAAAACTGATGCTAATTTTTTAAAGAACATATTTGACAGAAGGTTAATCGTTTTTGGAAAAGCTTACTTTATTAACAAGGATTCTCGAAAATTTTATAAATTTCAAAAACTGCATTTATACACACTTCTTTTTAATGATTTTCCAATTTTGATTCTGAAAAATTTAGAAAGCAGCTGAAAATGCATTTAACTTTAATCTTAATACTTAAGGAATAAAGTAGCCAGTGAGACTGTTCACATCTGAAAGTTCTATAGGCCTGAGACATTAGAGTTAGAGCCAAGATAAACTGAAATCACTGACTATATCTTTACTGACTACAGTGACTTTGAATTATTTTTAAATAACTTTTATATAAAAGAAAAGCTTTTGGTGTTGGATATTTCATTCCACCTCAGTGACTTGGGTTTATGGCCAATCTGGATCACAGTTTAATAAAGCCACAGAGGGCTGTAAGCTAGGACTATTAAGCAGGGCAAATTTACTTGTCTATTCTGCAATAGCCAGACTTTATCTGGTGTCCAAACCCAGGTTAACTCATTTACAGCTGTATCAGCTACCAGAGGGGTCAATCAAACCATTTTGAAATGACCACAACAGAGTCATTTCCCAAGGAACAGGAGAAGCTTTTGTTCGATTGCTAGAAGCCTGTGAAATGGGAAATTATGCATTCCTTGAGATAAACATTGGATGTCAGTGTTGCACCACCAAATTACAACTCCAAATGAAACAGTGAAAACAGACTTCAGCACTATAGTTAGGGTTTTAACAAGACTGACTACACGACCAATGTGGTATATATTGGTACTATAGCAGGGTATGTTCAAATGAAGGAGTCAACTCTTATACGCCAGGACATTGCACAAGGCAGAAGCGAGTCTCCAGGCACTGATGAAAAAATAAGTAATACTGGCAGTGGCTTCTGGTGGAGAGAGGGAAACTGAGTCCATTGCTTACTAGTGAAATCCATCAGAAAATATTATAGTTACACATTTATTTTCCTGAATTTGATCAATATTTGATTAAGAATTTGATTGCCTCAAGTATGTTGATACTGATACTGAAGTATTCTAGTAAACTGATACTGAAGTATTCTAGTAAAATATTCATATTATTCAGCAAGATTCTCTTAAAAGTCAGGCCTCACAAAGTACAGGTCCAATAGATTCTTCCTAACCATTGGTAAAATGCTTGCCAACAGTCAAGCTTTGCATCTCCAACTATAAGTTATTTTAAAACAGATGCAAGAAACAGGTTTCAAAAAAAATCTGCTATGAAGGGGCAGACTACTGGGGCAGAGTAGGAGTCCTACAGCAGTAAGATTTTTGATGCAGGAGATTACGTTTTCAGAGATGTCCATAGCCCCTCCTTTGCATTGCTCAGTGCAGAGCCAACTCGCCATCTCAAAATGGGGTAATCTGCACCTCCACTACACATCATTCCCTCATAATTTTCTAAGACTTCCTCCAGCCCATAGTATATTTAAATTCAGCCTATTGTGACAAGGCATTACAATAGAGAAGATATATATTTTCACTCAGACTGCCTTATTTTATAAATGATTGAGCTTCAGTAAGTAACTGCTGCAGTGGAGTAATAGGAGTAGGGTACAGATTACATTTAATGGGGAGGGTGTTTTGTGACTGGGACTTACTTTGCTACCACTTTACTTCGAGGCACTCGTGTCCTATCTCCCTTTGTTTTTCAGACTGTATCATAAACCTCCATAGGAAAATGCCATGGATGGCAGAAGGGCTTTTTCAAATACACAAGTCTCAGCCCAAGTACATGATGAAATTATTTCCAGTGACATTTTGCTGATGTGAACTCATTTCAACTTCCATGAGAAAGAAAGGATAGGGAGCTGCTGATGTGACAGTATTCTTGACAAAGATTTGCTTTGCTTTTTCTCTGGTGAATGATCAAGGAAAAAAAATCACAGCCACATCACTACCCCCAGATGTGCAATAGAACAGTATTATAGATCTAGTGCTTGCCATCAGCAGAACACAGAGAAAAGGAGAGAACAGACCTTTATCCTCCCATTGCAAAAGACAGCATGCAGTTGCTCTCCTTGCATTCTAGAGCCTAAAGACTGGAACAGAGACTGCATCTTTTGAATGCCTGCCCAAAGCCCTAAAATGTCATCCACTGAACAGGAAACCCATCCTAGAAGGCTCTTTATCTTCAAGTTTAGATCAACACTAAGAATGTCTCTTTTCGAGGTAATTGATTTAGACATATTTAAACATTATAACATTTTTCTTTGTTGCTTTATTTTTGTTTTGACAGGCAATGAAAATGAAAAGCATTTATTTTGTTGCTGGCCTCCTTTTAATGATAGTCCAAGGCAGCTGGCAAAATCCTCTTCAGGATACAGAGGAGAAATCAAGGTAAATTCCTTCGACCAACCTTTTACAAATACTTGGCCTGAACTTTATTTTCTTATACTTTGAAGCCAAATATACTGTGATTTAAAGATAGCTTTACACAGTACTTGATCTAGTATCAAATCTATTTCTGATAGTGTAGAGACATTTGTGACAGCACAGAAAGCTACCTGCTGCAAGCCAAACTTGCACAGGGATCTTTATGGACAGACATCATCACTGACAGGGTTTTTAATATGGTAAAGCTTAGCACAGAAATTTGGGGTATTAAAACAATAGCCACCTTATTTAGGCAAGAAGACTGTGTAATTGTGCAGTGTCCAATCTACTATACAGATTCCTTTTAACACACAGCTACTGATCAATATGCCACTCGTTTTCACTTTGTGGGAGTAAAAAGTAGTATTGTTAAAAGAAAAATCAATGCACCTGTGGACTGCACTGCAACCATTGCTGATTAACAAGGCCTAAACTTTTCACAGATCATTCAAAACTTCCCATTCTGAACCAATAGAGGAATCTAGACAGCTGAATGAAGTGAAACGTCACTCACAAGGCACATTCACCAGTGATTACACCAAGTACCTGGACACCAGAAGAGCTCAGGACTTCGTGCAATGGTTAATGAGCACTAAAAGAAATGGGTAAGCATTTTGGTCACACTGAGACCGATCTCCACAGACAGAAACAGCCAAAAATCTAGCCAATTCAGTTCCTTGGTACCAGCTTCCCATCCCAGACCATGGATAAACCTCAGATAAGTAAAGTACCTGAGGAAAATTTATATATACAATCATAGAATCTTTAGGACTTCTAAGATCATCAAGTCCAGCCATTAATAGAATATTAATATATTATTATAAATGAGAAACATGCAAAATCAATCAAAAGGATTTGGTGCAGTATGTGATATGCCACCTAAAAAGACTGTCTCAGCCTCTTTGGAGCAGATTTTCACAGTGAATCAAGTTCAATACAAACAAGATATATAAATATAATGTACAATTCTGGGCCATTAGACCTAAACAGAACTTTCCTATCTATGGATACTCTAATCCTGATGTTCCATTTGTGAAAAGGCAGCTGAAGTGTAAGTTTTGTTTACCACTGGATAATTTACAGAATCATCACTATAAGTTGGTATGGTTTTTTTAAATATACTTTGATTAAACTCAAACTAGCAAGCTGAGAGCAAGACTAATGTACCAGTGTGTCAGTCCTGTGTTCTAAAGAAAATCTGTCAAAAAACAATCCAAAAATCTATTATATTAATGCTTTTATATCTCTGTGGAAGTCTTTAAAGTATAAAGTAACAATTTCTACACATTGTACTAATTTAAGTTGATATGTCTGACACATAATGAATATAATATTAATCTATGAGTAATGGGGATTTACCATAATATTTAAGTAATAACCAATAAAAGCTTATGCAGGCTCTGCAGTATACTGGTAATTATGATCTAATGATTGTGCAATTTCACTACAGCCAACAAGCACAGGAGGACAAAGAAAATGACAAAGTCCCTGACCAGCTCTCAAGGTATTCTATTTGTCACAACTTGTTATTCAAAACCAGTCTGAGTTCATTTTCAGTTAAACAAGAAAGAGAACAACTAGTATTCTTTGCAATGTTACCACAATCAAAGAAATATCAATCAAATACATGATACACCTGCTTTTCACAAGGAAATAGAATATGTCTCTATGTTATTTATTCCTGTACCTCTGTTCTATAGCTATATGCAGTGGATGCCAGGAATGCAACAGGATGAGAATGTGTTTTAGGAAAGCACATTTCAAGTAATCAAGGAGAGTAGAGAATAACACAAAAAAGGAAAACTAGGTATAGAACGGCTGAAGGAAAAAAAAATAAACCAAAACAAAAACAAGCACATTATGTTGAAGAATAAAAAAACAGTGAGAAGATTAGTGAAAGGAAGATGGCCAGGAAACTTTGCAGAGAGCTGATTAAACATGATGCAATGTTCAGCCCTCAGCACCCAGTCCCATGTTACATAAACCACTTATTACAGAAAGGATAACACAAGACCTGCTGAAGGTCAGAATTCTGTTTCTTGGCTGTGTTTTTGGGAAAGGGTTAGAGAGATTGAAAATTTTAAATAAATAAAGGAGAAATTCAGTCAGTGTTTTTGCAAAACAGATTAAAATACCTACAATAATTCTTTCTTTGTCAGAAAATACAGATATCCCAGATCACAAAGATCCTTACCTTCACCCTGTCAGTATTAATAACAAATTTTTAATAATGTTTCAGCTTCATTGAAACAGCATATCTCAAAAAAAAAAAATTAGCATTTCATTAAAAATGTTCCAAACAGCTCTAGTTAGCATGCTGATGAAAAGTGCAGATGGTACTAAATTAGGAGGAATGGTGACATCCCAAGAAGAAAAAATAATGGAAAGAGTTCGATTTGGGTAGAAGTTAGCAAATTCTGAAACAGAAATGCTAAGGAATTTTTTCACGGAAAATATTCCACAACATGTCTACTTCTCAGTGCAGTTTGCCTTCCCAAGAGCCACTGTAATATAATTTTGTGTTATATCAGAGAAAGAACCACAATGAGGTGTAGGGAGGGAGAAGATAAAGTCTTTAGTAAGATGAAGTTGATCAGACCTTTCCAAGATTATGACTTGGTCAGAGTTATGATTATAAAGGTGTTCATAAACCAAATCAAAATGTAAATTTAAAAGGAATTAAGTCTGAATAGTTTGGCTCAGAAATAATGAAGGTAAAGGTAGGAGGAGCATTTAACAAAGGGTAACAAAAAGCATGTCTGTATAATACAATACAGTTTCTAGCTCATACTTAATTAGTCTAGGAAAAGACCATTCCAATACAGCTGTAATTGTTTTCCACACCTGAAGTGAGTTGTTCAGAACTGGTTCAGGAATCTCTGCAGAAAACTGTATTGCATAGTGCAGGCAATACCTTCAGAACTGAATCCTAACAAGCAAAAATATGTCAAGATCAATTTGAGGTGCAAAAATAACCCCCCTCTCCTGTAGAAATGCTAGTCTGGCAAGTGGGAAATTTAAATCAATAAAAATTGTTAAAAAGTTAAATTCTTACACAGTCTGCTCCTGTGGTACTGCTCTTCTTTCAGCAATGCAATCTCCAAGCGTCATGCTGAATTTGAGAGACATGCTGAAGGCACCTACACCAGTGACATCACCTCTTATTTGGAAGGTCAAGCTGCCAAAGAGTTCATCGCTTGGTTAGTGAATGGGCGAGGAAGAAGAGAGTAAGAATCCATCTATTCCTATTATTAAATTTTGCCTAGCATTTCGGGTTAGAAATCATGTCTGATTAAACTTTGATGTGTTTTTGATCATTTTTGCTGTATTTCATGTCTTTCTTTTGTATTAGAAGATATTCTGTTGGTGATTGACTACCACTTTGCATTATTAAGTTCAAATATAGATTAAAATCTGTTCAATATGCTGTTACACTCTAAAAGGTCAAGTTTTATTTACGGTCAACACATCTAAAACTAAACCAGACCTTCTTCCTCTAACTACCACCTTTCCCCTTCACATAACATTGCTTACAGTCTCCTTAACTACCTTTGAGATGTATTCAAGTCAGTGTCATCTTAAATTGCCTTCTCTTCTTTTGCTTTTACAGTCCATCTTTTCCTCTGCAATATTTCCAAGATTAAATTTTTACCAATGTCATCAGGTGTATTCTGTGTGCTGATGATCATTTCCAGCATTAACTAATAACTTTTTTTCCTATGTTTCTGAGTCTCCCCAAGCTGCTGCTGCCACAACAGCTTTCATTTGCTATAACTTACCTTCCTTTTTAAGATGCCTCCTATTCTTTTGTTATGGTTTGCGGTTCCCTGGACACAATGCTCCACTAATGGTTTTACCTACCTACGATTTCTTTCATTTCTATCTTGTTCTCCACATACTCATTGCAGATTTCTCTATCCTATCCACTTCATGTACTCCCTCATGACTTTACATCTTTCGTCATGATGGTCTTACGCCTAGAATGGCATTGCCTTCAGTTTCCTGCAGGCACCTTCTGCTCATCTATTTCCAGCTCTGCATGGTTAGGAGCTACACCATGCAGCTGCCACTCCCCACCTTTTAACTGTTCTGTACTTACTTGTGCCTTTAGACTGTAAGCTCTTTGGGGCAGGGATTTCAGTTCATCCTCTGATTAAATATTCTACCAGCTGTAAACTGTTATGTAAGTCTCTCACAGTACATAAAAATAATAACAATAATAAATAATAATAAAATACAATCTGTAATACAAGATTGTGTGTTGTAGTTAAGGAAGACTAAATAGGTAAATGTAAGCTTTGTAAATATTGACAATTTCCCAAAAAAACAGAGTTAAATAAATTAGGTCAGCTATACAGGGAAGGGAAAAGCTGTTTCCCTTCCTAGTTATGTTCAGATTTCCATTTGTTTTTCTGTGATGTTTTATTTTCATGAACAGAGATAGGGTATTTCTGTATCCATTTGACAGGAACACAACCTCAACTGAACTCAGAAAGCAATGGGCAATTAATTGTAGACAACCCTTCTGCTTTCCAATATTTAGTACTATTTGTGGTTGAACTTATGTATCGCCTTCCTTGGCATGAACCAGTCTGCCTGTCATTGGATCCAGGGCCCAGAATCCTTCAGCATCAGCCCACCTTAATGAAACCCATCAAAATCTTCTTATATTTGATGGGATGAAAGAAGAGAGGAAAGTTTTCTAAACCAAACTCTCTTTTTGACAAACTGGTTTTCCAGAACTCAGAAAAGAATAGAACAAGAATCAGGATCTGATTCCAAGTATAAAATGCAACATTCTATGATTTTATGTCAAACAAGCACATAGGTTTTATACAGGTGCTTTAAGTAAGCTAATTCAACCACCTTTCTGCAAAAGAAAAAATTGCTGCTCTTAACAATTCTTATTAAGAATAAGAAGTCTTATGAAATACAATTTTAAGTAAATAAATAGGCCTTATGTCCAAATAAAACTGAAAAAGGTATGAAAATTTGGCTGTAATGCTTTAGTAGTGGTATTTCTTATATAACAATTCTTAGTAAATGTACTGATGGCTAATCTACATGGCATAGACACTGCAGACTGAGATATACTTTTGCATGTATGGCTTTTTCAAAACTGCTAGAGAGGAGTTTAAGCTCACTGGAAGGAACAGCTGTCTGTTTTGAAAATAATGCCTCAAAAGATGTTCTGACAAGCATTGTGCTATACTGAGGCATAACGTCAGGCTCAACACCTAACTCCTCAAAATCAGAGGGAATGCACAGTCTATTAGAACCCTGTAATAAGGCCCTTTTAAATGGCTTGTTTGTTTTGATCTGCACATTGTTGATAATTTCTTACCTTTGAAGTTTCCCAGAAAAAGCTCTTGTGGCTGAAGAAATGGGTCGAAGACATGCAGATGGCACTTTCACGAGTGATATCAACAAAGTCCTTGATGACATGGCAGCCAAAGAGTTCCTAAAATGGCTAATTAACACAAAAGTTACCCAAAGGTGCCTGAATTTTATACTATCCTTAATATACTGATGTTTAAAATGTATTTCTCACACCTGGGGAAAATACTACTAATTTTTCTCTTCGCTATTGATATATCTGTAGTATGTTACAAACATTGGTACAGAGAGATGAAGAAGGATAAGACGCTAAATGGAACTCATTCCAAATTTTATTTGAATTTTTATCAGTGGTGAACCTCTCTAATAATTTCCTGTTTAACTTGAAAGTAGTTTTGCCACTGAATGTTACCAGAAGTAAAGTCATATTAAATTACTGAAAAATAAAACTTTTCTTTTCATGGACATTATAAAATCAATAATATTTATTGGTAAAATGACACCAAATTGATTATTATTTAAAGTCGGTGATATAAAACACTGCCTTAATATGTGGTTTGTCATTAGGGAACAGTGCTGTAATCTGAGTTCCTGACAGGTGACTGTTTAGGAACCCTGCTTTAGTTTGCCTGTATGTAGGCAAAACAGCATTTTCTAAATGAGCACTGCAAACAGGTTAATAGTTGGGAATTATTTGTTAAAATTAACAAAGCTTTTAAAAAAAAATTAAATGCCAACTCAAGACACATGTGAGTGACAAGATTTTTTAAAATGTTGGGTATCCTCTTTGCATTATTAAAGCACCCAAAAAGACTAGTTGATTTTGGAAATCTGAAACAAATATTGTCTCAAAAAATTTTAGAAGGTGTAGTTAAAATACATTTTTTATTAACATGTTACTATTTTTATGTTTGTAGTTCAGCACTGAAACAAACAATTTAGGAAAAGAATCTATTAGAAACTACTATAATGCTTTTCCTTTAGGAATAATTGTTTTCAATCTGTTATTAGAGAGAGGTCTGTGGAACTAACATCTGCTCACTCTTAAACAGAAAAAATATGTTCCACACATATTTCATAAATCTTGGGAGACTTAGAATATTTCCTAATTGCTGCTGATTTTTTTTTCTTTTTTTTCTCCCCCAGAGACCTTTTGGAAGAATACCAGTAAAAATGCAGAATAAAATGGGATAAATGAAGATCTTCATTTCACAAACTGCCAGTTATTAAGAGATTCTGAAATCTGTATTTTGTCATTTATATTTGGTGTAACAAAGCTATGTCACCTTGCATGCCAGGAAATAATTATACTATAGTTTAGTGTTGCCAAAGGTTTATATATGGAAAACCTGTTGTCTAAGGGATGGTTTTCTTAACAGCTTTTAGACAGTGAAAGTTCGATAACTTCATATTTTCCATTTATTAGGACTAAAGTAACTCCATTTATATTTAAGGATAAAATTATTTTTCTAAAAAAATTACTTCTACACACAAATTATTCAATCACCAATTATATGTATTATTCATAAGGGGCTGGCAGTTATAAATGCCTGAGAAGTGAATATCCCTCTTAAAACCTTTGTTATAAAAAGGCTAAGCTTTAAGGATATTAAATGATAGCCTTAAATAAATTTTTTTCAAGCTTCTTTTCTGTTGACTTCTCATGTGTATACGCCGTGTTCCTCTTTGCAGTCCATTTCATTTTATTCTAATATTTTAGTGTCACTGAGATCTTAGAAGTGGTTTGTTTGGAATGATAAAACAAACTCAGCATTGTTTTGTCACGTTTTCTCCGCAATGATTCCCAGAAAAGAGCTGTGAGAACTTTGGACTATCTTTGGGTGGAAAATAAATCACGTAAGATGAAGCTAGAGAGGTAAACATGACTGAAGAGACAATTATTCTTCATTACCATAAATTTTGGCTCAGAACGGGAGGGCAGCTTTGAAAAATGTTAAGTGCAATATACTTCTTAAGTGTGGAAAGAGCCCCAGAACATCTTCAAATTTTATAAGATTGCCAAGTCAAACCAACACCCTCTAATCTGTGTTATATCCCTTCCTTCCTTCTTCCTCTGAGAATCACCTTAATGTTCTGCTACCTCCTACTTCCAATGACTACTCAAAGCCCCTTGTCTCCCCTTGCTATTTTAGCAATATACCAGGCATGTATATTAAAATGTCCTAAAGGGCATTAAGGGTTTAAGAGAAATCCAATGGTCTTAACAAGTATCTAGTAGAAGTTGATATGAAATAGGACTATTGGTGAATCAGAATTAGTACCTATAATCCTTGCTAGGAATAAAATTTTTATGGGAATAAGGTTTTTAAAAGCCTCTGAAACTTCACTTATAATCTAAAATTCCAGGAAAATATTAGAACATTCTTCCAAAGTGCTATAGGAATGAATATTCTGTAATTTCAGATCGTAACAGATACTCAATTTGGCGTCTTGATCAGCTTCTTGACAGCAACAGAAAGCTGTTCTAACATCCCAACGTTAAACACTTTAAACTCAATAGAATCTTGCACTAAAAAAAAGCCAAAATCAAAAACAACCAAAAAAACCATAGCATCCAAAATACCCCTGGAGATGAGAAAAGAAAAAGAAAAGGTGGAGGCTATGTATACGTTTGGGTTTTTTTAATTTAATCCAATTTTTACACAGTGGTTTGGGTCCAAGTGGAACTGGAAAAGATTCAGTTATACACAATTGGATCCATATGGTCCAGGATAAAATGGTACGAGGTAACTCTTCTGTTTCCACTGCCTGAACAATTGCCTTTGAAATGTTTTGTTTAACTTTGTCCAGGATATTTTAGTGTTCTGAAGGACAGCATTCCTCAGTTACAAATCCATTTTTCTGTGGTATCTGTCACCAGGGATTTTGAGCCCCTCCTGGTGATGGCTTAGTCAGCTATGAAAATACTGGGCTGTCCACGCTTTTACAAATTATATGCTTTAGGAACAGAGGGATATAAATTATTTTCTCAAGTTTATGCAGCTTGTCTGGAACACAACAAAAACACTTAACCTCTAATTTTCTAAATCCTGATCTAGACCATGAATCGAAAGTAATCCTTCCTTCACAAGTGAGATGATGCTGAGCTTGTAATCAGAAATATCAAACACATGTTTCAGCCCAACAGGACTAGGATTTACATACCCTGAAATCACAGAGCAACTCCATATGGCACCAGTAATAAGGTAATAAGGCATGCCCTGGGTATTTCTCACAGATGCTACACGAAATTCAGTGAATATCATAAATACAGGGAGAAGTAAGTCACAATCTCTTTGTCTTTACTACACAATAGTTGGAGTTCTCTGTGTATTGCACATGTGCTGCCTTGAACTTCCAGGTGGCCTTATATTTAAAAGTGTTCCCACTCTATTTTATTTGCTGAATGTGCAGCATCTTTCCTCTTTCATAGTATTTCTTAAGTATCTGGAAAGATAAGCATATTCCAATTAAACAAGATAACTACTTGGAATTCATTAAAAAAAAGAAAAAAAGAAAAAAAAAGAAACCTGAGATACTGTAACCATTCAGCTGGGGTCAGAGGACATGTAAGAATCTGTAGTTCCCAGAAAAATAATTTTCTAAAGAAAAACACAGAAACTTGAAAGAACAAAGTGACAGCTGCTACTAACCACATTGAAATTGTCCCAGTGACATAATCACATAAAATAGGGATTTTTATTTCTTGATTTACAGTTAACACTCTCTTCACAATCCTCTCAAACAGAACCAATGCAAAGATATGTTACAAAACTGTCATGCCATTTCAACTTTAACTGCCAAGAAAAAATGAAACTCCACCATTCAGTGGAGCCACTGAATCCACACAAAACTTTATCCAGCCCATATTTTGTCTCCCACAGCAACACACTGAGAAATCTGGAATGCATCATTGCACCTGCAAAGTAAACCGTACACATTTTAGGCGCAATTTTTTTTTTTATTTTTATTGTGCAGAGAACTTAAGTTTTCCATTTTTGCAGTTTGACTCTTCCAAATATTTCTGGAGGAAAGGCTCAAATACATAAACAGATGTCTAACAGAGTCATGAGTTTTACTGAGGCTAGCAGTCTGAGGAAGACACTGCATCTGGCAGGTCCCCTGGGAAAGTAAATGTCAGGCCAAAAGCTGTATTTTCATTCTTTTCTAGTAAGTAGCTCTTTGCAATCATGCAACTTCTTTATGAATACAACTGTGTTGAACATACAATATGAATCTACAGCTTCTCAAATTTCATCATGAAGCAGCCACCGCTGGAGAGTTACTTGTTTAATTTCTTGGCACAATGCTAATACGTATCTGATTACACAATAACACCACAGTATATAGAAACTTGAAATATTTAGCTGGAGGAATTTTTTTAAGTCTCAGGCTATCATAAAAGACAATCTGACCGAGAACCAGAAGCCCAACCATTACAATAATTTTTGGGATTGTGAGTGTTTTGATCAGTCAGGAGGAACTTAGATTTTTTTTCAAGTTATAGAGAATCACTGTTAGGAACTATTACAACTAAATGGAAAACACATTCTGCTTTACTGACTCTTACTAGGTCATGTAAGTCTCTCTGACATGGCCAGAATCAGAGGCACTGTAGGTTACTAAAAATTTGATTTAGACACAGGAACCCAGATTTCCAAAGGCACTTAAAATTGTGTTCCCACAGAAACCCACAGTAGCCAGCCATATGCATTGACAGTACTGCTCCTTTTTTCTCCTTAGAATTCACCACTGAGAAACTTTAAAACGTGGCAGAGAATCTCTCAAAACATTGCTAAACTACAACTTGGCTAAGAAAAGCTACAAAACATTCAGGTACATTTTTTCACAAGACTCACATAATTTGACTGTGCTGTATTTTGAGACATTGTGATGATAACTACTTAAATGTTTAGGGGGAAAAAAAAAAGCAGAGATTGGCTGAATTATAGATATGCTGTGATTCCTACTCTCTAGGAAAAGGAAAATTGATCCTGGCGTGAGGGGTGGTGTTGTTTTGTTTTCCTTTTTGATTGTTGATAAGACAAAGAGATGCACAGTATACCAGATTGATATTTAAGTGGAGCTGTAAGACATTCTGAAACATTGGTCATGCATCTTACAGCATATAATGAGATGCTGCTTTGAAAAGTAATGTAAAACACCATCATTTTACTGTGATTTTACTTTATAGAAGTGGCCTTATCTGTACTCAGAGATTATCAAGATGTGAAATTGCAGCAGGTTAGATGGTCCATGGTAAATGTACACTGTGCTACCTGGCACCACTGTCAGGGCACATTAATGACAATCCTAAAGTAATCTGATACAGCCAGCACAGCATAAATTCGTGACTAGTACCAGCTGCTACTTTCAAGGAGAATGGTATACAACAATGAGCAAGAACATGTTTGTGTCTAGATGAAGTCTGTTAGCTCCCATATACACATCTTTAATGTTTGTAAACACTTTCGTTATCCTAAAGGAGATTTTTTTATGACAAAAACTATTATCCCACTTTCAGACACAGTTTTCTTAAGAAACAGTAGTAAAATATTAAATGCTGTGCTCCATCTGCAGAACTAGAATGGAGAAGCAAGCAGCATAACCTTTCTGAAAGCTTTGACAAGTACTTTCAAGGCAAGACTAAGAACATTTGCTATTTCCCTTGACTTGAAATCTTGCTTCAGCAGATCCTATACTACTTCTGTTACATTTCTCAACTTGTAGAATACCAGCATCTATCTCTGGTAACTACTAGTATTCTGCAATTAGAGGGGGGAAATCTATGGATATGGATATGGATATGGATAAAACCAAAAGCACCACTTATAATTGCTATTTGGAGGCAAGAGCTCTTAAAATAATTTAGAAACTCAGACAGTTTTTTAATAACTGGTAACAGTCAGCTTTTTAAGCAATCAAAAGCTTTACAGTTTTGATTTACAGGTTATTCTGTCTTTTCCAACAATTTGTCCTACTTCCTCAGCACATACTTGAAACTCTCCTTGGAAAGCGGATTGTTTTAAGTAAAACAATCTAAATATATACTAAATAAATATTAAATAAGAAATACATACTAAATAAATAGTATGAAAGAGGAAAGATAAACAAGGGCCATCTTCAGCGCTAGATTTTTAACTTTGTCCTACTCTTCCATTTTCTGGTCGTAATTTAAAAACCCACTTAGCAGCCTTACACATCTATCTCCAGTGCCAAAAAATATAAGCCCTTCCTGCAACTTTATAATTTCTTTCGTGACTTGACTGTCAAGAAGTTCAAAGAGCAGAAACTTTACAAGAAATGCTGGTGTTATCGAAACATGGGGAGCTTTTCCATCAGCGTTTGGAGGCACTTCCCTTCTGGGCCGTTATCTGATTTCCGACAGAAAGCCCCGCGGTGTCCCAAGTCCCTCCTCTGCCGGGTACAGCTGTGTCACCGCGCTCCCGGCTGTGAACCGAGAGAAGCCGGCGCTCAAACCGCACAGCCAGCAGAAAGCCGGGATCTTGCACAACCCGCAGCTCCCGCCGCTCCCCAGCCCCAGCCCCCGCCCAGCGCGGCTGCCGAGCCCGCGGGGCTGCGCAGGCACAGCGCGCCCGGCTCGCTCCGCTCCGCTCCGCTCCGCCATGCCCGTGCGTGAGGGGACGGGGGGCGGCTGCGCGGCCACGGCCCCGCCGGCCCCGCCGCCCCCTGACTGCGCTTCTCTTGCAGAGCTTCCTCAAGTGGCTGCTGGGGATCCTGGGGGTCGCCGTGGTTGTCGTGGCCATCACCGTGCCCCTGGTGCTGCTCACCCGCAGTAAGTGCGCGAAGGGAGGGCAGGGCGGCGGGGGAAAAGTTGTGCGGGAAGTTTGTGCCTCAGGGAGCGGGGAGCGTAGGGCTGGAGCTGCCGGGTCCTGGAAACCGAGGGGTACGGCCGGCTCGCCAGAGAACGTGGGGGGCGCGGGGACGATTGAAAAGTCCCTTTATTTTCTTGTATGCCCTAATAATTAAAATGCGGTAATAATTAAAAGCATTGTCCTTTTCACCGTTTTCTGTTCTTATTGAACAGAATAATCTCTGTCGCCAAAGGCTCTCGAACCAGCAGTAAAATGCCAATTACTCATTTTTCTAGGGTGTATTGAAGAGATTATATTCCCTCTCATTTGCTTTGCTTGCACGACTTGGTAACACCGTTGAGTGAAATTATATAAACAGCACAGTTACAGAGGTCAGAGAAGTACAGAAAGGTTCGGAATGTGTTTTTGGACTCTGACCAGTTTGTACTTTCCAGGTTGCACGTGTAGCTCTGGGTGTTAATGTGAAACAGCATTAAATCTTGATCCAGCAGTGCATTGCTTTCAGCTGGTAGGACAGAGCTGCTCTCGTTTTGTGTTGCGGTGATTTAACAGCTGAGCAGTCGTGCTGTGTGTAGTCAGCAGGGCGCACTCTAAGGGAGGGTTTTCGAGACCAGACCTAGGTCCGAGGAGTGCACCCCAGACAACGTGAGGATGCGTAAGCAGATCTTGATGATGTGTTCAGAAATTTCTTATGTGCGCACTAAGTTCTGGGGTTTTGTTGTCAGTTAAAGAGGCGGAGCTTGTGTCACTGGTGTTCCGGAGGCAGAATTTACATTAAATTGCTCTGCAGTTCAGGTCTATTAATATTAATATCACAGTCATTCAGAACTGGATTTTCAAAGTCCAGATATCTGAGTTACATTCCTTCTAGGCTAAAACTTCCATCAGTGGATGCTGAGTCTATTTTCTCTTATTTTTTGGGCAGCTTTTTACCACTTATCTCAAAAAAGCAGATTTTTGAGGTGTCAGAAGATACTCTGAATTTCACAAGTGGGGAAGAGCAAGAGAAAGGGTCTTGATAACTTATCAGATGGATGTGTGCAGGCGTAACACCTAGTGAAAGAATTCAGTATGCAGGCCTGAACTCTGCTGAAGAGTTAGTACTTGTCTATCTTGATGCCAGTGCTATATCTTACTGTAAATAAAGTGGGTTTTCTTTCTTGGTGAATTGTAGCATAGGAGTTCTTTTGCTCTAGAAGTGGCTGCAATTCAAGATCAGTCATTCATTTACATAGTAAATTCATTTTACTTCAAAGAGGCATTTCTGTTCCATGATACACAGAATACCACCATGCTGTCAGCCTTGGCTTCTGTCCTTTGGTTGTAAAAGAGTGTGTCAGACTTTTTACTGTTGTTTCAAATTAAGGCATAGAAAACACACCCAGGTGTAAGTCCCTCTGTATAAAATAAGGATTGAGATGGGAGTGGTCACAGTTCAAAAACTTGAGTTCCTGTCTCTTCACAAATCAGGCCAGCAGTAACATCGGAACATCTGTGACCACTGTAGTTTGGGAACTGCAGAGTTCTTTTGAATTTTTTGCTAAAGGGTGCTAAACAGATGTTTTCTGTTACCTGAGAGTATACAGGTGGTGTACTCATAAAGTAGTAGTTTATAGGTTAGAGCAATTAATCACTAGTTTGATTATATGGCTTTTATGAACAACCATAGGACATGACAGTTAGCTGGGGACGCCTCTTGGGCCATGCAGGTGATTGAGTATAAAATGCAAAGTGACAAAATTGCTTTGGGGAGGAGCAGCTCACATGACTGTGACTATGTGAAATCAAAGTCTGCTCTGATAAAAATCCTTGTAATTGCAGTCAGATAGTTTTTATTTCATCCCAATGGTTCAGGCATTGCACGGGAAGTGAATATGATAGTTACTGATATAAACAGATAACTTTGAGTTTGGATTTCTTGCCTTTAGTCTGCAGCAGTTTTCTTTGCCATGCTTCTCAATGTGTTTTCATTTCATAAGCTTAGTATTCATGCAGCATATAATTAGTTTGATAAATGGTGCAGTGAAAGGTAGTGAAATTTTGCCCCTCCAGCAGAGTACTGGCTTGTTGGCTCGCCTGTAGGCCTTGCAAGGGGAACTTCAGCTTCTTTTCGTGCAGACACTTAGCATGGACAAATAGCGCAGGGTTAAATTTACGGAGTGGTTCCCCAATGTGAGGTGCAGCCATTTACTTGGAGAGTCTGCTGCCAGAACTCTGTACAAAATTCTATATTTCATTTAGACCCACTGCCTATTTTGACACTTCATTTTATATTTAATAACCACATGAGGCTACTTGCATCAAACAGTTTAATTTCAAAACAGCCTTGGGGCTTGTATTTGAAGTCTGTTGATCAAAGCATTGTTGTGCTTTGAGGAGCTATCCAACAGATGACTACAGTAACAAGTTGTTACCCTTAAAGCATGAGTATTTTATTAAAAAAAAATTTGGTCTGTTTGTTCATGATTCACTGATTTACTTACACTTCTTGCAGGTTTTTTTTCTTCTATAACCTTCCATGCAAAAGGCAGATTGGAACATCACATGTCTATATATACCTTTACCACTTCTCTAACTGCAGATCTTGTTACAGCTGGGCAGGAATGCCAGGAGTGCGAAGATAGGCAGCTGATGCTGAGAGCAGGAAGGATATAGTGCAGTATTTGCTATTATTCTGCTGCCATGAGCAAGTCATAGAACAGCCTTAGAGTGAGGGTCCCATACAGCTGTCTATCCAAAACCAGGTTTCTTCAGCCACAGGTTTAATTCTCCAAGGCTGAGATATTCACTAAATGAGAAGGATCACCACCATCATGATTAGATGGTATTGTGTGTGTGCATTTGTGGTCTTTGATAGAAATGTGCCTAGGAGAGGCTGGAAGAGCAGACCAGGTCCTTTGGCAGTTAATGACCTTAAGGTGCCTGAGTGTTCTGTGTGAGTCTGAAAAAATAGGGAATGGACGTGTTTTCCTGCTCCGTCCTTGACTTCTGTAACTGTCATTTACCTCAGTTATCTACCCTAATTCAAATGTTGAGTAGTATAATATAAAACCCCATTATCAACAGTAGATTGCTATCTGTAGAACATTTCTGCTGTTCTTATTTCCTTGCTTTGTGTGAGGTGGGGTAAATTTGAGAGGGACTCCAGAGCTATTGATTACCAAGTTAATGATTAAATCCCCCCAGGGTAGTCTCTGCAGCCCCATGGAGTGGCTCTTGGATGAACTGCTCCAGGAAGTGTCACAGCACTCACTCCTTGGCTGTGGTCTTCCTGAAGTCCTGTATCAGCTCTTGGGTATTGGATAGAAATCTGGGTTAAATGAGCCTTTGGCCTGAGCCAGCAAAGTAGTTTTTGCTTACTTTTTTTGTGGAAATATACTTCAGTGCTCTAGCTGTCCCATAGTAACTGGGGGCTGGAGTATACAGGAGGGGGGAAGAGTTAAAGTACTCTTTTACACATGTTGGAAGAGAAATGGGGAATTAGCAGGTTTGGAAAAGCTAGCCTGCAATGTCCCTTACTTTTCTGACCTCTGAATCAGCTGGGATTCCATTGCATCTCTCCCACTGCTCCTAGATTACATGCTTTGATTGCAGATCATTCTTGCTCTGCTGTCAGTTTAAAATGGCAATAACCATTCATCTTGTCTGATTTTTATAACTTCTCTATCCCTTTCTTGTTATTACTGAACATCACTATTGAATTCATATTATTGAACAAGCTTGCACTTGTCTTTCCCTTTTTATGATTTTTCCAGTCTCTCTCAATAGTGGTGAACATGCAGTAAAGCTTCCAATATTACTGCTTTTTTAGTTTACCATGGTTTAAAGTCAGTTTATTTCCTGTCCGCTTTTTTAAAGTTACATATGTAAATTAGGAAAATGCACCTTGACGCTGAGGAATGACCAATACATATACCAAAAGTAATTTCTCAACATGGTTCCATTTTGGTATAGTGATATGTCATACCATAAACATTACACAATTGTTAACTTCTTGTTTGCTTTACACCTGTTCTGATTTTGGCTGGGAATCAGGTAATTTTCTCCTGGTAGCTAGTCCAGTGCTCCGTTTTGGATTCAGTATGAGAATAATGTTGAATACAGAATAACACACTGATGTTTTGGTTGTTGCTGAGTAGTGCTTACTCTTAAGTCATGGACACCAGTTTGCCAGGCTCTGTCAGAAAGTAGGTGCACAAGGAGCTGGGAGGGAGCATGGCCAGGACAGCTGACCTGATCTGCCAGAGGAATATTTCATAGCACCTAATGTCATGCTCATATAAACTGGGGGGTTGGCTGTGAAGTGCTGAGTGCTGCCTGGACAGGCTGGACACTGGTCATTGGGTGGTGAGCAAATGTATTTTGCATCAGTTGTCTTTCTTGGGTTTTATTCCTCTCGCTCTCCTTTTCATTACAAATATTATTACTATTATTAGGAATAATATATTTAGTTTTATTTCAATCATTAGCTGTTCCTGTCTCAACCTATGGGTTTATCTTTTTCTGATTCTCCTCCCCATCTCCACTGAGGGTGAGGAGGAAGGGAAGTGAGTGGTACTTAGTTGCCAGCTGGGGTTAAACAGTGCCAACACCTCACACCTACAGAAACCAGCTCAATTTTTCTCTTAAGAGAGGGTGGCATGTTAATAGGAAATTCCAAAATTCAAACAGAATTTATCAACTTTGTGTGAGTACTACTTACGTAAAAGGTTAAGAGCCTTCTTTGCAGAAGGACTTACGGTTTTACTGTTGTAACAGGGGTATTATGATGTGACTATTTCTGGTATATCATTATGGCCGTGGAAATACATGTGTACTGCCAGGAGTCAGTCCAGGATACAGATGAATCATAGACTCATCAAGAAAAACCTCCAAGATAATCAAGTCCAACCTCTGATTGAACACCACTTTATCAACTAAACCATAGGACATCCTGTTACCTCTTCAACATTTGCAGGGATGGTGACTCCACCACTTTCCTGGGCACTCCTTTCCAATGCTTAACCACCCTTTCAGTGAAAAAAATTCTTCTTGATGTCCGACCTGAACCTCTTCTGGCACAGGTTGGGGCTAGTTCCTCTTGTCCCGTCACTGTCTGGCTGGGAGAAGAGCATGTCCCCCACCTGGCTGCAGCCTCCTCTCAGGTAGTTGTAGAAAGCAATACCATTCCCCCTGAGCCTCCTCTTCTCCCGGCTGAACAACCCCAGCTCCCTCAGCCACCTCTCACAGGACTTGTACTCCAGACCCATCACCAGCTCCATTGCCCTTCTCTGGACACATTCCAGCACCTCCATGTCTGTCTGGAATTGAGGGGCCCAGAACTGGACAGAGCACTCATGGTGTGGCCTCACCTGTGCCAAGTACAAGGGGACAATCACAGCCCTATTCCTGCTGGCCACATTATTCCAGATACAGGCCAGGATGCCACTGGCCTTCTTGGCCACCAGGGCACACCCTGGCTCGTGTTCAGCCTGCTCTTGACCAGCACCCCCAGGTCCTTTTCCACTGGGCAGCTTTCCAGCCACTGTGCCCCAGCCTGTGACGCTTCCTGGGGTTGTGGCAACCCAAGTGTAGGATCTGGCACTTGCTGAACCTCAGGCAGTTGGCCTCAGGCCATCAATCCAGCCTGTCCAGTTCCCTCTGCAGAGCCCTCCTGCTCTCCAGGCGAGCGACACTCCTGCCCAACTTGGTGTCATCTGCGAACTTAACAAGGATGAACTCAATCCCCTCATCCAAAGCATCGGTAAAGATTATTAAACAGAACTGGGCCTGATACTGAGCATTGGAAGCTAGCCATTTGGAGTTTAGAAAAATAAGTCTGTATGTGGCATTGTTAAAAAAGAAAAATGACAAGAAAATGCAGCCTCTCTGAGCAACCTAAGAGTGAAAGAAGCAGTTTTGCTAAAATATAAACATCCATTGATCTGTATACAACCTTCAAAGCCAATAAAATGCTCTTGAATGTCAGCAATTACTTTATTCTGTCAAAAGTAACCTGTTTGACCTTTTTTTTCACCGAAACTTGGAATTCAATGTATGTTGAGTATCTTTGGTGGGTGGCACAAAGTGGATAAGTAAGAATATACTGGTGATGGCCTACCTTGTAGATTAAGAAAATGCTTCAACTAGAACTTCTATGACTGTACCCTTACAGCTTGGCGTGTGTTTTCATATTCAGATACCATGTGGAAGGTGTTGACAGAAAATGAAATTTTAATTTTATACATAGCCAACAAATCTTAATAGTGGCCTGATTTTTAGTAATGAGACCTTAGCAAAATATGTATGTCATCAGGGAGAAAAACATTCATCAGTTTGGAAAAATCCCTAAACCTGTTCATCAGCCACCTGTCTTAAATTGCTTCTCCTTTTCCAAGAGAGAGTTTTGTTGCTTTCCGAAGCCCCTCTGAATGAAAATGACACTTTCTCGATTAGGAAGAAGTCATATTCCCAACTAGACAACTGTGTATGAATATTAAATACCCTCTTGTTCATAATCCATCAAATTAAATATTCAGTTAAATAAATAACCTGAGAAATTAATATTCTCACAGAAATTTCAAGAGCAATCAATCCAGCCTAGTAATTTTTTTAGAGTCACATTTCAGATGGAATTGAGCAAGCATTTTTTTAACCTTTTCTGAGCATTTTAGACTAAAACCATTGTTTGTTATGTCTCTTGCAGTGGTAATTGTGCAGTCTGTGCTGTATATATGCAGTTTTCTTATTGTTTGGAAATAAGAGTAAAGCTGTAATAGTTGATATAAATGTCTTCCTGTGATGTTCCAGATGTCACAGGTATCCAGCCTGCAGAAAGAGAACCTGCAAAAACTGTTGTGAGGTGTTTTTCTGTGTTTGTCCCTCCAAGGTCTTTGCTGTCTTTTTCTGCTTCAGCATAAGGAAAGAGAAGGCAGTCTGTTTAAAAGTATCCAAGAGGCTGGGGTCTCAAAATTGATAGGGGCAGGTTAGCATCTTGGTTGATCAGTCATTGCATCTGTACTTGAGTGTTTTTATTGGTTGCTTTTATTCTAGTCTTTTGATTTTGTTGACATTAAAATTCCTTCCCTTCTGGACCCTGTAGGTAAAAGGGTAGATGCAGGTAGACGAAGGTAGATTTTAGGTTTCCATTTAAAAGAAAAAAGAGGCAGGGAGAATGCAGGGAGAGAATTGCACACCTGAATTGAAAATCTGTAGTCTTTGTTTTCAGAGGAAAAGGTAACAAATACTCACAGACTGAGTTGTTTTTGCTTGTCATACTTTAGAAAAAGTAGCTTGTGCACTGCAGGCGGTAAGAAAGAAGTACTTTACATAGAAGCTGACTGCAGTGTGCTGGAGCTGATGACCAAACTCATTAGCTTAACTAGATTCAAAGTTTCTCTTGGTCTTTTCAGACAAACTCAGTTACTTGGCTTTAATTTTCCAGTCAAAATTGTATTGCTAGAATAAACTTTAAGATACCTTGGTGAAAATCACATCGAAAGAGAGATAACTATTTAATCAATTATTTCATCATATTCTTATCAGGAATTGTTTGTTATTTCATCAATTTTTTTTATTAGACCTTCCCTGAATATTTTACTGCTTCTCAGATTTTTAGGGCTTTTTTTTTATTTGAGGCATTTCTGAAATTTGGGTTTAAAGATAAGCAAGTGATTCACAATTGCAACTATTAGCAATTGGGGCTCTGCAGTGAACTTCCCAGAGTGAGCATGGCGAGAAAGGCACAAGGATCACTTTCTTTTCAGCTCAATTTACTGAGGTAAGAGAGCCAGAGGTCTTCTGGTTATTTTTGTCACTGTCAAAAAAAGTGTTTCATTTCCATTAGTTTGAGTGACCTTGCTGACACTCCTTTATTTTATGCTGACTGAATTTACCTTGCAATACAGTTTTATTGCCTTCTCACTGCTACTACTCTAGAGACAATAAGCAAAAGCACTTTAATAACCAGCAACAAAAATCCACTTAGTATCCAGGTTAAGAAGCTGGGGTGGAACAATTTGCAGCAAGATCAAAATCTCTTCTTCTGTCTGTTTCTTTCAGAAGAGACGTCTTCAGGAAAAACATACACTCTACAGAATTACTTGAACAATGACTATAAGTACAAAACACATAATTTGGAGTGGATTTCAGGTAATTAATTTATACATACAACTTGAATGTCAAGAAAATGTACTACCTTCAGCAATGTACTACTGTTGGCTGCCTCATGCTGAGGTGACTACTGTATTCTGGAAAAAAGTCAAATTAATTAATGGTACCACTATGGAAGGGTGTGTAGCTCAAAGGGCTGATGCCTTGTTTCTCTTAGAAACATGCTCAGGTTCATGGGAAGTTATATTCTCCTACTGCTAAAAGAGCATACTTATTTCTGTGCTTTAGGGTAGAAGCATGTTACCCTCTGAGGGGTGTCAGCTTCATGTGCATCGGGCCGCCAGGGAACAGGGAGATGCAGGCTGCTTTTTCTTTTGAATATGCTTAGTGCCCCAAGGGAAAGAGATGCCAAAAGGTGGGTGCTGTGAGCTCCACAACTACATTTCAGGAACATTCTTGTGCTATAAGCATACTTTCATTGTAGAATTGGGGGACACAGCATTGACCAGATTTTTGGATTTTATTTCCTGCTTAAAAACATAAAGGGAAAATAGAAGTAACTGATGAGCATTTTAGTTTTTGTTGTCATCTCTCTTGTGCTTTTAGGAGATCAGTATCTTCACAAAACAGATAATGGAGACATCCTACGCATCAGTGCTGACAACGGAACATCCTCAGTAATCCTGGCAAATACAACATTAGTATGTTAACTTATATGTAATATATGCAGAAATTGGGAAAGGTATTGGATTTCATGTTTTGTTTTGCGTAGTCTTTGGAATCAGTGCTTAATATGTTTCTTTTGCCCTTCCTTTGTTGACAGGATAAGTACGAGGCAAGCACGGTTACGTTGTCTCCTGACCAAAAGTTTGCTCTTCTGCAGTACAGCTATACAAAGGTACAAATGCACTTTACATCTGAGGATGAAACTGGAAAATAAAGGCTTGGGAACAACTGAGAGGCCGAGAGAATGTGAGGGAAATGCAGGAGGATGGATGAGTGTGATGGATGTCTGTGAGGGAACAGTCAAGTTGAGCAGGCAGGAGGAGAAGAGACTGGTATTATCTGTGAGCTTGGCAGAAGAGATTTGACTGCCTGAGGAAAAAAAGCATCTGGATAAAAAGTGGATGGAGAGTTATCACAAGGAGAGCAAGGCTGGATGGTTTATCTGAGAAGACAGTCTAGGAGAGTAGATAGGCATGATTGTCCCAGGAGTTGTGTGGGTTAGAAGTGATGAGTAGATATGCTGGTATACATCTGCTTGTATATGTATGCTATATATATATATGTGGTTGTTACATTGTGGTGGTAGGAGGTAAGAGTTTAAAACTGAGGTGAATGAAAATCTGCATGTGCTTCAAAGAAGGCTTGTGCTTGGAGTGGGCTTGTGTGTCCCTGTTGCCTCCTGTCAGAGAGCACATGAAAAGCCTGCAGCAGAATGCCTCATCCTGTCATGGTGCTGAACCGTGCAACAAAGGTCAACACACATTTATGCCAAGTGGCATGAAACCCTGGATCTGTGCCAGCTGAAAAGCCTAATGGAGGTGATCATTTGCTGTGCAGTTCGTGCACGGAGAAACCGCTAGCTTTGTCGTTCTTCCTTTTTTTTTCTAGAGAGCTGCCTGTTTGCAAAAAGTTCAATGCTAACTTGTGCAGTGTAAAAATAATTGAGCACTGTATCAACTGAGCATTGTCTACATGTCCTGGCCTTGCAGTCCTAGAGTGATTCTTGCACTGTGCCAGACACAGTCTGTGCACTCAGTCATCAATTTTTTCCAGTTTTGGCTTCCATGCTGAGTCCTTCTAAGCCAGTACCTTTTGTCTTTCTGAATTGTTCAGAATTATTTGACTCTTCACTGCATCATTAGAGGTCACAAAATGCCTAATATTTTACCAGCCGCCCCACGCATCCCCTCTACTTGTAATTTATTGCTCTGTAGTATTTTATTTGTTGTGTTCATAAGAGTTAATTTTGTTTTAATGCTGAAGCAAGATATTTTAACCTTTATATAACAGTGTGATTGAAAGTTCTGTTATTATTAATCTTTATTGCAAAGAAAGAGAGTAACAAAATGAATCATGAGGATGTAGACACTTGTTATGTAATAGCCATCTGGCTGTATCATACTAAGTTGTTGGTTTATATCTTCATACAAATATCTAAGAGCCCTCTTAGAAGAGCGCATTATTGCAGCATGTCAATGCTGTGGGCTAAATCAAACCTCTCCAGCCCCACATAGGGAATATGTTTAATTGTGTCTGCATTATCATCATCATCTTTCTCTCTATTAAGTTCCCACAGAGCAATGTAGATTTTAAGAGACAGATTTCTCAGAGAAGGGTTTTATTTTTGTGACAATATGAATGGGAATAGGTCACCCTAGTACTAGAGGAACTGCTACAGACATACTGCTGGGACTTCTGAGAACTACTATAAAATAAGATGCCAAGTTAAATAATACAGCATGAAAATGAGACAGAAGACAGCAAATGAGCTGGTAAAGCACAAGGACGAGGATTAACTGCACACTGATAATAGTCTGCCATGTAGCTGCAAGAATTTCTGAAAATCTGCAGCATCTCTGGCATCTGTATCTTTGTCCTTAATCAGTCAATGGCCTCTGGCATAGTATTTAAGTGATGACCCCCGAAGGGTGGAAATTCTTCAGTCTTTCCTTAAACCTGGTGGAGATCTGTTACCCTTGTATATTCACTGTGTTCTCTCTATCTTAATAAAAATTACAAGGAAGGCTTTAGGGGCAATTCAAACTGCGAGAGATATGAAACCCGGTGAAATTTATTTTTTTGATATTAAAATAATTCTTTTGCAGTTGTGGAGGCATTCCTTTACAGCTTCATATCACATCTATAATTTCAGTAGCAGGTCAGTAATTTTTGCACATAAGATGTTGTTTTAACATTCTTTTGCACTGAAATGTCGTTTCACTGATTTCTCTTGGCTGCATTTTGTTTCTCCAGTTCTGTCTTAGATGATGGACTACTACCTAATGATACACAGTATATATCCTGGTCACCTGTTGGTCATAAACTGGTTAGTAAACAAAAGTGAAACTTATATAAGCAGTCATTTTCATACACGTGACATGGAAACTCATGTTGTCTGTACCCTTGAGGTTTTGGGACTTTCCTACTGCTAGGTAAAGTAGCTGAACTAGTTTCAAAATTGACTACTGTTGCTGGAAAGACTCCAAAGTCCTTCTGCTATTTTGTTTTGTTCTGTAATAAAAATGCATTCCTGAAAGTAACTAGTGGCCCCAGTAGAAATGCACAAATGCACAGGAACTTCATGTTTTTACAGTTGCAGACAGTAGCTCATCCCTTTCAAAGACAGCAGCATTACAACTGTCTATTTAATCATCACTGCGTGATTTTTATCTCCTAATTATACAATAATCGATGAAGTTTTACTTGATGGATGCATGTAATGGGATTAGAGGATTAAAATTTGGCTTGTACTCTTTCCCACTGTTGTCTTCTTCCTCCCCTCCAGTCCATGTCAGTGGTGACAACCACCACATTTACAAGGCTTGTGTCTTCCCTGTGTTGCGCGTTGGACCGGAGAATGTGGTGTTTGTTTATTCTTATTGCTTAGTGAATTAGTATGTGAATTATGAAGACAACAGCCGGAAGCAAAGGAAGTTGGAAAGAGTTTTGAATCTTGGAGCAAAGCTCTGGAATAAAACTGTGTTGTTCAGTTATTGGAGATGAAAACCAGGGGTGATTAGAGAGGTAGGCAGGTGCCAAAAACTAGAGTTCTGAGAGCTGCTGAAGAAATGCAAACCATCTTTGCAGGTCTGTTGGCAGCGCTGAGATCCCTGTGAATGTTTTACTAAAGCCCTGATAGTTTTCTTTGAAAAACAAATTAGTGGAAAACAACTCCTGATGAATGAAAATAAACTTGTATTTGGAAGAAAATGGATTGCAAGATTTTCATACCTTGATACAGTAGTTATGTCACTTTTCACAGTTGATTTGTTTTTTTGCATCTAGACCTGAATTTATGTTGCTAACCCTGATCTGTATTAGTATTAGTAATTCCAAATTTGTTAAGTATCAATGCTGTTTGGTGAAATGCAGCTTTTAAAGATTGTTTTTGTCATCTGGTGTAAATTGTCCAGTAGATGAAATAAAGAAAGGAAGTAGGATTTACTGTAATAGTAATTGTTATCACAATGATCTTTTGCAGGCATATGTTTGGAATAATAATGTTTATGTAAAAGCTTCACCAGCAGCAGAAGCTGTGCAAATCACTCAAAATGGAGAAGCAAATAAAATTTTCAATGGAATACCAGACTGGGTTTATGAAGGTAACTATATCAAGCAAGTTCTACTTTCCATTATTGTTTCTGTTATTGTTCCATTTGGTTTATTGTGATTATTAGCTCATTCCTTACCACTGAAAAAATCAAATTAATCAAAATCTGTATTTTAAAAGAAACATGCATCCTTATCTGGGCTTAATATCTGGCTAGTGTGAGGATCTAAGAATATGTATGAGTTTGCCTAGTTTGCATTGTGTCACTGGAAATCTTAGTGTGAATTAGCTTCACATGATATATTATAAATATTGACCTAATGTCACATTTCAGAACCCCAACAAATAGTCTGCATTTTAGTATCTGAACTTCAATTAAATGAAAAAAATCCTATTAAAAATTAATGAGAACAGCACCTAGGATAGAAGAGCAGACTTACCAATTATAACTTAAGTACATTTGCATCTCTTTCAGAGGAAATGTTTGGCACCAATTCTGCTCTGTGGTGGTCTCCAAATGGCAAGTTTTTGGCATATGCATCCTTTAATGATACAGAAGTTCCTGTTATAGAGTATTCCTTTTATTCTGAGGACACCTTGCAGTATCCAGAGACCATTAAAATCCCATATCCCAAGGTCTGTGTTATTTATTAAACATGTTTGTTCTGTAGTTTCATTAAGAGAGTAGTCTCATTTAATCAGTTCCTGCTAGTGAAAATATTGTCTGTCTCTCCTCAACAGCTTGCTGTGATTATTCTTTCTGAAGTCAACAGCATCTGGCAATGTTAAAGTGTTTTATTATCTCCAGGGAAAAGAAAAAATAGGAAAAGAAAGTACGATTTAAGGTTTTGTTGTTTCACCATGAAATTTGGAGGTAGTGAGTAGATGTTGAGATAAAAAAGCTCTCAGGGAATTAAGTTGGTACAAAGCGTTAGGCAGATGTACATTAGGTTAGGATTGTGCATGGTATTGATAATGGAATCTTCAGCTAATCTAGCATTTTCAGTTTCCTGTATTGAGAGGAAGAGGAGGAATTTGCTGAAGGAGTTTCTTTGCCACACCTTAAGATCTTCCAGTTTTAGCTGTGAGAGTGAAACCTTTAGTGCATGGAGCTCCTCCTCCTTCCACCTCTTCTCCAGGTGAGAAGAGTGTTCATGCCTGCTGCTTGTGGCACAGTTGGCTGAATGGGGTGAGAGTAAGAGTGCAGAGTGCTCTAGCAGGTTCCTTCATGTGCTCCATATAGGGAGGGTTGAATATTTAATACAAGACTTACCTGTTATTTGATATTATACAGGATTTTGATTTACCTGAGCAATGCACTTAAGACATAAAGCAAGTACAAATTACACTGAGAGTACAACAATTGCACTACCCTGCTGAGCGTCAATACAAACATGTTCTCACAGCTGGACACTCACCATCACAGTGCTGGACATCCCCAGTGCTGAGAAGGAATAGATGGGTTGAAATCATCTCAAGCCTGCCATTTTAGTTCTTTCTGTTCACCTTGGGTTTTTATACTCTGTGTTGACTTAAGGCATCGACATGCCCTGCCCCAATCCATGATGGTTTGGCCATCCCAGGAAGATATTTTCACTCTTGATTAAGGGGGCAGGACAGACGATACAGCCAGCTTATTGCTTGTCTGGTAGAGCTGCCTGGTGGAAAAGCTGCCCTCTCTGTGCCAAGCTCAGCTTTCTCTGCAGCAGCCATGGTCACTCCCTACTCTTCCCAAAGGTCCTGGAGCACATGGCCTTTGCCTGTGCCCTTGGAGCCTCTCTCAGAGGGGTCACTGACAGCTGCAGACACTCTGCCCTGAGCATGGCCCCTGAGAAGAGATATAAGTGTAGAATGAATTGCCAATCTCAATAACGCATTTTATTACAAACCCCTTTTGTTTGGAATATTGCTGACTTCTAGAGGTGGATCAAGTAAGCTACCAAATTGGTACCATGAAGACTTGGCTGGTTAAGTACAAGAGAAGCAGCCCTTACTGACACAGCTCTTTTGGCTGTCAGCAGCATTACATTAGAGATAGTGAAGTACATGCTGCAGTCACAGATTTAATTGTGATATAGGCAGCTGTGATTTGATTAGTTAATGTAAGCTGCTGCTTTCATGCAGAAGCACTTTTCCTGTGTGTTAGCAATGGATTTGTTTCTGTGCTAGGTACTGTGTGTGGCATGTAGGATGCGATCTGGTCGAATACAGCAAGCCCTGTGAAAAATACAAAGGACAATTTATGCATCAGTCATAAAACTGCATTTAGGAACCTGTCTTTTCACATTTTTGCAGTTGACTGGTTTTACCTTTCTGTCTGTAGTAACTTATTCATCTGTAATTTCAAACACTTCATCAAGAATGTTCTCTCTTCAAAAGTACAATGAAAAATTTTATTTTTAGGCAGGAGCTACAAATCCAACTGTACGATTCTTTATTGTGGATACCACATCACTTCAAGATCCCAGCCCTGTTGAAATTTCTCCACCTGCAGAAATAAAATCAAGGTGAGAAATTTTGGTTAGATATTTGATTGTTTCTTTTTTTGGGAGAGGAGGAGCTTTTATATGTGACCTCCCTGCATTCAGTGTATATGGCAGTTTTTCCCTGTAACGTGGCTCTGGTAGCAACAAGATTTACCAGAGAAAATCTGCACAGAGATTATCCTCCTAGTGATTATATATAGATGGCATATTCCATGTATGTTATATTCAGAATGTGACAAGTTCTTGGCTCATCACATTCAGTGGAGTCTAACTATGGTGAAGTCATTTCACAGTACAACTTTAATATGAGCAAGTTTTCGTATAATCAAATTATAATATATGTATTTCAATTCACTGGGGGAAAAAAAACCCAACAAAACAAAACCTTAATGGTAAGTGAAGATTTGATTTCATTGGAAGCAGTCTCCTTGCTAAGGCAAGGTATCATGGTTGTCTTCAGATTTATACTTAAAATGTTTGTTTTCTTTGGGAAGATGGTGAAAATCAGCACCTCTCAGAGTAAATGGAAAATTGTATTCCTCAAAATGCCACTGGAAATGCACAACATGATACAAATGTATTTTGTGAGGAGCAGCTACATCAATTTAAAGTGCATGCACACAATTTGGTATCCCAGATCTTGGATTTTGTTTTTTTCCTTTTTAACAGTATCATGAAAATGTTTTAGAGGTTTGCACTTACAAACCTGATGGGTATGAAAGCACAGGTTATACTGATAAACCAGAAAAAAACAAAGGTCTGTTAGCTTATGCATAGAACCAGCATTTTATATGTGGGGGCCAAAAAGCTATAACTGGAAAATCAGTACTCTTCCGTTCCAGTCCTCACCACAGTGTAACATCCATGTGTTAGCAGAGATGCAAGCTCTTATGAATATGTTGTTCTTTATCCTTTCGTTACAGTCACACTGCAATAGCTACATGTTAGATAGCTGTCATGCCTTGTTTTCCTCCAGAATTCCAGTGCCTCAGAATTAAAAGCCCTTTACATTTTGCTCCGTACTGATTAAGATCTTTGCTGTCTTAGAGGGTTTTTTTACCTTTTGTTAATACCTTATGGAAGTTGATGTGAGGAGAATAACCATCAGCTACTTCCAGCCTCACACCCATCTGGCTAACAGAGGTGTGAGTTACGTGGAGTTCATCCATTTTAAAATTAACTTGCCACTCTTTTAGTCAGGATTAATACAAATACAAATCTTGACTTATGAGTTCAAGGATCAAAATTCACTCCTTCTGCCAGTGGCTGATCCAAATAATGGTCAAGTCTCACCATACGTGTCCTGCAAAAGTTGAGGTGAGCAGAACAGGTCTTGGAGAGCTTTGCAAGAGCAAAGGTACATGAGTAGGAAAAGGTGAGCAACATGCAGTGTTGCCGTTGGGTAGGTTTTTTTCTGGAAGCACAAAGTATTGAATATTTACATTGTATTTATATGCATACCTCTGTATGAAAGGAAAGGTTAGATTTTGTGATGGGAAATTCTATTTTTACTTGCATGGAGCTAAATTTTGAGCAAAACTAAGTTTGAGTTGGTAGCATAGCTCACTCCACCTGCCTGGTTGGGGATGTCAAGGGGCAGTGCCTCAGCAAATGATTGCCTGTTACAGCACTATCCAGAGCTTGGATGAGCACCAGTTTTACCCCCACATATGAAGGGGGCACAGTGCACTTATGTTGCAGAGCAAGAGTTTTATTTGTCAAGAAAAACTGCCAGAATCTGGAATGGCAGTGCTTTGCTATGTGATGGTACTTGAAACTTGACACTCTGCATGAATGACTGGCATGAAATCCATCCAGCATTTAAACACTGGTTTTGGCATCATGGATACAGGGGGCTTCTGTTAGCCAACAGGAGGATGAAGGGGGTGGATCCTTCTTATCTGAAATTATCTGTCCTAAAATAAGCTGACTTCTGAATAGAGTAGTTGCAGAGTATTCCTTTCCAGCAACAAATGAGGAAGTGCAAAACTATTTTACTTTATGCTTGAGTTAATTGCAGTTTAGTTAACTTTTTTTGGGTTGTTGAATACTGAAGGTGCATTCCTTCTCTCACAGGGGAGAGATATTTATCATAATAGCTTGATAAATAGTATTTTTTGTTTGTTTTGCTTGTAATGTCCATCTTGTCTGATTAGTGATTTATAGTCCCCAGAATTGTTAACATCTCTCACTCTGAAGGAATTAAAAGTGTGGGACTAATTCCCCTTATACAAAACAAGGGAAACCACGATTATAGGTACAGGTAAAATGGTGTTTTATTTTTCTTTTTTTTTTTACAAACAAGCTCCTGCAGACTCAATGGCAGTAGCAATTAAATGACCCGCTGACTTCTCAGTCAAATATAAATGCAGAAATAGACCCTTTCCAAACATGATTTTGAAACTGTAATCTAGAAATAAATCTGAAGGTTTTTGGTAACCAGCTGACGTATTTTTAATCCATCCACAGTAACTGTAGTGTTTCCCTCCCCAAACTGCAGTGATCAGAAAGATACTCTTATCACAAAACTTCCCACACATTTTTGTTAACTAACTTTGGGGGAAAAGGGAACATGAACTTGGAACTAAGTCAAATGTGCAAATTACAGTTAAAAATGTATACTTGCTTTGGAGGGGAAGTTTGTTTTATTTTAGTTTATAAGGCTTCAAGGAGATAGAAGAGAACTAAAAAAAGAAAAGACAGTACATCTAACAGATCGTTATGGTAAACAAAGCCACTAAATTTTATGTGGTGCATTTTTTAAATTAATATACAGGAATATTCATGAAAATTGTTTTTCTCTTGATACTTCATTCTTCATGTTAGCTGGGTGGTATTCTGAAGATGAAAGTAAAATATTCAGATAGTAATATCTGGTTTTGGTATGATCTCTCCCTCCATTGTAACTAATGGAAATAACTACTAAATTGAACAAAAGTATGTATCACTCAGAAAATAATTACAAGCAACCAACTTCAGGCAACTAAGGGTAAAATTCCTTAATCTAAGGCATATACAACTTAATATTCAGAAGAATTTCTTCTAGATGCACACAGTACGAGATTTATGAACAGCCTGGAGTAGCTATTATTTTATGCATTAGAGAATAGCTGTTAAAATGTAATTGCAGTCTTTCTGGAAGTGGGTTTGTACAAGCCATCTAATTCTTTATTGTATCTCTGAAAATAACCAAGGCATCTACTAGCAGCAAAAACAATTGATGAAAAAATGGCTCAATTACATTTGCATTGTTGTTTATTGTTGAAGAGTAGATTGAAATGAAAATGGCCAGATGAGTCTCATTCAGTAAATTGCTGAATGCAATTGTATGGTATGCTATTATAGAGACTATTTTAAATATCTTATGTTGTTGCTGTTTTCAGGGATCATTATTTGAGTGTTGTAACATGGGTGACAGATGAAAGGATTTGTCTGCAGTGGCTCGGAAGAATTCAGAATTTTTCAGTCCTCACAGTCTGTGACTTTATAAATGGTAATTGGTCATGTCCAAAGGTGAGAAAAATTAGGAGAGAGAGTTGCAATGGTAAATTAAACTAGAAAGGAGTAAAGTATATCTGTATATTTATCTTTGTAGAAATTAAGCCTGATGCTAAATAAACATAATTGTTGTGGGATTGTTTGTTTTTCTCATTCTTAGGAAAAACAATTTACTGAAGAAAGTAGAAATGGCTGGATTGGCAGGGTAAGTGTTCAATTTCTAAAACTGCTACGTGCTAAATTCTGATAATCTTGAAGATTTTATATGAGACTGTTTCATTTTGCAGTGCCTCTTGTGTGTAGATCCAGTCTTCTCACTTGCTGTGTTTTACATGTACAGGAAAAAATTATCTCAAATGTCACCCCCACACCTGGGGTTAAGCTTTATTTTTTTGTGGGTAATGGGTTCCAAACTCCCAGGCTGGGCTGACAGTGCAATATGGCTGGAGCTCTAACCATGCCCTCTGTGACCTGTGCATCTTGTTGTCAGGATAAGAGGTACTGGCTTTAAATTGAAAGAGTAGGTTCAGATTAGGTGTTAGAAAGAAATTCTTCACTGTGAGGGTGGTCAGGCACTGGAACAGGTTGCCCAGAAAGGCTATGGATGCTCAATCCTTGGGAGTGTTCTAGAACAAGTTGGATGGGGCTTTGAGCACCCTGGTCTAGTAGAAGGTGTCCCTGCCCATGGCAGAGGGATTGGAACGAGATGAACTTCAAGGTGCCTTCCAACCCGCACCAATCTACAATTCTGTGATTTTATGTTCAGCTTACCAAAAGCATAGCACCCTTTCCAGACTCCTTTCAACCTCTGACCTGCTGCTTTTGTAGCACTAGGTTAGGGAGAAATGCAGGAGCCCAGATTCAGAATTCCCTTTGTTCTGGGGATTTGCCAGATATGCTGGTTTACCTGCTTTCTAGTTGTCCTGCTACTTCCAGAAGGATCTAGGGAATAAAATGTATTAAGAAGTGTATTCTGTAACCTTTGAATCATATGGGAATAAAGGCATAGAGGACAAAAGTAATTTTTAGTGTATCAGGTTGCAACAAACCATTCCAGGTTTTAATTGGGGTTACTTACTTATTTTTTTTTCCCCCCACATGAAATATCCACTGAAGAGAAGTGGGGACAACATGCGTGTAACTGGCCAGATTAAAATTTTCATGCACTTCTGCCAAGACAGAGCTACTGTCTGGATGATGTTTTCCAAGCTGCCTCTTTTGTACATGGTAGAGAGTAGGCACCTAATGAACTACACAGAAGATCTGGGGGAAGTGAAGCAGAGATGCAAAAGTTCAGATTTGGAGGGAGAAATGAGTTTCAGAGTTCTTGATGAGAACACAGAGTACACTTTCCACTCCCGCATTTTCCACACACTGATTATGCTTTAGTCACTAATTCACTTTTGAAGTCAAAAATGAAAGTTTAAAGAAATGCAAAGAGGGAGGCAACAGCAGGGATGAAATCATCCGCAGTATGAAGATGAGAGATCAACCCACCTGCTGTCAAATTTGATATGGAAAGGAAGGCCTTAACGCTGACACATTTTGCTTCTCTGCAGCAAAGGCTTCACAATTAGACAATGTGATGATCAAGCTGCAGACTTTGTAAACAGTTGTGCAAAATGAGAGGGCAAAATGCAAGTCTGTGCCACTAAACTAGGTTGTTGGTTTTTTGTTTCTTTTAAAGAGACAACCCACTTCTTAGGAGCTGTTGGAAGGAATGATAATCTCACTGTACGATTCTTATATTTGAAAAAGAAATAGAGAGTAGGGAGGATTAAAGAGCAGATAGGATAGGTATATTTATTCCTTTTTTTTATTTTCACCTTGGGGATGATAAAATTGTATTTGACTGATAAACAGTATTTGTATACATTTGCAGGATGCATACGTGCAGATACATATGTATAGACAAATTCAAGTAAATTATCTATGTGTGTAGAATACAGACATATAGTCCTCTCTTTGTATCTATAACGTTTTTTATGGTTTTTGGGGGGTAGGCTTTTTAGGTTTTTTGTTGGTGATTTTGATTTTGTTTTGTTCTGTTTTTTTAAATGGAGATGAAGTTACATTTAAATGAAGAATGCTCAGAAAAGCCTGCATTGTTGTAGAAGGCTTCCAGGTCATCAGCTGTTAGGGCTTGCTAGTTGAGTTAAAGGAAAATCACACTTTGAAAAATAAAGGAAAAGCTAGCAAAATATTTGCTAGATTGCTTTTTGCAAAAATGTTGCTTGGGAACATGGAGAGGTTATTTGGAGCACATGGTTAGAAAGGCTTAATTTCTGTCATTACTTTCTGAATGACTGGAGGCAAATCGCTTCAGCTTTGTTTCACCATTTCAGGATGGGTATAACATCTCTAAGGCAGTTACATTGTGTCAGTTACCTAATTAGCATTTAGATTCTTTGGCCGTTTCTCACAGAAATAAGTTTTATTTCATTCAGCTCAATTTCATTCCTCTCTTTTTTCCACCATATGTAGCACATTCAAGTGGCAGTCAATAGAAGAAATTGATTCATTTCTGTCACTCTCAGTTGATAAATGGATAATTCCTTCATGGAAATATTATTCCAGTTTTAGTTCTCTATCATTCTGTAGTCACCTACTTACTAGCAAAATTTTCTTTTGGAAAGCAGCTTGTGTTTTTTTTAATAGAGCAGGACATTTTTCACTGTTAAACTAAAATAAAAATTGAGTTCAGAGAATTTGTTCACAAATACATGTTTTAAAATGAGAAATTCAAGAAAAACATGAATTTGCAAAGTTTACATTTTTACAGGTTACAGCTGCATTGAACAGAATAAAACAGTCCCTTTGAAAGTAGATGCACATACTGTTTCCTAAAATTGTAGAAAACTTAAGACCACTGAAAGTACTTCACATTCTGTGGGGGGAGCTGGGGGGAGGGATATTCGTGGGTCACTGCCAGGACTAATACTGAGGAAATTCTGCTTAAGGAGCAGGAAAATATTTCAGGTGTGTTTATTGTAAGAGTGACAGCTACAGGTTCTACCTACTAGGTCAGAAGGCAAAAATGCTTGCAGTACATTCATTGATGCCTTGTTGCAAGCATTGAGACTCCTGGTTAGAGATATTAAAACCTAAATTTATCGCTTTGGATCTGGAGTTTTGTTTTTCACTTTAATAGACGTCTCTCTTATGTTCAAGTTTCAGCCATCTGTCCCTCACTTTGCACCCGACAATGCTTCCTACTACAAAGTCTTCAGCGACTCAGCAGGTTACAAGCACATCCATTACATAAATGGCTCACAGGTGAGGAGTATTGTCTAGGACAGTCGCTGCTGGCTTGTGTTTCTCCAGGTGATCAAGAATTTCATATTCTACTTTCTGCCTTGCCTTTTCCTCTGCTCCAGGCTCCAGTAGCTATTACTTCAGGAAAATGGGAAGTAATCAGCATAGAAGCTGTAACCAATCAATTTTTGTAAGTATCTGTAAATAAGGTACCTCTGCATATCATAGGGGCTGGTAACAAGGGTCTAAGCAAGCACGGAGAGAGAACAGGGAGAAGGTGTCGTTTAACTTATTAGAAATCTGATTTAAAGATGTCAGATAAAAATTTTAAATATTATATTGTAAATATTTTACTAAAACCAGTATGTTTTGCTTTTATAGATACTACATTAGTAATGAAAATGGTGGAATGCCAGGAGGAAGAAATCTTTATAAGTAAGAAATTCTTTTTTCTGCAGTATGAGTAAAATTGTTTTTAATAAAAAAGAGAAACTTTAAGAAAAATCATTGAAAACAAAGATTTGGATGTTTAGCCTAATGGGGGATCTTCTTTAGGATATTTAATGAAAATTGGTGTAAGAATATAAACTGCAAAAATAACTGAAATATTTTTCTATAAATTCAGTTAACAAAGAGGGGAAATTGTGAGAAGAAACAACTAATCATCAAGCAAAAATACCCTAAAAATAACTCTCATGCTTTTCTTCCTCTTACTATAATTTCAGTATTAATTGAACTCAAAAGTTGAAAGTCTTTTTTCTCTAGTTTTTTAATCAGTTTCTATCACTTCCAAATTTTAACATTTTTCATTCGGCCATGTTATTTAAAGAACGTATACTGGTTTAGCACAGCTTAAAAAAAATTATCTCTGAGATGAAGCTCATTTACTTTGCAGAGTGCTCTTGGAAAGCAGTCCAAAATTTACTAAATGTGTTAGTTGTAATCTGGATCAAGAAAGATGCCAGTATTATTCTGTGTCCTTCAGCAAAGACACACAGTATTATCAGCTAAATTGTCTCGGTGAGTATATCCCAAATGAATTGACATAAACATGACTCACTGATAAGTTGGGTGGTGAAGTTCACTTCGTCAGGATCTTGATATGTACTGTATAACAATGATATGTGTTGATAACATTGGATAAATGTATTGGCAGCGGAAAAACATACTGCCTCCTAGGCTCAAAAGTACCTTGACAAAAATTACTAGGATAAAACTTGTTAGTTCTATCTGTCAGTGGACCTGAAAGAGTTGCAAAACACTCCTGTCCACCGTGCATCTCCTCGAGAGATGTATGGGGAGCTCTGCCTGCAGAAGGAATTTGGAGGCTCTGAAAGTGTGACAAGCAGCAGACTGGGTAAAGAGCAGTGCTTTACGTATGAGAACAAAATTAAGATAGTGCTGGTTAAGAAAAAATCCAAGTAATGTAATCATAAGGTAAGTAGTGGGACTGTAGTCTGTCTCTGACCTGTAAGTGCTCCTGGTAGATAGTACAAGGGTTAAATTAATCAAAGGGTGGGAAAAATAAAATTGTCTCCAAAATTACTTTAAATTGAAATGCATGCTGTTTTTTAATATGCCAAGATCTTCCTTAATCCATGCGCTAGAAGGACAGACAGCAGACAAGGAATTTTCTGTCAGATTTTAAGAATGGTTGAAGCCAGCTGCTGTGGTCCCTGTGACTTCCTGATGGCCAAACCGTTGTCCGCAACCAAGGCATAGACTTTGCTGAAGAGTGGAAGTTCCTTTCTTCAGTACCTCAGAGTCAGGCGGTTTATCTCTGAGACAGTCTTAACATTTTGTGGGATCCTGTGGCTTGAATTTGGGCCCTGCTAACCTAAAATTTACCTTGAGCAGACAGGAGGGAAACAAGTTCTGAGCTTTTATGGTTCACCCATTTCCAGTTACTTTATGAGGGTTGTGTTTCAGGCCAGCATGCAAACATGAAGGTTTTGTGCCCTGTTAACAGGTCCTGGCCTGCCCATATCTACTCTGCACAGAAGCACTGATGATGAAGGTATGGTATTGTCTTTCATTTATATTGAGCCAGAAAATTGCACTGTAAATTTATTCTAATTTTGTTCTCATTGCATAGTATAATAATTAAAATGTCAGTTATAAAGGGTAAATTTAATTTCAAATAATTACCAGAATAATAAATTATATAGCTTGACATATGTTTATTAGAGTTTATTTGACATTATTTTACACTGGGCTAGAAAACAGTAAGTAGTGTATGACTTACTTACTGAATAATAGTTCAGTTTTTCTGAAGCGGTATTTTGATGAAAAAGCAGGGAAAAAAGACCTGAAGGAAAACTATATTGTAAACATTTAATCTGAGAGGAAAAACAAAAACTGCAGTAAACTAAAACTGCAATGTAACTTGCCATCATCTCAGGTTTAATATTTAAAGTGGTTCATAATTAAAGACCTGTGCATTTGAAAAAAATGTGTTTAGTCTTTGAATCTTACTCTGTTCCTTAGTCCTCAGATACTTGGAAAATAACACTGAACTGGAAAATTCATTGAAAGATATTCAGATGCCTTCAAAAAGAACTGACGTACTTAATATAGCTGGATACAGTAAGTTCGAAAACATCTTCTACCTTTCTCCTCCCACCCCCCCCCTCTTTTCACCAAGTGATTCAAGGTCTTCTGCTGAGGAGCATGACAGGACAGATGGGTGTAATGGGAATTCTTGCAGTTATTCAGAACTTAGAGGCAAGATGATTTTTTTTGGACGTTTCCAAATATTCTCAGTTATTTTCTGAAATCCCAAAATGTTCTTATCTAGAATGTGCTTTTTCCATAGTGTTATAAATTCATGTTTTCATGATGAAGTGGCTAACTCCTTTTTCTTTTATAATAAACTTGAAACCAGAAATCTCTAACAGTGCATTTAATAAATAAGAGAAATGAGGTTGGGGCCCAAACTCAAAGCTCTTTAACATTTTTTAATTTAAATTACATTATAAATTCAAGTAGGTCTTTCTGATTTACAGGTGCAAGTCCCCTTGGTTTGTGTTAGCAGGTTGGGAGAGTAGAGTTCTGTTACTATGAAAAAGCAGACACAGTCTAAATGAAAAATCTTGAGAAAACATTTAAGCAACATTTAAACTCTATCACATTTGACTTTGTGTGGAGGATTTAATAGATTGAATTGATTGGATTGAATAGTCATTTTTGAAAGCACATTCACTCTCCAAGACTGCATAAACCTCAAAACAGACCAGACCAAAATGCTAGAAAATGAACTGTTAATGCTTTGTGAGTGGTGCCCCTCAGAATTTGGGTAGAGAAATTTTTTTGGTGTGCTCATAGGCTGAGCAACATCAGAGAGCCCAGCAGTGATACCTGTCTAAACTGTTCTTGCTCCAGCCTTTGCTGCTAGCTTTCTCTTCATGGCAAACTTCCTCCTGGTAAAATGAGCAGATACTCTTAGTGGAATCCATTTTACAAACTGTATTGAGTTAGGTCAGTCATTGCTAACTGTTCTTTTTGATGCCTTCCTTCTTTCACTGTTACCTTATTTATATAATAACTCTCTTTGTGTTTTCTGTCTTTTATTTCTGTCACATTTTTACTAGGGCTAAAGATGAAATCTTCCAAGAAAGATGGAGATTTAAAGATGTTCTTCATGCTATCAGTTGTATATTCATAATTTTTTTTTATTCCTCTTTGTTCTTACTACTTCATGTCTTCAGGGTAAAAGCTTTTGGGTAAGGGGAATCTATTTTTAATATCAAAAATAGGAGAAGCAAATCCATTTATGTAGTACTACTTAAAGTTTCAAGTCTGCTCAGAAGTCCATGTAGGTTATTAGGGAAGAAATCCACCCCTGTGACTATAGAGTATGCAAAAGTTAGAGTTACTGTTTTAATGTCTTCAGTTTAGATTGTTTATGTTTCAGTGTTCTGATGCCTAGCATATTAATATCTGGGCAAATTTCTCTAAGATTTGCATTCTGACTATTACTGCAGTGCAGTCAATCAGTATGGCAGCATCAGTTCTCTTAAAATTCATGAGTGAACAATTGAGCCATTCAGTTTGCAAAAGTTACAGGATATGCCTTTAAAATGTTCAGCTGACAGCCAGCTTGGGTAGGACAAATAACGTGAATGGAGCTGGAATCAGTATTGCTTCAAAAATAATAGATACTTGGATATGTTTCTGGGATGCTTTACAAACTGTCAAGCAAAGTCTATCTGTCAGGTTCAAAATAATACAGAATTTCTTTCCTCTGCTGGGAGAGAAATTTTATTTTTGAGCCTGTTTTAGATTTACCACTGTAGAGACATAACAAGTTTCACATGTAAGCTTAGAATAATGTCATGAGACAGCATGTTGAGTCCCCAGTTTTTATTACTTTCTGTTAATTTAACTGCAGAACATTTTTAAAAATGGCTAGATTAGCTAGGAACTTCTACATGTATATATTAGGACAGTTCAGATGAAACTGCCCTTCGATTTATGGGGAGTGGCTCAAATGTGCTCTTGTATGAATTGTAATGCATATCAAATAATTTCACTGGAGAGCTGACCTAAGTCAAACTGTTTTCACTTTTAGACCTATGGTATCAAATGATTCTGCCTCCCCATTTTGATTCATCAAAGAAGTACCCTCTGCTCCTTGATGTGTAAGTTTTCCATCACATGGTAGTGTTGTGTTAATAATCACTTTCATCTACTTCAAATATTCTTAATAAGGAAACACAAAACTGGCATGTGTTCTAATTACTTCTTGAAGTAGTTTTAAGATGGAATGAAAAATCAGGGTTTACCCCAGTTCATGGTGGATTCCTGTGCCCTCAGATGATGTAATGCTTAATGAGTGCATACTCTGGCAGTGGCACTGAGGCAGATACATTCTATGTGATTTACCAGCCGGGATGTTCGTGTTAGCTTACCTCCTCCTCTGCTCGTGGTGTTCCTTTGGAGTAAACATTGATGAAATCACATTTGAGAATGAAACTTTGAATAAGCCTTGTATTCTAAAGCTGAAGTAGTGTCTGTGACGTTGCATTTCTTCTGTGATACTGACTGTCAGTCAGCGTTGACAAACATCATCCTGCGGTCAGGATTGCGTTTGCTGTGGCTTTTTTTCATAAATACAAGCCCATGAGCATATGCTGATTGGTGTGGTCTTCCTCAGGCACTTCTGTTCATCCTGGTATGTTTTCTTCTAAATGCAAACTACTGAATTTTAGCTATGCATTAATATAAAAATGTTAAGTTATTCCTTTTTTACAGAAAGGTGACTATAATTAATCTGTCTGTTAGTTGTTAGATACAAATTTATATAATGCAATTTGGTAGCACTTTTTGATGTGCCTGTTGAACATTTTAATGAACAGCCAGTGCTCTTGGCTTCTTAAGACTTGTTTTGGTTATGATACTATTTTTATTGACTTACCTGGACCTATGTCAGGATCACCTCTGGTTCACAGTGGTATTAATATCAGAAGTTACTTTGGAGGTATGGGGATCCATGGCTTGAATTAAGTTCCCCGTACTTTTTTGTGTGCTTTTAAAACTGATAAAAGTGGAATGTAGAGCCATAGGAGCAATTCTTCTATTTCTTACTCTGTTGAACAGTGGCTAAAGAAATGCACTGCACAGCATTTTACCATCAAGGGACTCAGAGTATAATTTCATAGTGATCAAGTGCTTCTGAAATATATTAAAGTAAAAAGTTAAAATTACAGTTTTGCTTCCTTTTTCTCAGCCTGCATAAGAAATAGTTCAGACTGATGAGACACTGAAAATGCAGAAAACTATGTTTTTCATTTTTCCAGTTGATGCCTATTTATTGATTTCAGACTTAAACCAAATAAATCATGGGTGAATGGAACAGAAATAGAGAACATCACTTTGAAACTCAGGTGACTAGATATGCGAAAACAAAAGAAAACCTGGCTTGGACTTCTGCTTAAACTCAAAATAATGAAGGTATCTTCTTAGAGCAGAAAGGAGTAAAACAAAAATAAAATAAGCCAGTCTGCTTTCTTGATTAACAGCTGAAGTTTTAAATAAGGATATTCCTTATAGTGGCATGTTGGAGTCAGTCAGTGATGCTTTTCTTGTTTTCACAGTCTAATTTGAAAGTTTATCCTGTTTTAGAGGCCAAAATTGTCAGCAATAATTATATTTCAAATGCTTGGTATGAGAATATGTGGAGAGTAAATGCCTGAATTTTGTGACATTTTTTGCCTAGGTATGCAGGACCTTGTAGTCAGAAAGTAGACAGAGTCTTCCGGATCAGCTGGGCAACTTACCTGGCAAGCACAGAGCAGATCATCGTGGCCAGCTTCGATGGCAGGGGCAGTGGGTACCAAGGGGATGAAATCATGCACGCAATAAACAGAAGGCTGGGAACATATGAAGTGGAAGATCAGATAGAAGCAGCCAGGTGAGCTACAGGGAAAGGTCAACAAGCTACAGAGAAAGGTCAACACCTGCTCCTTCTTTTGTGTGCTTACTGTGTAGGGGAAAAAAAGGTGAAGGTTTCAAATCGTCATCTTGAGAATACTGGCAAAAAATAACTACATTCTGCTTAATTTCGTACACTGAAGTGTGTCATTTATAGGCCAACCATCATTTTATGGTTAAAAAAAAGATAGTTGATGCTGTAATACCAATTAACCATATCTCTGATTTTATGGAGATGATTTTATAGAGATGATATGTGTCATATTAGTAGAAGAACATGCTACCAAGGAACTTGGAGATGGAAGTTTTACTTCAAGCTTTTTGCAAGTTTCTGTTGTCACAGAAGTATGATAAATACTCAGCCTTTAAATCATAGTTAATGTTTGTCACTTGGTTTATGCTTGTAGAACCTCACTAAAACAAACAATCCCACTATGGATCTCTCGGAATTGCAATGAAGTGATCTTACGGGGTTTTTTATGTGAGATTTTAAAATGTTAAGGAGTTTAAACAAATAGAATTTCATGATCTTCTCGATTTTTTTTTTTAATGGTGACTGTTTTTGAGTGTATTTGTCTGTTCCTTACTGCTGCAGTTTGATTTTTGTGCATCTTTAAAAAAAAAGACAAGGCAGATAGTGAAATCTAACCTAATACAATACAAATGTCAGTGAGTGTGGATTGAGGGGTTTCAGAGTGTCATATGCACAGATGTTTTTCAAAATTTCTTGAAGACACAGGTGCCTGAATTACTGTATGTTTTCATGTGCAGTCACTATGATGAAGTGGGAAATGCTTGTTGGTACAATAGAAAGAGGCAGACGATAGGAAATAAGCATGTCTGTAGAAGGGCAGGTACTTGCAGTCTGTTAAGTGTTTAATTATTCTGCTTGCTTTCAGAAAATTTTCTGAAATGAGCTTTGTTGACAAGAACAGAATAGCTATTTGGGGTTGGGTAAGTACTCAAATAATTTTGTTGGGAATACTATTTAATTTTAACAACTATTTGTTGTGCTGCCATATGTGTGAGATACTGTAGTGCTTCATGTGACACACCTCTGGGGTCACAGCACAATCCAGTACTTGAACTGATGAAGTTCATCTTAGAAGTGTGTTTATACATTGCCCTTTCACAATCATTCAGGAGCCTTTGTAAGAGAGATTAGGACTACTAGAGGGATTAAAAACCAGTTTCAACAGATGTTGCCAAGTTCCTGTGTACAGTATGAACCTATACTAAAATGAAAAAAAAAAATCCAAGTATGTATTCAACAGTATTTCTTCAGTTGGATGACTGATTTTAAAAAAAGATGTGAAATTACACTCGAGCCAGCTGTGTGGGATGGTTATCATGGTATTTGCAACCAGAGGCCAGATTTCTCTAACTTGATGCATCTTTAAAACCTGGCACAGTAGATGGAAATATTTAATAGTTTAATAGCATATACATACCCCCTCAGCTACAAAGCTAAGCATGTACATAGGGTTAGTGATTCCAGTGCTGAATTGCTAACTGAAATTTGGGCACTGCAGGTGGCAGGCACCAGTGAATAAATTGCTTGATGGCAATATGGTGTCTTTAATAGCTTTTCTTCTGAGGGTAAACATCTCTGTTTTATGAAGTCACGTGTAATGGTATTAACTGTAGCGAAAGGAAAATTCTTTCTGCAGAAATTGATGATTTGATGCAATGCCATCTTAAGTCCTTATGACCCTCAGAATGAATAGTAAGAACATTCTTCTTTGGAGCTACATTGGGATTATGCATTCTGGACATTGAACCTGTGGGCAAACAAATTTTCTTTATCTCTTGAGTTTTTAGATTGTCATCCTCTCGTTGTTAGCCTGTCACTACGTACATGGATTTTGTTTGCCATACATTCAGCAGTAATATCTTTCCCGTGGCCAGGTTAGGCATTTATACAGCATTTAATTACTAAGTGCATGTGTTACCTTGCTAATCTCATTGGAACGACCTAGGAATTGAAGTTGGAGCAAACATTTAAGGACTTTGAAATAAGATGCAATTTGCTTTGCCTGTAATCTGGTTTTAAGGCAGGAATGAGATCCAAAAATAGCTCTTGTTTTTGAATGTGGGTGGGCACATTTTCCTAAATAACCCATTCAAACTCTTGTGAGGGCAGTCATTTGGGCGGTTGGTGACAGTGTTTAGGTATCTGGCTGCCTGGATGCTCAAGTTTGTCAGATATTTACTCATCTGTGTATCAGGCTAGACTGTGAGTAAATTTTCTGTGTGTCGCAAGGAGTGTGTTGTTGCACAGTTCCTCCCACAGACTCAGCAGATCCTTCACTCCCCAGCCACAGTCTTGCCCCTGACACTTTGGGGGAGAGTTAGGGAGCAAGCTACCATAGGCCTGCTCCAAGGGAGCTGTAAATTTTTGGATGGCCTGTTGCAACTACTCATCAGGCACACTGTGGGCCAGAGCTCTGCTTCCACCCACTCCCCCAGCACGGGAAGGGACACAGTGGTTCAGCAGTGTCTTGTTTCCTGTCTTTTGCTGCTGCCTACGGTGCTACCAAGCACAGTCATCCTCAGCTGAGTCACAGTTGGGCAGCGTTTGCGCCCTTTTTCCCCACCAAGTTCTCATTCATCAGCGCCACAGCTGCCATGCGCTGTTTGATGCCTGTTTCCCCAGCTGAGCAGGCTGGCTGAGGTCTGACCCAAATTCAGAATGGAGTTCATTAATATGAAAAATGCTGAGCCTATAAATGCCTGATGAACTGTGTAGCAGATGGGCCCCATCCTTTCCCTTCTGACTAAAATAACAGCAATGTTTTCTTCTCAGTCTTATGGGGGATATGTGACCTCCATGGTGCTTGGCTCCGGGAGCGGCATCTTCAAGTGTGGAATAGCGGTTGCCCCCGTGTCACGCTGGCAATATTATGGTATGTGAGGGCTTCCTCCTTACAAGGATTCCCATATGTCTTCAGTGCACATGCTGCAAAGTGTGGATTCGTAGCACAGAGCTTTTGATTTTCTGCTAGATGCCACGTAAATGCCACTTGGTCTGTTTGTATGAACTCGTGGCCACTGCATTTTGAAATTAAACCAATTTGCTAAATATTATTTCCCATTTTAAAAAGTCAGATCCATAACTTCAGATAATCTCTTTAACCATTAATGCAGGCTAAATCATTTTAATATTGGTAGTACTGCTGTAATGTGTCTGTGTTTGCTTTGAAGCCAATACTGTGTGTCAGAAATCCATCGCAATCAAACTTTTGTGTCTTCAAAATGAAACTTGACTTACATCAATGAACTATGAGGATTAACCTTGAACTTGTAATTTACTCTCTCAAAGTAGCAGAATAGGATTTGAATTGCCTTAGGTTGGTTGGTCAGGTTTTTTTTTAGCATGTAAAATTTGGATTTTATAAATCTAATTCATCTTGAGAATAGCTTGATGTGAGAAAAACCTGATCAAGTGGACAAGTCTCTACATGCTTCAAGCCTTTAGAGCATAAGGTTTCAAGTAGTTGCATGAGGCTAGAAATGCAGTTACAGGGGCCCTCCTCCCAGATTAAAAAAAATTGTGTAAAGTTATAAATAAGTGCTGGGACAATATGAACACATTTTAACATTTTCCTCATTTTTATTTGTGCAAAAACATTCAAGGGAAAGCTTTCCCTGGCAAACCTCTGCTAAATAAGCCATAATTTATCATTCTTGCAAGTAGCACAGAGGCTGTATAATAGCTAATTCAGCAGATCAGATCATACTGCCAGGCAGTAGCAGTAAGCTGTTGGGGACATAGCAATGTCTTCATAATATTTTGGACATTAATATTACAGTATGACAGGAAGGTTTTTTTTTAATGATCAAGATCTCTAAAATTCCACTTCTAGCTTGTTAAATGAAGGATTTTGGAGGCATAAGTATTCAGCATAAAAAAACCTCTAGTGCAACAACTCTGATGCGAAGTCAAATGGACATTGGAATATGGCAGCAGAGCATTAATTTGTATGGCTTAAAACAAAGCAGCAAATCTGCAAATGGTAAAATGGCAAAAAACATGTGGAAAATATTTTTTTTTTAGTCAAGCTGAATCCTAATATACTACTATATGTTTTGGTAGTAAACATTTAGATAAAATAAATAAGACTTTTTTTCAGATGCTAGTTATTTACTGCAACATTTTCAGTAATATTTTTAGGTTTACTGAAAGAATAACAATAAGGAAACACTGACACAAAGTACTATATTAATATTCAGCATTCAGGTGTCCATGGCAACAAGATTAACTATTCTGAATAATGATGGTTACCTACGCCCCTCATTGTGGAAAACCTGATTTCCAGTATGCATTGTTACTACTTGTATCGATGGGTAGAATTGATGGTAGACAGACTGAAAATTAAGTAGCAGATTCTAATTTTGGGATTTTTTTAAATTTCAGATTCAATATACACAGAGCGATACATGGGCCTTCCTACAGAAAATGATAATCTGAAGAACTATGATGTAAGAAAGAAATCAGTTTATTTCATTTTTTCATATGTTGTTTCATTTCTAAACTGCCGTATTGTTCTTTAAACAGTTTAGTTCTTTCCGTGTGGGGAGGCATAACTTTGTTTCTTCTTTCCTGCTAGAACTGTTGCATTGTGCTGTTAGAGGCTGTAGTTTCACATGTTTGGATTTGCACAAGGCAGCTTCTTCTTGGTGAATGATGTCGGGTTTCTGTTGTGTGTTGGGTGTTTTGGGTTTGTTTTTTTTTTTTTTTAATTCAGTTCCCTACTGTGCAGACTGTAAACAAGCTGTAAAAACTTTAATTTTAACCACCAAGAAACAAATTTGTTTTAAAATCTATATGTTCATGGGCAAATTTTGCTTTATCTTAAACATTTTTCACAAAAACAAATGTACTCCCATTCTTTCTGAAATGATTTTTTTTTTTTTAATGGGTATTGTGTGAACTTCCCTGCTGTAGGAATCTGCAAGTTTTTTCCAGGGAAAGCAAAATCTCCTCAATACTAGAACACTTTGACAGGTAGGCAAATTTGTCTGTGGTGTGATCATATCAAATTGCAGACCAACTGAGAGCCAGCAGTGTCAGGAGTGAAATGTTGGCCTGGGTGTTCAAAAATTTGTTCTAATATGACCAATGTTTGCACAGAAGTGAAGGAATTTCCATGTCCTACTGAAAGCAAATTGCATGTAGATTGTTCATCCTTGTTACAGCACGATTAATCAATTGCTTGACTTGCTCTTCCATGTGCCAGATTTTTGTTGTCTCTAGGGCTTTTTGAAGTCACAGGTAGCTGGGCATAGGGCAGAGGAGCCAAACTTTGTGTTAGGTTTTGTTAAACTTCAGGTCTAGGTGAAAATACAATGGCTATGGGAGAACTGTGAGGAATCTGAGGGGTGCCTTGTGGCCTGGTTATTGGAATGTTTCACAGAAGAGTCCAGCCATGGTGATGCTGGAACCAAACACTGATGTTAGAGGAGGAAATAGAGCATTCTCTGTGTTTGGGTTGGTAAGCAGGGTAGAAGACAGTTTAGCACTGATTGTGTGCATTTAAAGAGTGTCATGGGTAGGAAAAAGGATGGGGGTTGTTGCGTTGATTTAGAAGTATGATAAAACATATAAAAACATACATCTATGTACTGAAACGTGGTTTGACATAAATTTACAGTACTCTAGTGTTGTCAACTGCTATATGAGATGTTTTGGTCAAGAGTGGGGACAATGGTAGTGACTGCTGGACAACTCGATGCTGTGTCTGCGTCTTCCTTCTCTAACCACTGAGCTACTGGGCCCAGCAGGCACTGACCAGCAGCCTGCAGCCACCTGCCTGCCTTTTTCCAAATGTGTTTCTTTAAGGCAGTGGGAACAGTAGGAGGTCTGCGAGGTAGCAATGTAAATACAAGTTACTGTCGCTGTGCAGAACGAACGTTAACGCTCTGGGTGCACAAAGTCACTCACCAGCTTCACGGCACAGATGGCAACAGAGGACTGTTTAATCCTTTCAAGCCAGGAGTCGGATTTTCTTGGCATGGTATCCATTGCTGGCAATGGCCACGTTGAAACTGCCAGTACCAAAGAGCTAAAGGTTTCAAATGTGTTGCTCAGAGGACTAATTGGGGAGAATGGTGGCTAGATGGAGGAGGAGTAATTGCCTAGATCAGATTGTCACACTTCGCTGCTGCTCCTAGAGAAAGGAAAATGCAACTTAAATCCTCATCTGTTGTTAAAATCTCCAAATAATATAGTGCTTGGACTTGACCTTTAACCTGAAGGGTGGTGTAGCTTGAGAAGCGAGTTTGTTTTTCATGCAGCCTCAGTGAAAGCGTTGTGGGATTTTGTTATTGCTGAAGACACTTACTGACTTCAGCCCAGTATGTTCCTGGCTTACAGCCCCTTTGTTCCATGTCCCAGTCCCAATAGCCAACCTCCTGGCCCCTTGACACTGACAAGAGCTGTTTGCTGAAATGAATGTTTTTTAAAGTGAATGCGGAATCTGTACTGAAAGCTAGTACATACAGCTGAAGCTGTTAAAGCTTGCACTGCTAACTCTGTGCTGTCAGGTTTGTGTGCTGCATCATATATTCTCTATCCTGCTGCATTGCTGTAAAGCTGGCATGAAAAGTGAAAAGTTGCATAAACTGTAGTATGCACCCTGATTTAAAAGAAACGAGATGGTGTACACACCTGCTTAGAGAAGACGATCACTGCCAGGCACATTCCTAACATGTAGAGTATTATTAGTGACTGAATATATAGACTCAAGAAACTAGTTGTGGTAAGAGGGATACATCCTACCTTTGTATTACTGTGACATTAGCTTTTAGATTTATTGGAGGCAGAGAATCTGAGATGTTCAGTATTGTTTGTCAGGAGTCAAGTCTGAGGGAGAACTCACACTTCTAAGTGGACTATTTAGGGCTGTTCAGTGTCTTTTAAGGTAGTTGTAAAGTATTAAAAATTAGAGCTTTGTAAAACAGAGGAGCAAGCATGGGTGGTGCTCCTAATAGAATCCTAGGCTGAATGGCAGAGAATCTAGCAGCCTGGAAAAAACATCCCCGAAGCAAAAGACTTGAGACTGAATCAGGGCAGAGCTCTGGAGGTCAGACGCAGTAGCCATGTAAAGCATACCGAAGAGACTGTTCAACTTGTGAGAACATTATTTTGCAGTTCACTCTGAATTTGATATGCTTTTGGCAAGTGTTTGAAACAGTCATAGATTTGGCAATCTTCTTCTAGCAGATTTGAAATGTTCAGTCCTTAAGAACTGCTGCATCATTAGGTTATGCAAAACAGGGTACAATTTTGTAAATATGCCATCTTGTACTGATTTGACATTTGTTCTATTATCTGAGAATATGCTAAAGGGAGAGAGACCTTCAGTTTCAGCCAAACCTTAACTTGTTTGTGGAGTGCTGATAAAATGTTGACTGCTGTGTGATCTTTAGAAAAGCCAGTTACACTCAGCAGGGCTTAATTCTCAGTACTTGTGCACATTACCTTTTCAGAGCCTTTGTCCCAGCAGTATAACTATTAAAACAGAAGTGGTAAATAAAGTTGGGGTTTTTTGCTGCCCACTTAAGGTTTGTTCAGCTGCTGTTGCTTTGTCATCTAACTGTGCCTAGCTTGAGAGTGCTCCCTATCTTGAAACCTTCTTTAAGGACACAAAGGTAGTGTGTCCTTAAAGCATGTTTTAGGGAAGGGACTCTTCATGTTGAGTGTGAGTACAGCAAGTGAAGTATCACCAGTGATAAAAAAACAGAGAAAGTGTCTCATATGCGTCTTCTTTCTGAAGTATTTTTACAAATAACTTCTTTATTTTATTTAATGCCTGAGGAGGAAAAACAGTGACATCCTCTTTCTAAACTGCTCTTGCCAAGTCAAGCTCTCAGAAGTAGCTTAAATCAGGCTTCTACTCACATTAGATTTACTTAAAACAGCACTGGTTGTCTGGAAGAAAGCATAGTAAGGTGATCTATCAGGTTTCCCTCGGAACTTGTGGAAAATTATTTACTCAAAAGATACTGGTTGGTTTGGGGTTTTTTTGTTGTTGTTGTTGGGGTTTTTTTGTCTTTAATCTTACTGGGCAATTTCTTTCTCATTTGTTTTTTGGGTCAGCTGGTTTACCAGTGCTCCTCAGTACATAAAAATGCTCTCTCCATATTTTGGCACTCACAGATAAATGCTCTTCCTCCAGGATACCAAATCATCTAAATGGAAAGTGTCATGCTTCCACTGTTGGTGGATTTCCGTATACTGAGTTTCTGGTGCTCTCTTGCCTTTGACTATCAAAAGAGGGCAACTGCAGTGTTATAGACTGGAGGGTTGAGATTCTTTGCCCTCTCTGCTGAACTTGGTTTTTAGATTTTGTTGAATACATACAAAGAACTCATTCCATGTATGGAAGGGTTCTGGTACGCTATCCTGCCATGATAAAAAGAATTTAATATTTGCACTTGCTTTAAAGGTTCATGAGCGTACAAGAAACATAAGGAAATTAGAACACTTCTGTGTCTTGGCAGTATAATGTATTTGACCTTTTTGGGGTACTAAATGCAAATCCTTGTGCAAGGATACAATCTTAGTACAAAACGGGAGAGAAAAAAAGCAAATCACTAAATTCTTGTGTTCATAATTTTTAGTATCTTTTTTCTTGCCAGATTAACTGATTGTCTTATCAAGCCTAAAATGTCTTGTCTCTGTTATTCCTCTTCTTCCTCTGCTCATGGCAGACCGCCATCCTATTCCCTTAACTTGCCCAAATTAAAAATCTTATCTGTAATCCTTACTACTGTCTTCATTCTTTACACACAGTAGCAAGTCAGGTGGGCTGGAATGTTCTATGGAATATGTTGTTACTATGTTTTAAATTTCTTGGTTAATCATAGTTGGTGATTATTTCATCTTTTCATCACTGTATCGTGATGAAAAGATGAAATAATTTCCATTTTTTTCCATTTCCATCATTTCCATTCCCGAAATGTAGCTCAACTTCTGTGTAGAGATTTGGTCTAGTGATTTTCATTCAGTCATTTCTCTTTCATATTTGGAAGCACATTTTTCTAAACTTCTCATTACCCAGTTTTACTGGAGACTGGGGCAGTATTAGCTCTGGTGCCTTACCTGCAGGTGAACCTTGTAGTGGGGAAGATAACGTCTGTAGCCTCTGCAAGATCTACTGCTTGCTCTCGCAGGGTGCACTGTTGCCATAGCAACATTTTTTTTAACTTGTCTGCAGTCACACAGGAAACCTATGACACACGGTGTGCTGCGGGCTACCAGCCTGCTGGCCATGCGCTGTGTACCTCACTCCAGAGCTCTTCCCTGCAGCTGCCTGTTCCCTTGCAGCCATAACCTTGGTAACAGCTGCAGGTGGGTGTGGAGTGGTTTGAATGTGAGCACCCAGCCCCTGGATGTGTGACCCTGTCCCATGGCAGTTCAGAGGGGGGTGAGCAGGGCTATGCTTGGTTTTAGCTGAAGGACCCCAGACGGTGTCAACACGAATCAAAGTCAGTTGGTAGCAAGTCATATCCAAGTAAATAGCACCTTTTTTCTTTTTTTTCCTTTAATTTCAGAGTTCAACAGTAATGGCCAGAGCTGAAAAATTCAAGGAAGTTGACTATCTCCTTATTCATGGAACAGCAGATGGTGAGTTGCAGTTAATTAGACATTTTAGTATTACAGACAGGTTCACAATTCTACTACTGACAAAACAAAAGCATGAAGGGGCAAGGCTGTTACATTTGCATCAATAAAATAATACTTCTTTTTGCAACTAATCTATGGTTCAGTCATCAGTGCCGGGGAGTCTAGTGTGTTCATTGCTTTGATTTTCCCCCAGAGTATTACAGAAGCAGTTTTTGTTTACCTTTCTCCTCTTCCACTTTTCAGATAATGTTCACTTTCAGCAAGCAGCACAGATTTCCAAAGCTCTTGTTGATGCTGAAGTGGATTTTCAGGCAATGGTATGGTTCTGTTTTGTTTATCATTATACAAATGAGAATAATAACATAAGCTCCCTGTGGTAAGGTATAAATTCACTGCCTTCTTAAATGAAAGTTCATATAATTGCATTTCATGTTCAATAACTGAAATATGAATATAAAGCACCTATTTTATTTCTGCACAAGAAAAACTGTAAAGCAACGCCATCTCATATTAGAGTCTTTTTAACTAATCTTTCATTTTCTTAAATTTTTTGTGTTCTCAGACAAACAGCCAGTCCCAACCTTTGCATATACCCAAGTGCAATGAGTAGTGTCTTACAGATAGGATAAAAGGAAAGGTTGGCTTCAGCAAAATCCCAAATACCCTGTCCATCACATCTAGTGTGTATTGAACTTGTAAGACAAGCAGTTATTTGCCCTTTATTATGTTGTGCATGGAAGTTCTCAGACTAAGGTGCAAGCTCTTCCTTTCCTAGATTCTCTCAGTCCTTGGGGAGCAGTGCTAAAAAGGATGATGTATAGAAGGAGGCCAAGTGCATGGTTTTCCTTCAGCCAAACTCTAAGGACATACAGAGAGAGAGAGGTCAGGCAGCAACAGCTGAATCTGCCCTCCATGTGAGCAAGCCAAATGTTGTTTTTACACCTTCAGCATAAAAACAGAGCATGTCCCACATGCAAAGAAGGGGCTAAAGTGTCATAGCAGCTTCCTGCCCTATCATGTCTTTGCCTCCATGCTGAAAGCCTCATGCTAGGATCATTTTAAATGGCTGCAGAGGTTTTTGTGTCTGTCATGTTTGATCTATATCATTTAGATGCTGCAACTAACATTCTCTGTATTTCTCTTTCACACAGTGGTACACTGACAAAGACCATTCCATCTCCGGTCAAGCACATAAGCATATTTATACCCATATGAGCCACTTCTTAAAGCAGTGCTTCTCACTGCACTAGCACCACCATTTTGCTTGTTACATGGTACTTCTCCAGAAAACTCTCAAGATAATGTACTCTGAGCCAGTATAAATCAAGATGAGATAAGAGTCAGCTCTTGGGATACCTGTGTACACTATGAAATGCTAATCTTTATAATGATTCCTGTTGCCAAGCAACTATTTCATTTTTATTGATTGTGTTTAATCAGGTCTTAACATCACCAGAATGATGTTGCAGACTTCTAAGGAAGCATGGTACTTGCTTGAGTAATTACCTTTTTAAGTCTAAAAGAGAAGCAAGCCAGTTTGTATATCAGGGTAATGAATGATAAAAATGTCACATGGTGATCATTTGCAGAATAAAAATATAATAATGTTTCCAGAAAAATTGAAAGGAACCCTGGAGTAATTTCTGTGAAAATAATGAAGAAACACTTTTGCAGAAATTTATAAGGCTTGATAATTACTATTTTAGAATTGGTATCAGGAATACTGCAATGTTACTATGTGCAGAATGAAACACTTGATACTGCAGTTCCTGAAGTGTGTGTGTTTTCTCTGCAATCTCTTGTATTAAAGCTGTAAAACTCTTGCAAGGCAAGCACGTAACCAGCTTTCACCAAAGATTTTGAATGATACCTAATCAAACCGTGGCACTGAATTTCTTTGTGTGCTATCATATAGTACTGTCATTTTTGCTCATTTTATAGTAAAAAAGGCTGCTACTCTGGGAATCTGCACTGCAAAATCTCTGGGAACTCGACAAGACCCACATTTTTTAATGTAGAAGTTGCTCGTGTGTAGGAAGTGGTTCTTACACTCAAACATAAAACATTTCAATGTGAACTAGCAGTCACTTAAAGCAAGGCTGGGACTGTCACTGTCCTGTGAACATGCTCTTTGGCAAAACTGCTTTTCCTTACAGCCTACCACTAATGTCTGCTTTCTTTACAGCACTCCAGGTAGGCTTTTCCATCTAATCTGAGGAGTAATTTTCTCAATTTCTCATAGAAACAATGCAATCCACTTGTACTAAAAATTGTGCTGCTTTCAAATAATAAATACGTTAATTTATGAAAGGAGGTGTAGTCCATATCATTGAAAATGTTGCTTCAGAAAAAGAACACTAGAATTTTTTTTTAAATCCCCATTAATTTTGAGGATGACTTACAGTGAAGCTTCTGATTTTGTGTAATGGTATCATGTAATGGAGTGTGACATGATTATCTAACACTTAGCTTCTTGATATTACATGCCAGCATCTGATTATGTCTGTATTGTGGGTTATTAGTGACGTTAGGTGTGAATGAGAAGTACTCATGCAGACAGATAAAGCATGGGGAAGAATGTTAAGACACATTGTGTAGCTTGTCCTTAAATGAGAAAGCCTCAAATAGAAAATTAGATTTTGTTTTCACAAACAATTCCTTGACTCACAAAATAAGATTGATGTGTGGTTTTGTTCTGTTTGTTGGGATTTTTTTGAAACACACTGGAGCTGGGTTTTAGAAATACCATCTTGGGTTCAAGGCAGTAGTGGCTCTAATGTGGCACCACTGTTAAAGTTCTACAGAGGCTATATCATCACATCTCTCATTCTTTTGACTCAGGGCAAAGAAACCTAAATCAGTATAAGGTAGATCCCAGCAATACAGACAAGTTATTAAAAAAAGATTATCATTATGATATAGCTTGTGTATGCAAGGGTAAATAGATTTATTTTAATGTTATCACTCACACTGTCATAAAGACAAAAAAAGTGTTTCTGTAGTCCAAAAAAACTACTTTCATCAGGCTCTCATTAGATAAGTGCAAGAATTAGTATAATCAAAGAAACATTTTTAAAAATAAGTGAAACTAGAAATTATATGGTCTAAGTCTTTCATTAAGATGCAATTCTTTGCATCTGACCTACCTTAATGATTTTTGCATCTCACTGGGGAGCTCTTCTGTACTCTCAATACATCATCCCCTTTTAACTGTCTTACCTGCGAGGCATAACACAATGCAATGCAATTATCTTTGGAAAGCAACTTCTAAGATATGCTGCTAACAGACAGTGATACAACTTTTAAAACAAAAGAGAGTTTTATTGCGTGAGCACGGGTAAATAACTAAAACTGAGGCCACAGAACATATCTAGCTTGTTTCATTAATGTCCAAAGCTAGAAATCAGTTGTGCCCGGATTACTGCTACATGCTAGTTAGTTACACATCTACCAATTACTTTTTTTCTGTATACTTATTTTCCTGTGCGAAATGGATGTTTAAGTTTGTTGTACAATACACTTCGTGTAAAATTCTAACGGAGCAGCTGAAGCTTGAGGTGTCACTGTTACCATTCTTGGCTGGGTGACTTCTAGCCTTTGGTTTAATAATTAGCAAAGAAGCTCCAAGGGGATTTAGTAAGATGGAGTCAGTACTGTACGTACTGACTTAATGGCCTTAAAGTTTTTCAGTACCAAAAATGTAGGTTTCTGAGAAGAGCAGCAGCATTTTAAATTGTATGATTTCACCTATTGATCTCTTAAAAGATCCAACTACTCCTGCTTGATCCATGTCACCTCCAACTCAGGAGTAGTAAATTGGAGCTTCATTGCCATTCTCTTCCTGGAACAGTGAGCTCTGAGCTGTCCCCCATGTCACACTTACTGTTAAGGTCAGACCAGGTACATCGCTGACAGCTCCACCCAGGGAGCCAACACTCACAGCTTTGCATGTTTCAGTGAGATCCCACTCGAAAGGGGAGCCATGCTGACCTCTACCACTCACTGATTTGTGAAGCACATTGAGGTCAGGTAGACATTTCAAATACCGCATGATATTGCAAACCTCTTCTGGTTTTGCAGTATAAAAATAAAATTGAAAAGTAGTTAGGATAAATATTTATTTTCACATAACATATCTTAATTGTGAAAAACACAATAGTCTATTCACATGTACACATAAACTTCTGTAATAAATTACATCCAAGAAATTGAGTAATTTTGACCAGGAATATGAAATTAGAAGTAAATATAGCAGTACATATGCTTTATATTGTGTGTGATTTCAGAATGTTAAGATTAACATTGGAAAAGCACTTAAATTCACACAAAACCAGAGTGTTTTAAAATAAAACCACTCTGAAATACTGAACAGAAATACAGAATGCCATTGAATACACTGATTTCTTAATATTCTAAGAGTTGGTCAAATGAAGCTAATACATTTTGATTGTATACATTATCTGTAACAAAGTCAGCAACATGTTAAAACACCATCAGGCTGCTTTCAGGACAAACCAGTATTGAGCTTCTATACTAACCTTAAAACAATTGGAATCTTAAAATTTATCATCAAGTACACAAAACAAAGCATTTAACCTTAATGCATCAGCATTTTTTTCCTAAATTTACATATACAAACATTGAATTAGACGTAAATCCTTCTTCATGTCCATTCGATTTTTTTTCTCCATAAAAATGGCTTTTAACGGGCTTTCATAATGCTAAGGTAAATTTAGAACAGTGACCCTATTAAGTTTGCAGCAAAATGCAATTATATATGGCTAAAGTATTAAAACATACACACTCACATACACAAAAACATTGGAATACTTTAAATGTGCTGAATGGGAAACTTGTTCACGAGGTGTATAGAAAATTAGAGTATTTGGGAAAGCTGGGGAATGTTAGAGCCCTATGGATGAATTCTTACAGAGATTGCAAGACTACAATTCTTATTTTTAGGATTCAAAGTTACAGCATAATACTGAGAGTTAGTTTCATTTTAATAATTTAAAAATTTATCTTAAAAAATTTAAAAATCAGTGAATTCCAAATAACACAATAAAACTTTAGCTCCACATCCCTATTCATTCAATACCTAATCTTGCAGTCTTTTACACAAAAGAGCAGCTTGAAGGATCGGGCAGTAACAAAATCCAATCCTAAAAATGTAATAGCCCTAAAGCCACATTTTACTTTGCAATGTTGTTTTTATCTCTTTATCAATATGTACTTGATGGAATAATAAAGAGCTGTAACAAAACAACAACAGGATACCCATTTAAGTATTATACACAATCTCTGAAACTAAAAGGTTTACAGTTGTTAGTGGAGAGAAGACAATACAAATATGCCCTATATGTCGACGGATTTTAGGCAATAAAGAGGAAGGTCATTGGGCAGGTGATAAAACTGCATGTGGGGTATAGTTTGTATCTACAAAATTTTCCCTATTATAAAATAATGGATTAATGACAAAATGCATTTGTTTGGCCTACCATGGCAACATTCATACAATACAACATAAGATACCATAATCACAGATTGCATTTTAAGAAATACTGTACCCATGTTTCACATCAAAGGATGTGGTGGTGTTCGTTAGCTAAGGTGAGAAAATGTTTTAATATATAATTTTATATATATATATATTTATATTTATATATATATAGGACTATGTTCCAGTTACATACAAATTGTAATATTAAATACACTGTATTAAATCAAGGAAAACTTCACAAGTACAGAATCTGACCCTGCAATTCACATTGCAAAAGTAATCCATGACTTCGAAAGGACAGATTAAGGAGGAAAGGATTATCCTTGTCCGTTTATTCACAGGGTCAGATCAGTTGTTATTTTATAAACTTCTTAATGTTTGCTTGTCAGTTTGGGTCTCCTGAAATAATTTACTAGTTAGGTGATTTAAAAAAAAATTGGAACAAGGGTTTTCAAGTTCATCTTGAATCAAGATTATTAAGTATTCTCACACAGAAAAAGTAGCAAAATACAGTACAAACCTATTAACAGGAAAATTGAATTTGAAAGAAAATTTGCTTCTTACATTTCTGATACAAGTACTGATAAATGGCCAAGATCAGCAACGAACACAAAGATTTTTTTGCATTGGCTACTGCAGACATTTACATTGATACTAGACAAGGTAGACAAGGTGGAATGAGACAAGTATTGCACTATATTACCTGTGCTAGTTTGAGATGAAAGACAAAAGTTACAAGGTAAATCATTTATATTTAGTGGTTGTGGCACTCCTTTAATTCGTTTGTAAAAAAAATTACTTGAAGAGCAAGTCATAGACAAGTCTCCCGGTCAACACCTTTCCCTGAGTCAGCTTTCTTCTCTTTTCTGATTTCAGCACTAGGAAATGAAAGGGGAAACAAAAAAAATAGAGTTATAGTAGCACTATCTCACACATACACACGCATATATATATTATCTACCTGAAAACCAACATCGCACAGATACTTAATTTTTCATGCTTCATGGCATAAACTGGGAAAGCAAGTGAAAATTTCTGTGCTGAATGATAGAGAAGACATCAGCCAGCATTTTAGTGACAAGGTTGGTAAAGAACTTAAGATGTACAGAGACAGCCAGCATGCAAGCAAAGATAGCCACATCTTTTTTTCTTTTTTGGCAAATACAACTTAATATGCTAAATAATGGCAGTGGTACAGCTCTCAGACAATACTAGTACATTCTTAAATGGAACAAACAAGAGGTCATAGTAAGTATTTCTTGTCTTTAAAATGTATTCTCTTGTTCAACTGTACATTTAGAAGGAATGTTTCTGAACTAGAGTAGTGCAAGGCAATATCCAACAAATATTTGTCTTTCATTCTTGGCTGGGGAGAGCAGAAATCTGGGGAGAATGGGGAGAGACAACATTCCCCATGTGGAGTGTAATACATACTTCCTCATGTATATATTATAAGGAAATAAATTAAAAAAACAAAAAAGTGAAAGGTCAGAAAAGCCATATTATTCAGATCACTAAACCAGAGTTCAAATTTGGATTCAGCTTTTTTTTCCCAGTTAAAACAATGTTGATTTGCCTGCAGAAAGCAATATACGTGCAAAGCAGATGATTTTTTGTGTGTGTGAGTGTCCTAATTTACAACAGCGTAAATAAAAAGTCATGTTCTTCCAATGAGTCTCAATCACAGTATGAAAATGCAAAGAGGCTTCCACAACACAGGCAAACCAAGCCTTCCACAAAGAGTGGCAGGGTATCTAAAAAAAACAGATGGTTCTGAGAACAAACCTGTAGCAAGCACAAACCTACCAGGTTTCATGGGAATAATTCCTTAACTAGAATGAATGAGAAATAGGCTGAGTTACACAAGGCTTAAAGAAAGCAAGATCAATTCTCAAATTCTTAAGGCGATTCATGCACAATTCTACAATCATTTGACATTTTTCTTCACATAAAAATTGCTTTAAGGATACAATTCAGTTCAGCCAAAGCTTACTTCTATGCCTATGGCAGCTTCCAGAGGTGTTAATGGAAATAGCTAAAGAATACCAACTTCTGCCACTTCAACTGCCAAATCTGTCACCTTCTGTAGAACAGTGATAGAATTGGGTATGTTACAGTTTCTGCACACAAAGGGTATGCAAACAAATTCCGGAGGGGGATGAATTGAAAGTGCAGCAGTACAGCAGGCAGGGAGTTACCTGTGCTTAGTAAAAGCAAACACTGAGGTGTTTTGTGCCTTACAGTCTATAATATTTCCACGTTTTAGGTGCCTCTGTGATACCAGGAAAGTCTTCCTTCTATTTAGGATTCACATCTCTGAGCAGCTCCTGCAGATGTGGGCTTTAATGCCTTGAGAAATTTGAAAAAAAAAGGACAAGTCCAGTCTTTTTCTAGTAAAACACGTCACTGGTGGATCTGTAAAGGAGTTGGAGCTCTCTTCCTCCCTACCAAGGGAGTAGTCTAACAAGCCTGAGCAGGAAGGTCTGGGATGTGGGATTTTCTTATCTTCATGTCGAAAAGAGAGCTCACTCATACCATCTACAAAGTGACAGGTGCCTCTTTCTCCAATACTTTAAAAGACCTGCTAAGTCTGTCTCCTGTCCATGGTCAGATCTGCACATGCTTTGAAATTGCTCTCTGAAGGGCTTAATATTATAAGCAAAGACAGAGGAATGTTTATTTACATGTACCAAAGAGGGCTGGGTTTGAGATAGGTGCCTTGGTGTTCAGTTCTACCAAGAAAGGCTCAAAGGCACACCTTTAGGTCCCTGAGAATTTTAATAACAAAAAAAAGTGAAATTTGGAAAATTGCAAAGTTCAGGTGCCTCTATGGCTAGGCAACTTGACTGAATCCCATGTAAGTCCTCTCTTTAGACAGGTAAAATCATTCAGGAGCCTGGGATGTAGGAGCTCTCTCACACTATGCAACTTCACAGAATCAGGGCCAGGGCACATCTTGTGATAGAAATTATCCGTGCATCAGGCTGGGAAGTCATTTGTATAAACTCTTCCTGCTGAAAATCTCTTTTTGTAGATGATCTTAGCTTATAATTGGCCTAGTCAATTCAGCAATTAATTACTACGACTAGCTTCCTGTTAATTGCTCAATGCCTTACATAAAAGGCATTACATAAAATCATAGTACACTATCATAATTTAAATATCCCCATTTAACAATATTTTGAGATATAAGGAAGCAGAACTGACAGCAGAAAGGGAGTACTAAATGTCATGTAGTTGAACTTCACAAGGCATCAGTAAAATTTATTTCAAAATGAGATATTTTCCCCCTTGATAAGGTACCCTTCACTGCAGATATCATGTAATCTAGTACTGTTGATCTTGATCATTTGCAAAAATTATCCTTACAACTGCTACCATTCCAAGCTTTTTTTTCCTCAGTAATTACCTAGGATTGAATTATGTCTTCATGTAATCATACCTGCATTATGGTTTATAATATTTTTGTAGTTCTGTCCCTAATATGAATTAAGATTAAAGTCGCTTATGCCTTTGCTTATCAGAAAGAAAGTCTTTCAGGGTTAAAGCTCTTTGAATCTACTCCTCTCTCAGAATCTGAGACAAGGTAGAGTGCCTGAAAAGGCAGGATTTCAGAGTCGTTAAGGCTGTTCCTTTACAACAGGACACTCATATCTAAAACCAGAAAAATATTTTCTCCTGAGTCTTTGTTCTCAAGATCAAAGATACAAGAACAGATTTAAAATGAGACCTTTAGAAAATTAGTTCCTATTTCATTGCCATTTAAAGGCCAAAACTCTTATCTGAGCCACAATCTGTGTGAATGCTCTTTGTTCAGAGGGTCATGTTTACATCATCTATCATACCACCAAAGAAAGCAACATCCACCAGGAAAATCACAACTCCTGTGTACCCAGGGGCTGTGAATGTACCACATCAGGTTCTTCTCTTTCTCCAGGCTTTCACAGCCTGGGCAGCAGAGGCACTTGACATAAGTAAGCCCTCCAGTACATCATCCTCCTGTGCACCACACTGATTTCAGTGACAGGATCCTTTTCAGTTCATGTGCAGGATGGAAGGCAAACAAGAGCTACACTATTTTGGCTGTCAGTGAAATATCAGAATGACCACATTAGTGGGCTGCTCCATAGGTGTCTGATTCTCTGGTCATCAACTGCTCAGTCTTGCTTATGCAGAGCAGGGAAAGGAACAACACTGAAAGGCAGCATGCCATTTTGGGGTGACAAAATTAAAAAGCATGTATCACTACGAGTGTTCTATTACTGCATCTGTTCACCTTGAAACAATGACTAGCTGTTTCAAACATGGGCTTTTGAAAAGTATATTTAGAAATGGGCAGAATATAATTCAATATTTTAAAAAAGATTACTAGTAATAAATTCAGTTTGACATTGGAATACACTACACTATTTTAGTACACTTTTAAATACAGAGTCAATTTCAAAGTCTAATATTTGAGACTTGAATGAAGACATTTTATGTTCTTATTTGAAATTTCTTCTCATTCTGTCTCCCCAAAAACTACACAAAGTCAACTCATTTGGGTTCCAAGGTGACACCATTTTGAATTGGAAGACACAATCAAGGAAAAGATTAGGGACAGGGTCTTACCTTTGGGAACCAGCTTCTAGAGTGATTGGGAAGGGGAGCTTATGACAGAAGTGTGATACAAAACAATTAAATAGAAAATAGTTAAATTTTAAATTTATGGAAGCAGAGGAAAAAATTCTCTTAGAAAATCACGCTGTGCTTGAATTTAATATTTTCTGATTCCTGTAGTAGCTCTGTAGCACAGATAAAATATTGTGGCTTCATTTTACTGGAATAAAATTTAAAATTATGTAACTGTTTTGAGTACAAGTGAAGTAGGCAGAAAAATGTAAAGAAATTATGCAATCATAAAATTATTTTCACTCCAAATATTATTAGATTGCATTCAGAATACTGGGTTCTTCAAACAGCTATTTCCAGGGCAGTGGTGATCACTTATTTTTCAAGAGGAAAGAACAAAAGCAAGCAGAACAAACACAACAGCTGTTGTGCAATATCCAGGTGGAGGTTGGTGGTTCATCACACAAGCATCAGGCATGCTCAACTTCATTTTCCACTGGAGCATAACTAAGTACCATGCAAATATTTGTGATTTTTGTTTTTAAATAAATAGTGAATTTGTGTTTTGAGCTCCAAATATTACAACTGAACATAAGAAATGAAACTGCAAAATGCTAAAAATCTTTCTAATCCCTAGCAAAATATTCTAATATTGGTCTGATACCAATATACAAAGCATAATGAAGTAAAAAAATTAAGACCTTTTAGAAGGAAAGCTTGACTCCTTATCTTTTGCATTCTCTGAGGATATCAACAGTGTCTTCCATACAGCAGTTTTTGCCATTTCATCAGAAATGTTTATCACAGATGGGTCATCTCTAGACAAGAGTGAAAGTAAATACACAATAAAACAATCAGCAGTCTTATTAAATATTAACTCAGTAAAGTCCTTGAAAACTGATAGTGGTGACAATAATGAAGTGCAGTGTAAGTTAAGAAATTGTTTAACTTAAGAAGTCCTGAACAATTACTTATGTAGTCTCTCAGAACATCCTAGCATTTAGTATTTTCTTCTTCCAACAGCAATTAATCATAGTAACTTCAATAAATTTTTTTGTGTAATTCCCAACTAATAAATAAGAGAAAAATTAAGAACTGTGAAATTAAATATTGCCCAAGATCTCACAGCATGAGAGTGGCATCATTGGATCAAACACAAATCCCAAAAAGGTCCTACTTATGTTCTGAAACTCCACCTACTATTAAAACAACTTTAAAAGCAATCAAAAGCCTTAACAAAATAAAATATTTAAGAGAGCTAATAAAAATGCCCCAATTAAAGAAACTAATCAGTAGCCTTAAGTAGCACTTTGTAGCCATTATGTTCTTTTCTTTACCTGGACTGCTCCAAAGATGTATTTATACACTTAGGAATAAAAAAATCTTGAATGTTTTAAGGGGTTGCTTGTACATTATTCCTGACTTCATGGTTACATATACTTGGCATTCAGTAGGCCCTCAGTAACTTTGCTGTTGCACATTTTGGGGAACCACTTTAACCACCAATATCTTGACTAGCTTTTAGCTACAGGACTGCAACCCTTACAGTACAGAGAGCCAGGTATTATCCAGGCAATTCTACCAACATCAACACACAATGGAGATCAATAGAGATCACACTGCAAGGTAAATTAAGCTACATATTGCTAATATAAATTCCAACAAAAAGGTATGGACAAAACAAGGAAAAAAAAACCAGAGCATCATTAGTGTGATGAGTCAAAAGGAATAGGCCAGGCTTGTTCAGAGACACAGTTACAAATCTCCTGATTTGCATTTGGAGACATTAGGGTAACTGTGTTAAAATGTTAGAGAGAAGCCAGTCTAAGATGGTGTTCCTATGAACTCACATTAATGCAGAGGTTACTGTCACCTGATATTTCAAATCTTTTATGAAGAATTTCTTTCTGAAGACTTTAAATTACATTAATTCCTTATGGGCTGGCAACATGTATTATTACTGTCTATAACACAGATGCTTTTTTAGTTGTGTCAACCGTGCATTATGCCTCACCTACCTGGGACAGCTCTTGATTCACTCATTATCTTACATAATAGGATTTAATCAGAATGGTTTAGAAAGTAATAAGTACTGTAAGAACCTAGTTTTTCTGCAGCATGTTCAAAACGTTTCCTGGATCCCTGCTTGCATCAGGGTGAAGGGTTTGACCTGCTCTACATCTTCCTTTTGCACTGTGCATGTCAGAAGCCAAAGTTCATTGTGAACAGTCTGATCCTGCAGTCCTGCCCAATGGAAAACTTCCAGCTAGTGTGTTTTCTTCCTAGGGATCATGTAGAAAGACTAGAAAAGGGCTGACCTTGTCAGATGCTGCAGTGTATGGTTCAGTTCACCTATCTGTACCAGAAAAGCATCCTCCTGATATTCAGTAAGCATTAAGAAGAAATATTGTGACATGTTCACTTTATTTAATGGCAACTCACCTAAAAGAGGAAAGGTATATTTTACCTGTAATGTCCTTCTAGTGGTAACTGAACAGTCCCTTCCTCTTCCATTGCTAACATACTTTGCTCTTCCTAGAACAAAGGAATTTAGACATGAGACAGGATATGAAATTGTGAAAAGTGAAATTTTTGTACTGTAATCATCTTTCCATTTTTAAAATATTAAGTATTTATTTGAAGTTCTTAAAGTAAGATACTTTTCAACTTTTACTTTAAATAGTTGGCATTTAAAGCCTTCTATTTTACAAGATGTATCTTCACTTAATGCTATTTTCCAATGTCAAACAGAGCATTGTTTTGTAACAATAAAGAGGAAAATTAGTAATAGTGAGTGAACAACTGTCTGATGAATTTTAAATAATATTGATTACCGGATATAGGCACTGATGTTTACGAGCAAAAATTAAGGAAGATTATTTGTTTGCACACACAGTTTTAATACTGATAAAACTGATTTTATTACTGATTTTTCAGTGAAAGGTAGTGAAACAAGAGACCCAAAACTAGTTTTCACTTGAAGAGAATTAGGAGATGAAGCTACCAAAAACCTTATGTAAAGTAATTGCAAATTTAGCAGATCTGTCTTAGCAGGAGGGGAGAAGAATAGAACACCTCTCAAGCACCATGTCCTGCCTGCAAGAACAAAGGAAAACAAGTCCTCCAGAAGAGGATTCTCAACGTCCACACCCCTTAGGTCAGGATAACCACAGCTAGGAGGTTAACAAGTCTTGGCAGGAACGTGACCATCAAACCCTGCTCTAAATTGTTGCAGTGTGTGTGAGCCCAACAGACCCCTGGAGAACTCCACAGCTTTCTTCCCTTCATTAGATGGCTTTGTAACAGTTTTCACTAGTGCCTGTCTGAAAGCATGGGTTGGCTAAAAAGAGAATTTATCATTTTCTGGCAGATCACCAAAGCCTCACATGCATCAAAAACACTGATTGTTGGTATTAGCTGCAAGACCCAGTAGAGTTTTCCAAAATAGTAGAATTTAATTTCTCTCTGCTCAGAAATTTGTTTCTTCAATGCTTTATTACTACAACTATTTCAACAGTCACAATATTTTTTTTCTTCAAATGTTAAAGTCCTTTGTTCATTCTTGTCTCAGAAAGACTTCATTGATTAACATCAAAGTGGCTTCCAAAGGAGGTCTGTGAGGAGAAGGCACGTATCATATCCAGTAAAAATGCACAAAGCTCTGGAAAAAACATGGCCTAAAAATATAAAAACAACTTAAGTGATGAAATTAGGATCCAATCAAGTAAGTTTCAGATCCTGTCAACTATATTTCTGAATATTCTTGTGGGTAGAATACTTCTATTTTTAAAAGCTGTGTGATCGCAACTCTCCAATTAATTCCTTAGGCTACATGTCAGAAGTTTTTTATTACTAGTTAATTTTGTCATTTCCAGGCTTCACAGCTTCATAAGTTTTTGACAGTTGAACAGTTTTAATAATAGCTCTAAATATTTAGAAATGCCAAAATATGTAAAAATAACCTCTCAAAATAGACAGTGAATGAAATAAAATCACACCAGTAGATTATCCCAGTTTTGTTTTCTGGTGCCATCCTATCAAGCAAGGGCAGGAAAGTGACATATAACCAAAACATAAGGATAGCAAGGAAGTCTTTCCAATAACCAGACCCAAAGAAGAGAGCTACCTTGGTTACTTCTGGTTACTCTGAATTGTGATGACAACACACACCATGATGAAACAACTCTCTGGTCTGCTTTGATTCAAGGGAGAAAACAATGACTCACATATTTTAATTTCAGCCTGGTAATTTTACAGGCTCATACTAAATAGTAAATAATCGTCTTGATGTTTCTTATAGGTAAAATCTTTAAATGACAGTATATTGAATGTGTCAAGGAAATCTAAAGTTCTCCAGGTTAGAGGCAGGGAGTTTTCAAAGGTCACAGAAGAATCAATCCTGAAGGCAGAGTAATCTAGTTTGTATAGTTACACACTCAAATTATTAGCTCGTGTACTATTTCTGCAAATAAAGCTACTAATGGGAATCCTTCACACACACATTTCACTGGTCTTGGATCATGTCTCAGGGCATCTCTAAGGATGATTTTCAGGTTGATAAGGAATTATCTGAAATGCATATTCTTTGAAATAAGATGAGGAGTCCGGATCTGTAACAGCCAACAGGGTGTTAATGCCACAGGATGCAAGTCGGAGTCAGAGCATCTGGTTAACTGGGTTAGCAGTGTCTCTGACCTTTTCATTGCAGAGTCACAGTGAATTGTTTCTGTAGAAACAATTTACTGCCAAACAGAAGGATAGCTCTGGCCCAGAGTGTAACTGGGGCACTGCACAGGGTAATGACATTGCTGAGCAGAAAGGGCACAGAGTGATGCCCTGTGCCCTGTGTAAGGCTCAGAGGTAGCTGGGACATTCAGGGCCTTAAATTCTGCACTTCTTATCATCTCCTGCAGGGATGAGACCCAGCCCAGTGCAGCATCCAAGTGTCCCAGGGCTGGGACCTGAGGGCTTTCCTACAGGCATAGTTCATCTCTGCACACCCTCTGAGTGGGTCTCAGAAGTAATCCCCAGCAGTACTGTGGATAATATTTTATATGACAGTATGGCAGCCTGAGAATCTACATCCCCACCTAGGCCTATCAGATTTGTAACCTTAAAAGCACTTTTGCAAAATATGACAATATTACACTTAGATACTGTTAACAAGTCTGCCTGGTTCATGGAATGTGCCTTACAGAATTTTCTCTGAATGTCCAAAGGAGAAATTGATAAATTGCTACACACAAAGAACCTTGAAATCATGACCCACCTCTTTCTCAGCATCTTCCAGTTTCTTTTTCTTGCTCTCAGGCATCAAATCATCTAACCAACTGAGCTCTCGCTTGGTAAAAAAGAAATCCATGAGTTTTCGGACAAATACCAAAGCTAGGACCTGCAAAGATATTAATTCAAAGAATTAGGAAATTAGGCAAATAAAACAGACAAATACACTTGTAGAGGAATACTTCCAAAAGTGACCAGTTTGTAGCTAGAATTTTATCCTTTAATTTTAATAAGCTAACAGCTGCTATTTCTTTGCTCAAAGGAAGCATGGCTTGAAGCATTTTGCAATCACTGATGTCAGTAAATATCTTCTATTTTCTATTAGTGAAATCATCAGAGAAATCACTTAAGCAGAAGACCATCTTTATTTCTCCCAAGACACAGAACTGTTAGGCTCCTCAGTTCAATAAGCAGTCTTCCTCAATAAGTGGATGTTTTTTTCTGTAACAAGATTTAGTAATATTCCTTAAATAAAAAATATCAAATACATTTTAGTATTTTTCTTTAAGAGAAGAATTTTCCCTAAGAGAATATAACTTGGGATATCTACACATAGGACTCAAAATAGGTTAAATGTCAAATTTTTCATTACTTAATACATTTTAAATTGTCCTTGAACACAGAATCAAAGCATTATTATAATTAACTGCCCGAAATTATTTTTTCTTTTGTTATAATTATCCTCAAGTGAAAAGGGATTTTTAAATGAAATAAATTGCATACCATCATAGGAAAGACAATGGCAGCTCTTGAAACCTTTATAATCCAGAGAAGCACAAGACAGCTCAGCTGAATTATAGTGAAGAGATGGACCTTTCTGAGAGGAACATGCCTTAGATAAATAAAATCTGGTTGGTGCTTTGCAGGCATCCAGAATAACTTTATCCTGTCAAAAAGCTGAAAGAGAGAAAAAGTTTGGATCAAAATGAGGTGTAGGATCATCTATGTTGGCATTCACACACTGCCTAACAGATCTTGTTATTAGGCAGGATAGGCTTGTTACTCTAAAGTCAAAAACTACATTATTTTAGCAGCACAGAAGAGACTTCCTCAGTTAAAACCATAAACCTTTATTCTGGACTAGTCTAGCAGTGGCAAAGGACTTGTCTTCTCACCACTGAGCCACTAGAGTACAAATGAGAAACGTGCTATTTAAGAAAAGTTTAATTACTTCATACTTCATTTCTGTTTTAATACAGATGTGTCTCCCTCGTTTGTACTGCAGATGTGCTGAGACATTGAATTCTGCTGAATTACATTCTATGTAGCCATACTGTAGGGAATACCCTGTTTATTGGATGTTACACACAAAGAAAGTGGTTACTTTGAAATAACACTGCTAATTGTGAACTCTTAACATTAGGCAAAGCCAGACTTCGGAGTGGTCATGAATTAGTTGTGAATCCAACTGAAGGGAAGCTGGTTGATCCTGCTGGGCATATGCACTGTCAGACTGCTTGCCCAATACATCCTAGAGTCGTTTTTCAACAACTGAGCTCTGTCTCCTTTAGCACATAAAAAGCTGCTCACGGAGGGACCTCTGCAGTCTTTTATTTCCTATGAATCAACAACTTTTCTTTTACTTCACCAGACACTTTATCTCAGGCTGTTTTCTTCTCCATATTTCACTTTATTCACAAAACCAGAAACAGAAAAAAAAAAAAAGGGAACGAATGCCAGAAAGCTGACTGCCATGCTGCTAGCAATGTATGTGAGGGTTTCCTATTTTTCAGGCCTATTTGGCTCCATACTGACCTGAGACATTTGTGTCATGGCACAGTCATGATGGTGATACACCAATTCTCCCTGCATGGATGAGCCATGCTATATTCACACAGCCTTCAGCAATGTCAAGTTTTGAAAATTTTTATTGAGCATGTGCAAACTGCATTTTTTAAAAGGCTTACAATTTGGCCAGATTTGAGCAGATTTCTTTCTCACAGAAACAGCAAAAAGCACATCCTCCCACAAAACCCATCTTATCAAATCTCCATTCCTTGTCCCAGCATGGGGGAGGGAGATAAGGAGGGGGATGCTATCACTTTTCCAAGTAAAGATAGCCAGATTTCAGCATGCCTTAAAAACACTCCTCAATAGTGCAGTGTGCTTTCTTATACCCCTGTTCTGAGAAACAGATGAACCATATTAAATTGAAATTATTCAAACCTCAGTAAAAGCAAAACTGCACTTCTGAGAATATCAACCCAAAGCATAAGAGATAGGCAGAATTATAAAAGAAGAGTATCTGAATAGAGACCACCACTCAAAAAAAAAAAATTCCCAGCTTTGCTTATAAATGGAGGTAACTTGCAATCAAATATAATGAAAAAACAATCAAAAATTTTCTTTGCTTTTTGTATTTGACCTTTTGCACAGTGTAACTTGTGTTTTCATCATGTGATTGTTCTTTCTCAATTGTCTCAGAAAGTGTGTTGATGCCTCATGGGCTGGAGGATTTGACACTGTGCCATTTAATGCTGCAATAAGCCAGGAGAAACAGAACACAGTACAGCCCCAACCTGAATGCTGGAATGCTTGGCTTCTGCCAGCTACTCCTACTTAAGGCCACTGCTGGAATGCTGCCTTTCCACTTGACTTGGCCCTTCATCCCTGAAGTACTGTGGCTTGCAACAGTTTCCCCTCTCTGCCTGGATTGTTTATTTGCACAGAGAAGACCTTCAAAATTTCACTTATGTTAGTTTTAGGGCAAGTCAGCCCTAAAGGCAAAGTTCAAGATACATGTAGCCCTGCAAAGGAACTTGGAAAAGGCAGCATGCAAGCGAGTGAATGGGGAGGCAGCAGAGAGGAAGAGCCCCTGATAGGTATTACTCAGTTTTTAGGCTCAGAAAAATTCCCTTGTAACAAGAGAGAAGAAAAAAAATCACCACCCAAAAAATAGGGGGAAAAAAAGAGCATATTACCTAAAGGGAATACTGTATTTAGAGAGAATCAATTTTCGTTTTTAAGTGAGTCACTTTCAAAAATTTAAGATTGGCAACATTCCTTTAAGATTATACACAAAAGTGAATACAATATTATAATAAGAACAGCTATATTTTTTATAAAAAGCATTGTCAATAACACAGTCATCAAAAACCCATTTTACCTGAATTCCCTTCAGAGATGAAGCACCCATGTAAAGAAACACTCCATAAAGTACTGGCATAGGAATAAACTGCACAAACAAGCAGAGAAAGGGAAGAGCATATTAAATACTACTTAACAATTTTAAATGCTTCTAGAAAGACATTCAAAACAGTTGAAATACAAAGTGCCATATGCCTGCATTAATCAGACAAGTTGTAAATTCAGAGTCACTCAATTATAAATTAATAATGTTTCTCAGAGTATAAAACAAAAGAAGAATCTGGCTCTGTATATTTATTTTCCTCTCATGGCCAGTTATTACAATATACTTAATTCCCTATTAATAAAATTAACAGAACTACACAAAAACATGAAAGCCTTAATTGATACTTAAATTCTTTGCTTTAAAGACCACTCAGAAAAATGTTCAAGAGCCACAAACTTTCTGCTAAAAGTAATATTTTGTGTTGTAAGCATTAAAAAATGGATGAATGATTTTATGGAATGGTTTTTTAAGAGACTATTTCAAATGTTCAGGTTCTCAGCAAACACTGTGTAGGCAAATGAGCATTTCCATAGATAAGAATCTGTCAGAAATCCTAAATGCACAAAATGCACATTCTGTGTTTTTCAAAGTGAAGGCATTATTATATACTTAATAAAATACTGCTGGGAAGTACAAGTTCTAAGAGCTTATTGCCCTCACTGCAACAGTATGCAAGACTAAGTAAGTTCTGGTTTTACTAAAGCCAGTGCCAAAACTCTCACTGGTTTCACAGAGGCCAGATAATACTTTAAAAAGTATTAAGTGTATACATGGTATTATATATAACTAGACACCCTTTTTCAGGACAGTGGTGAGCTGTCTTGAGTATTCAGGAAGCATGAGATAATTTTCATGTTCATTTCCAAGAAACGAACCATAGAACTTCTCTTGCAACTGTGGAAATATTTTTTAATTACTCGGAAACCACAAAGTGTTTTTAAATTATCTAAATAAATTTTCAATTGGTATAACAAGACTGTTTCATGATAATTTGCCACGGGCCCAAAGTATTGACAAAGTGTTGATCTTCATCTACTACAGCTCATGGCAGAATTTCCTTTGACTTCACTGAGGCCAGATTTTCATTACAAGGTTTTTATTTTTAAAAATGCTAGAAGTCCCTAGGCACTTTATTAAGCAAAATTAGAATTCCACTTTAGACTCCCATTATGCTAGTTAGTAATGTGCCTGGAAAGAGTATTCATTAAATAATGCAGTAACAACAGTGAAATGTTCAATGCAGTGTTCTTTGACTTTCCCCTACTCCCCCAAATTACCTTTAGAATACTTGTCAAAAAGACAGATGAGCCCATAAGGATAAAAATCATGAGCCCTGTGACTCTCTGCTCCCGGATTCCAAGAAATTTTGGCTGCTCCCCTGGAGCGGAGCACTCTGACTCCAGTTTTAAGCTGTTCACATGGGAAATAGAGAGGACAGTGGCTGCAACAAACCACGGCAATCCCATAATAGAGCACACACCAAGCATCACTGCCACCATGAGTAGGTCGAGGTGGTATCCACATCCTTTCTGTTAAAAAAAGTAAGGACAGAAAGAAGATGTAAAATGACATCTGAATTAAGGAGAACACTCCTGGCAGGCATTCCTAATGAACAGCTAGAGACAATTAAAATTTTGAGACTCATAGGAAAAAAATAGCTTCCTTTTATGTGTTATCCAGGTTGGGTCAGTGGGAATGGCAGACTAGTTATCTAAGGGGAATTTAGACTAGTTCACACTCAGTTCACTGGACTCCTTCCAGTTATGAGTTCAGTGTACCGCAAACCCACTCTAGAGTGGGCACCAAGCAGCTCTCCTGCTTGTAAAATCAATGCTGGTAAGGCACTGGAAAATACATACATTTTCTGTTTTAACTAAGTCTCATCTTAACAGTAAGCAGAATATCCAGCTGGCTGCCAACTTAATTAATTAATTAATGCCACTGCATTAATCTTACTAGACCCTCCATCCATTCTTACAAAGAGGTGGAGAAGTATGTATTTTTATTGGTCCCTACATAACAATCCGTAACATTTGCAAAGTCAGTTTATGCTAGAAAGGGCCATAAAACCACACTGATCCTTCTAAAGTCTTTTTAAGATGGTAAGCACATGATACACATTTTCACTAATGTACTTTCCATCTTAGATAAGTGCAGATAGAAAATAAGATACATTAAATTAAAATATAAAATCGGGTACTGGTTTATTGGTTTTCTTATTCAAACATAGCATCGTAATATTCATAGGAAAAGTCAGCACAAAACCTTTGGGTTTGGATCACTTCTGTAGTGGTCAAATGCTACATAAATTCTCCAACAGGTGGATAATGGTTTGCTTTTGTGCATAAAACCCTTTGGCCGAATCTTAGATAAATTTTAAAACCTGCAGTTACGACCTTCACTTGAAAAAGAAAAATGCATCAAGCTTGGTTCTATAGATATCTGCTACCATAGCTGAGTAGGATATTTCACTTCCATTTTAGCAAGTATCCAGGACCTCCTCACAGCTGCAAGCAGCAGCTCAAGCTATTTTCCTTTAAAAAGTCAGGTAGTTAGCCATCTCCACAAAACTTTGCAATATGGCAACAAATCCAGTGTCATGGTCTGGTGAAACAGCGATGTTCATGCAAACAATGTGAATATGTTGAACCATAATTTTGCCTGTAAACCCATGCAAATGCCTTTTGACATAAAAAAAGTAACTAAACTAAACTTGGAAGGGTTTGCTACAGAGACTGCCAAAAGCTGAAATGTGCACTATCCAGAATTTGCTATGGGAAGTATAAAAAAAGAGGGGAAAATGAGTTGGAAGCAAACAAATCATTTCTTTATGAAGACAACTTTTACTTCTAAAATGGGAAGCGTCTGGGTTTATGAAAATGTAAGCCACATATCAAAGTGAAAATGCCATCTTATTTGCTTACATTATTTAAAAAGGGGGAAAAGTAAAGAAAATGAAGAGAATCAACTCCAGCAACCTTCCCTCACTCCCCAAAAGTGCTTATGAATCTTACCTCCAAGACACATCTTGACAAACTCGGAGAGGTGTCAAACACAGATATTAGTTGCAGGCACAATGCACTCAAAGAAAGAGTTTAATTCTAAATCCTAACAGAGACACCTTTTTTTACCTTCTGACACATTTATGAGGAATGTATCTGCTAATGCATACAGAATCCGAGAGCATTTCCTCACATTCATACATGATCTGAGGAACCTGACATATGGGAAGAAAAGGAAGCATAGCAACAGGTGATGCTACACCAGACCCCAGCAAAACTAAAACGCAGCAAGACAAGGGGGCAGCCAGGAGGACCATCTGACTCCCAGATGCCAGTGCTGAAAAAACACATTCCAAAGCTTGGCAGCAAATTCCTGCATCTGTCAAGTTAACCACATGCAATGCTATGGATTGACATGAAGAGCCAGGCTGACAAAGAGGGCAAAAAAAGAACATATCAAATGTCACAATCATCCAAGAAGAGGCAATGCAAAGTGAAGGTTGCAAATGCATTTGCTAAAGCAACTTGGGATTGGATTGCTGCTTATTAAAAGTATGTCAAAAAAAAGCCTAAGCTTGCTGCATATACATGTACAGAAACCTGCTGCTAGATTTTGCCCAACAGTTTTTCAGAGGGGTGATGTCCCTTTTTCTCTCTCCATCTGTAGGCAACTAAAGTGTTAGAGAACAGAGCAGGAAGTTGTCCTATGTTGTTTTAAGAACCCATTGTGCCTCTAAGGCTCAGTTTTATTCTTCCCCCTTCTTTAATATAGGAAGGGCATATAAAAAAAGGATGGGTAGAACCACAGAGAAGGGTGGAGAGAGGGAAGAAAGACCTTATATTACAAAATAACCCCTAAGTAGCTTTTAAAAATCCAATCCAGTAGAACAACACTGTCAATACCTGAAGAGGCAAATGTTATTGTAATATTTAAAGAGATTATTAACTTAAAGGCATTTTTTTTGTTTGAGTGAATGAATCCTACTTCTACTAAAGCACTGAAGGTAGCACTTTCTTAATTCAGAATTTGTATTCCAAATGATATTCATAGTTTTCTGTATGGCAGTGGGTCACTGACACAGGGCACAGGTACTACACAGACCAAAAAAGAAAAATTAAAATTAAATTTTAAAAGCATTAAAATTTAAAAATTTAATACCGATGATATATAACAAACTAACATACTCAAGTAGATGGATGCAATTACATAATCTGAAGCAGAAAACAACAGTGAAAGCATAAATTTTGACTAAGTACCTTTAGTTTGTGTTCTTTTCTATTGATAATAACAGCTGTGATCTGCTGGTCCATAAAGATAAGGATAGTACAAAGCAGGGCTGGAATTACGGCAGCTATCACTGTCCACCAAGGATTCGGCCCCAAAGGAGTAATAAACCAGCCACGATCATCTCTGGTGGGCTATAAAAAGAGTCATGCATGGCCAGTCAGAACTGTAAGGGTTATTTACATTTCAATTTCACAAGAATACCTACAAAACATTCTTAGGATATGTCTTCCTTTAAAACCAGTCTATATAGAGCAGTAAACTTCCTCAGATGCCAAAACAAGAAATTACATATAATAAAATCATCTGGATTATTACAGACTTGGTTGCACTTGACACAGTAAACCCAAAATTTGGAGGAAGCCCCAGAACATTACAGTAGTCTAGGATTTGGGTGATTTGAGCCTTGTTAATCTCGGCAGAGATAACATTAGGAAGCAAGAAGGGGCCTGATGGGACAGGTTCACTTAGATGATTCATGAATCAGAGAGGTTGCATAATACCTTATGAACACAAAAATTTTAAAATAGCATCACTACTCCCTGATGAGGATGATAATAAAAAATTATAAACCCATCATAGTGGATTACTTTTCAAAATTATAAAGCAGTGCAATTTATCAACAGCTTACCTTAAAAGCATTTGGAACCTGAAGTTTTGGTGATGGAATTCCAATGGCATAGTCAATTAAAACCATGGACAAAATCGTAAGAAAGACAGCAAAATCGCTGACAACAGAGCGTACCTATGATTGTTGAGAGAAATTACAATTTTAACTAAAACATTCTCCTCACTGTTTTAGTACAGCTTACAGCTTTACCTTACAGCTAAAACCATGCTTATTCTGATACAAGTTTCTAACAGAGGAAAGGTGCACTGTAATTTACAATGCAGACAAAATTCATACTTAGACATGACTAATGCCAACTTTTGAATTGAAATAATGGCACACACCTTTGTTGGGAAGTACCGGCTGGTTTTGAACTGCTTCAGTGTGGATGAGAGTGTCACTGTAGAAAAGAAAAGGATGACAGACCAGAAGAGGACATCTGGAACATAAGGGCCATCATGACCACAGGCTCGTCCAACAAACTCACCATGAAACTTTTTACATTCCTATCAGGAAGAGAAAAATAGCATTGTTCTAAAAATTATCCATGCTTACACTAACATTTTTTTCCAATTTATTTGCTAAATTGCAAGCAAATTGTATTATTAGAAATAGTAAAACAATTTCTAGATATTTATTCTTTTAAACCTCAAAACCCACTATATGTGTATCTAGTCTGCATGGAAAATTCTCAAAGCAATCTCTTTTTTAGCCATATTAAATGATGAAGTCACTAAGATATACCACAAATGAAGTCATTCATATTAAAACAGGGTTTTTTTTCAAACTCAGCAAGTACACTGATTTATTTTCTGTGTAAAAATACACATTTATGCTTACTGACAGTCTCCAAGTGTGGAAAGCAAAGTTCAAAAGGCACAAAGAGAAAGGCTGCTCCTGGTGCATTCCCAAGAACTGCTTTTTTGTTCTCACTTCACAGGCCCAGCAATTGAAGAAAAAGCTATTTAGGATGTGTGGCATTGGCCTAAAAGGAGCCAAATACATTTAATACCACACGGGGGCAGCACATCCTGCAAATTGTCTTTTTCTTTAAAAATACCTGATAAAATGCCAGAAAACTCAAAACCTTTAACATCAATTATATTTAATATAATTTATTATCCATATGCAGATACAGTAGAAAGCATTTCCAGTACTTCTCCACTACTATCCTTAGTTATCTAAAATCATAAAGAGTAGCTCTAGAAATGTGAGCTACCGGCTCTGGACTCACAATCCTTTCCTTCTCTTCTCAGTCCCTCCACACTTACTAAGAAAAATGAAATGAGCACCCAGAATCAGGGATTCCAGGCAGAAATATCCTGCCAGATCAGAATCTTTTCCTATTAAATCAAGTGTGTCATTGGCTCATCAGACTCGCTGAAAAATATCATGTTCTGGGAAACTTCAGCTTTGAACAAAGAGTGTCTTGGAAAAAGTCATAATTGCTATTTGATGACTGTGAGACAAAGGAGTGCAAAGCTTTTTATACTGGTATAGCAGTAAGCTTGGGATGAAGTTCATTATGTGCCTCCTGAAGAGGATTTTGTCACCACCAAAATCCATTTCATACTTGGTCCAAAATCCTTTGCCCGCACTTGGTTTGTCTTGATAGCAAAAAATAATCACTGGGTTTTAAGAAAGAAAGAGAATCCAGGTCTTCAGAAACTTGAAACATTTCAACTAGACACAAGAAATATATGAAGATATGATCAGTAAAAGAGACATAATGGGGTGAGTCTGACCAAATATTTACAGACAGCAATGACTAATCTCTTACTGCAATTCTCTAGAACAGAAGTTTCTTGATGATGCTTGCAAGAAATAAAGACACAAAAGTACAAAAAAATTCAGTTATTTCTTTGACAACTATAGGGACTGATGGGAAAAGTTGGTCAGTTATACTGCTACCTATGTAAACTCCAGTTTTGATAATAAGCTTTCACAGAAGTTTTTAAGGGTTTTATATAATGCAGCCAGTCTTTTACATTTATAGTTAAAACAAAATCTGTTATTTTAAATCTCCTCAGCTGCAAATGTACTCTGAAAAACACTGTCAGAGATCTGAGAAAGTGAGAGGAGGAGTCTGCCCCTGCACAGATGCTCTTAGAGTGTGCTGCAATTTTGAGAATATTCATTCTGGACTGCTGGAATCCCTCAGGCCAGCAGTTCTCAACTTTCTTTCTGCTGTTGCCACACCAACAGTTGAGGAGCAGTCCCTGCTCAGAGCAAGGCATGGAAGCAAGACAGAGCAGCCATGAAGACAGCTCTTACTTAACATGAGCTCTTCTGCATTCCTGCCTTTTTAAAAAAAAGAACAGTATCTTCTGGACACAGTCCACTGAATTGGCTTTTAAGTGTTCAATTTGATTATGCCTATGATTAGGTGAATTCAGGATTCTCTTCAGTCTGGTGTCTTTTGCACTCAATTCTCTTTGACTATGTAATGAAATGATCCCTTCATGAGAAAAAAGTGGTGGCCCAATCTCAACACAACACTTTAATCAAGTTGTAAATGCCACTTTGAAGAAGGCAAACTTTAATTATACAAATCCTTCAAATGTAGAAAAGTGTACTGTTAAACTTGTTACACATTCACGCAAGCCCCACTAAACTGTAGCTTTAGCCTCTTCCTCGCCTGGGAAAAAAATATTACAGAACTTATGTAAGAAAAAGTGGTCACCAAAGAGAAAATGTTACAAAATTTCTCCCCATTCTCTTTTTTATAGCCTGAACTATTGCAAGAGTGTTTTAGGGGAAATAAATGCTTCTGAATCTTTCTACCCAAGGAAACTTAGGTTTTGCCATCTGGCAGAATTTAGGACAAATTCATTGTCATTTGACATGTTTGACTTAATCTCAGCCAAGCTCTTGTGCTAGTGTGTCAAGAAGGTTCCGAAGCAGGACATAAAATGCACACACTTGCTTTAACGTGTACTATCAGAGTTTGCAAAAAGCTTACAAAAGGAGATAATGCTATAAAGTACATGTTAATTTTTGTTAAGTATATTTTATTATTTATTTGACAAATATGAGCAGAAAAAATGGTCTTTTTAATAAATATTTGTTGCAATAAGATGGACAAAAATTATTTATGCCTATGCTTTTATTTATTAAGTTCCAAAATTTACTTACTGACACAGTTAGGTTCCCCCATGGTACGTCAGGTGCAGATATATTGTAGTCCTGCCAGTATTGTAAGGTTTTATTGCTAGGATGTTCTGGTTCCACACAATTACATCTGAAAAGAAAGTATTTTTTCCTTAATAAAAGATATATCAGACATTAATCCAAATGACCAATTTTATGACACATTGAAATTATGCTCTATGTTGACAGATAACCGTAGTTCAAATGAATTCAGTAAATGCATGCTTTGAAGCAGTTTGTGGGTCAGTAGCTAGTGCTATTACTGGAATATTATTTGCTGTGAGGTGCATATGCATATATAGTACGTAACGTGACATATTCAAACCACTGATCACAGGAAGTTTCACCACCTGTTTTCTTCCTTGTCTATTGATACTTCTGAGCTCAGTTTGTAATATTGAGAATATTCTGGTCCTGTTGCACCCTCTTGCACCTAACCCTTCTCTACATGGACATTAGATGTTGTGTACAGTTCCAGGCTGATCCATTTCTCAAATAACAAACTCTCTGTATTGCCTTTATTTCCCAGATGGAAAAGTGCCTTTGCATGCAAAACTGCCCAGCTACCTAGTCAACTGTCAGGGCTCTGAGTGTCAGGATCACCAGCACCAAAGCCTCTCTGAACTCTGTGTCCCTTGTTTTTCCTTTCCCCACAGATGCTGTAAAAGCACACTCTTCATTTTAAATTGTGCATTTTAACACACAAAGTGTGACGAGGCAGTGTAGGAGGACAATATTGCAAATAGGTAATTTAAAATCAAAATCAAATCTTTAAAGCCTCTGAAGCAACTGTGGGAGGCATTTTCTTTGACAAAGCCTTCAAAACATCTAGGATACTCTGTAGGATCCAAGATGTCAAGTGCGCTTTGCAATACGCTTTAAATTAATCCTACTTTAATAATCTATAGCACCATCTAGCCTGCTAGTATTTTAATGTGCTTATGATGACTTTAAATAAATTGTGTACTCTCTGATAAAGTTTTCAGGAGTAGCTGGGGACAGGGTAACATCTGAGTATTGCGTGCAGAGCCACTGAGCATAAATTGCATTACAGCTGTAGCAGAATATCAGTTTATTCACTTACCTATGCCATCTATTTTCTGTGTGGCTGTTTATCTTTCCACAAAATGACAGTACTCATCTAGATTTGTATGATTTTCTATATTTGAAATTCTACCGTCTACATCGTGAGGACACCGACATTCTATTTCAATTACAATACTATACATGTGACAACAGCTGCATTTAATACATAGATAGGGAAAGATGCAGGTTGTCTTTGTGCAATTCCTTGATTTTATTTTAAATGCAGCTATTTACAAAAGAAAGAGAAAACCCTTACAGCCCATGAACAAAAAGCAAAGGAAAAAAAAAGCAATTGCATTCAGAGAAGTAGAGGGCCTGAGCCAAAAGTCCTTGACTGGATCTTTCAAACATATTTAATATGCTTTGGATCAGGCCCTAAGTGCTGAATGAATGTGTGTTCAATGTGTAGTTCAAAGTATTACAAAATGGGTTAAATGAAGCACGTCACTACTAGTGAGCTACAGCAGCAGAATAAAGCCAACCCAGAGTATGGCTACGTCAGGTATGGCAAGGGGGAATTGGATGTTCATGCAGCGATAGAGAGGTGGCTGTGCCAGGTTACTGCTGATTTCTGGAGCTCCTTGGCCCTCCCTGGTGTCCATCGCCGAGCGCAGAGCGGCCAGAGCCGCGCCATGGCCCGTGGCCATTGATTACAGCAGGCAGGGTGCCCTGGCTGCTCGCGCAGACACTTCCTCACTAGAAGGGAAGACTCTGCCTGTCGCCAGCACTACATGGTACAGCTACACTTGCTGCAAACTGCAAAATTACATTTAAAGGTTAGAGGAGCCAAAATTTCTGTTTCCTCAGAAGCGTGACAGTTGAAGCTATAGTTTAATACAGCTCAGGTAAATCACCTTCAGATGAGATCACCTGTTTATTTCTATAGCAGCATCACATTCCTCCTGCACAGCATTCCAGTCTGGTCTTTATCAAGTTTCACAGGCATTTAGCAACGGCAGACTGATCATCACAAATAAATGACTTGTGCAAACTACACCCACGCAGACTGAAATCACCCTGCACAGTGCTTTTGTCACAGAATGGGAGCAGAACTAGGCCCTAGCTGTAGAGATCAGATCCTGTTTCTACTCAGAAGGCCATTCAAACAATGATCTCAGTGTTTTGATATATACAACATTACATTGCTTTCAATATTGTATGTGTTTTGGCAACACTGACATTTTGATGTGTGATTGTATCATGGTATTACTGTCTTCCAGCATCCCACTAATTGCTTAACATTATAGAACTGTGAGATAGTAAAACACTCTCTGTCCATCCCAGAAATCACAAATGAAGGTACCATTCAGTGCCAAAACATAAAAACATTATCTACCAAAATGTGTCATTTCATAACAGATGTAATTGCTTCAATAACTATTTCCCAATATAACTGACCTGCAAGGAGAATCTCACATTAATGAAATAATGCTTCCTATTTTAATCCCTTTAATATTTTAGTCTCTTTCATTGTAATTTTTGCTTTGAGTAATTTTTCCAGAAAAAGTAAAATACACTGAATAGTTAACACCAACACATCCTTCTATTTTCCTGATAAAATATACTCAGAAGGCTGGAACAAGCAAAAAATTATTTCCTCTTGGGGATTCAAATGCTCTTACATTGTTGTAAAGTTGTTTGAAGTGCTGAGCACTTGCCCATGACAATAGATCTGTGTGGAGTTCATGCTATTACCAAATGAGTAATAAACTACACAAACACCTGCATTTTCTAAGTAACATATTCAGCTTTAAATACAGTACCAAGTTAGTGATGTACTCTTGTGTCTTTGAGTGATAAGTCAGCAATCATCTTCCTGATGCTAAAAGATTCAGAAGGATTCTTTTGATTCTCTTTCATCATGGCTAGAATACAGGCAGGGAAGAATCTGACACTGGTTGTGGTAGCAAAAGCATTGGTGTCACTATGGGGGGGCAATCTTTTCTGCCAATCTCAACACGTCCATTTCATTACACTGATGACAGAAATAATTAATTTTTCATCTTTACATTTTTGGATACTGCAAGATATTCTGATCTCCTGGTAGCAATTCAGATGTTTAAGCATGGGTGGCTGTACACTCCATGGTATCTGTGACATCCGTGATGAGTTGGCACATATGACAGGATCTTCATTGACTCATGCCTTTGTTTTCAAAGCAGCTGGAGGCTGAGAGATCTAAAATGGCACCAGATACCCAGTCACAGCTCCCTACCTCTATTTGAAATGTCCATATTTTGCAGCTAGACACATATCAGTGGAGCTTGTTTTCTTTTAGGGTGTTTAAAAATCTAATACAGCCTAATAAAAAGTGGATGATACATCTGAAGTAGATAAATAAACCATTTCAGACAAGATGGTCTTCAGACAACTCAGAACTGTTGTAAGATTAGAACTGACAAAATGAGAACATAACAAAGAATAACAACCTGAACCTGCTAGCTAGAAACAATAACCAGAGCAAGGAGTCCTTGTTGCCTATACACCTTCCAAGAAATCTCTCGCAAATCAGAATGGAGAACAAAGGAATTTCAGCTAAATCTTCAGCACCAATTCAACTGCAACAGTAAAGGCAGTATAAGGTCACTCCCCACTTCCCTTCTTTGTCCTGCCAAACTCCCCACAATTTCTTAGCTGTTTTAGGTTTTGGTTCATAAGTCTCAATTTTGTTCACTTCATTAATTACAGGCAGCCATCCTAACTTCACTGCATGCAACATCTACGGCTTGTCTGTTTTCAGAGAACAGAGCTAGGATCTGACAACAGCAACTTCAGGAAATCTCAGACAACTAGCAGTGTTCTTCCACAAATGGAGCAGTTATTACTATCCTTAACAGCACCAAAAAGACTGTCTGTATCATCCCTCTTTCTTTGGACTATGGGAAAGGAAATATTAGTTAGCAAATTAAAAACCTGTCACTTTATATGTCAAGTTGGGGAATATTCTTCCTCTCCTTTTTAGATTAGCAATAAAACAAATATCATGGTTGCTCACCAACTAGTCAGGTCAAAGGTTCTGTACTAAAACCACTTTCATCCTGACTGTAATTTTCTGTTAACTGCAAAACAAAAAACTTATTACCTACATTTATTTGTTCAAATTAACCTCAGTCTAGTCCTTCCAATCCTTACAATATCCACCTCTTACCCCTGATTCTTCAGGTTGCTGCTTCTCTTTACTCTGTCATGCATGCTCTGCTCCTCAGTCTAGCTTCAAAAAACAGCCTCAGACAGTATTTTTGTGAGTAAATAAAACACACTTAAATGGTGCAGCTTCCTTTGAAAGCCCCATGGCCATTCATCCCTCAGCAGTTGCCATTTTTCAGTAGGCTGTTTTCAAGACTGGGAGACAGTTACTATTGAAAATTTTATACAATTCAAAAGGCACTGGTTTGGATCTCTTATTTTTTCAGCATTTACATATTGCAAGCTACACCTATTTATACAAGATAAGGATATGATCTATAAAAGATGCAACTGCAGCTTCTTCCTAATTAGTCAATATACCATTTCCCCTACCTAGAAGGGAAAAATGCCTTTCTGGCTCACTTAAGATAGTCTGAGAATGAGATTTGCTCAATATGAATATTTATAATACTTGAAAAACTACAGGCAAGTATGACAAATAAGTTGCAAAATGTGCTTGTTTAAACAATATGTCTCAGTGAATATCAGAGCACTTATTTGGTAGTATGAGTAGGAAGGTTTTCCCCTAGCACAGAGGATACTGAGTGTGCTGTGCACTGATCACATAACAGAGACAGAGGAAGAGGACAGTATGAAATGGATAATAACATCACTAGGTTTGCTTTTAAAGTAAGGTATATGTGTAGGTATTCTTTACGTTGCATTTACAAGGCTGAAGTACATTAATAGCAGACTGCTATGCATGTTTAGGTTTTCTCCAAATACACCATTTTCATGTGAATTATGGGCATTCACAGAATCCTTCTGTTTGTCTAACAGCTTCTAGGGGAACAAAAGTTTATGCCATCATAAAATGATGTGTTCTCTGCTGTCTCATACCTACAATACCTGTATCTCTGGCATTATATTTACCATATTCCTTCTCGTGCCAACCTTCATACCAACTAAACCAACGTCTCAGTGGAGAAAAGACTGGAAACAAAATAATTAATAGTGATGGAAAATGGACTTGTCAGTTATGTTCTATTCTCAGTATCATGAAACCCTTTCACAGCACAGCTGTCATGGCAAGACAAGATTTTTTTCTTCATTTATTTATGAGATCTGCCATCCTGAATTACAACCATTAAGTTATGCAGCCCATCTCTGACAGTCACAAACATCAGTAGGCATCCACATATATTCTCTAAGGTTACAAGTCTGCATAATTTAGTTGGTTAAGTTCAGGAAGAAAATAGAAAAGCCTATTAAAGCACCTAAACAATGCATTCAGCAGCACAATAATTTCACAGAGAGAGAAAAAAAGATAAATCTGAGAAGAGGAACTGGTGTTAGACTGAAGAAATCTCAAAGAATCAGGTTCCTTTGGATAGCTCATCGGGAGGAAAATGGTGTTTTGTCAAGGGGAAAGTCTAGAAGAGAGATTAATAATCATATTGTAGCTTTGTTAACCTGGAAGGTTGGGTTTTATTAGCTATGTGGTGCAGTATGCAGTCCATGCATTCGCAGCAGCACTATGGTATGTAACTGCCATACACAGAAGTTCCTGTGCAGAAAAGCAGTGTAACTCTGGGGGATATTGAGAATTCATCTGAAAGCTTCCACTGTGAAATATTTCTAGGATGTCACTTCACCCTGCCTCCAGAGTTAAGAGTGCATACATTTGAGGGGAAGAGGTTCAGAATAATGCTGGTACAGAAATAATTTCTGCAGCACACTACAGTGCTATATGGTCAGCTGGAGTTTCGATTGTTCAGGTGCAATGCATCAGTACACATAAAGGTGCTGTAACAAAACTACCCATGGATGTTATGTAAGCCTTCCTAGATTCTGAAGGCATTGTGTAGACCAGTTCTCAAATACAAACTGAATGCTGTGGAGATATGCTTAATAAGGAGATCTATTTCCAAAGTAGAAGGGATGAGTAGTAGGAAAGAATAAAACAAGGTGGGCACTCTGTGGGTTCAAATGAAGGAGAAAGAGACAAACATGTCAGTTGGGTTGGGCAGGCACAGAGAAATCCTGGAAAAAATAGAATAAAGAAAAAGAAAGCCTGGATTCCAAGGTTTGTCGAGAAGCAAAAGGGAACCAGCAGCTAAACTCAGTGATGGCACTTGCATGGCTCTGGGAAGAAGAGGGATATTCTTAGGGAAGAACACACAGGATATGGCACAGTTGCTTAACTGTAGGAAAAAAACTATAAGGAAGGGGAACAGAAAATCTATATTCATATCTAACTTCAAAGAAATCTTTACAGGAATTGGAATTCAATTGCATGCCTGGGACCATAATAAGCAATACTGTGCTCATCATCACTGACTCTTCTTATTCCACCTGCAGCTTAAGGGATACAGTGTCTGAACCAACCTAATTTGCACCCAATAATGATGTATTTAGATTAATTTATATAGATAATGGAAGATTTAAAACTTGCTTGTGCAAAGAGTGGTATGCACAAAAGTAATCTTCACAACCCCTTCTAGAAGCAATGGTTTCTATAGCCTGAAATGATACTGAGATTGACATGATCTTGGCTCCCTAATTACATCAGAGTAGGATTTTCTACTCCTAATGCTTAAGTGCATGTCAATATCAAGACAGATTGCAATATGCATATTACTATGCCAAGAAATCACTTTAAAATTATTCAATGTAATCTGTTAATAATTGAGTAACTTCTGGTAAAGAATTATTAAAACAACATGAATTCGTCACTTTGAAAAAAGAATTAATAAAAACCAAAAAGGTATATAAAATTCCTTTATATACCAAAAAGGTATATAAAGATCTAAGCAACCTCACCCTGAGAAATAACTGAACTTCTGTATTCTAAGATAACTATCATATAATGCTTGTATTTTGAAGAATACTGGATTGCTTTCTAAATCACATTCCTTTCATCCACAATGCTTATTCTGTTTTCCTTTTAAAAACAGTAGGTTTTATCTGGTCAAATTTAGGGTTCTCTTTTCCTAGCAAAAATAACATTTTAATATTTAATATGCACATTAAAACTGATGGGCATCAGTGTTCCAGACAGGTTTCACTAACTGGAGATGTATTTGCTACCCAGGGTAGGGAAAAAACAGGAGGAAGAGAGTGCAGAAATAAGAGTTGCTATGCCAACCTAGAAATGCTAATGGCATGACAAATACAAAAAGGTCACATAAAAAAATAAAATCTCTGATCAAGAAGTACTTGTATTTAATTTAATAAACAATGCAGCTACGCTATTTACATTCCTTCAAAACAATTCAGTTTAAAAATAAAAAAATACAGCACAGTACCACACTGAAAATCAGGTTGTCTTTGTCCTTCCTTTGATTTATCATTTTAATGCCTTATTCTTCATCATCCATATCAAAAATATGGTGTTTTAGGAAAGTGTTACATATGAATGCAGAATGAATTTAGCTGCAAGTAGATCACGTAAAGATCGGGGTAGTATTTAAATACAGAGTAAAAAGTAAAATTTAAAAATTAGTAAAAAGTGCATCATGTCTAGTTTTACATTAATTAGATCATGCAACAAGATTTTTCTGTCTTTTTGAGGTACAATTCGGTAACAAACTCAAAACCCATATTCTACTTAAAATGGTAAAATGCTAAACGCAATTTTTAAAGAAATCTTTTAGGAGGATTTTCAGACAATTTTCAAATATTTGGATGTGCTTGATTAAAAACTAAAAAAAAAAATCCCAACTGTTCTGAATATTCTTCCTCTAGTCTTGTAAGGTGTATTATGGCAGATATAAGTAATGACTCCTGTACTCTCAAATATAAGAAGGTGCATGCAGTGCAATCTTTTACATCAAATTCCTGCAACTGAGACTGTAAGCTCACCAAAAACACAGCATGGGTTTTCTTTCTTACTTGAATTATGGTTTCAATCTGGTTGAAATACCAACCATCTAAAATTACTATTTTCTTTGTCTATCTAGTACTCCAAAGAGAGCACTAACAGAATGCCAATGAATTTTCCTGGGTCAAACTCATGTCTTCAACAGGGCAAAGGAGCAGTACTGGCATGTAGACAGACTACCTGTGGACATCAGAGCATCCTCAAAAAGCTCATGGGAGAAAAGGGAATGGCTGGGCCACAGCAAACACTGAAAATTTCAAATATATGCAGTGCTCTGAACAATTTATCATCAACTTTTTGAGTGGGCAACAGAAAACACAGAAATTTTACAGTATAACTTGATATTTCTAGCATAGAATTGCAGATCCAAGATAAAGTTTTACATAAGCTTTGGTTGAGCATTTCAAAGAGAAATGAGTTGCTCAACCTTTTGAAGATCGCCCATGGCTAATTAAAGACCTGCCAAGGCTTTACTAACAATTAAAAACTTGTCTTTAAAATCCCCAAAGAGGAAAATGCAAACAGCTGTTTTAATTAGCAAAACAGCAGATACTAATTAGCTTCTGTAACGGAGTTTGCTGATCCTTTAAGGACAGGACCAGTTTCAGCCCAAGTTTGTTACCGATATAAACTACAAGTAGAAGGTCTGGAATCAGATGCTGCAGGAAAAGCTTCTAATTCCTTGTGAAATTAATATTTCCCAACTTCAAGTACACAAAAGAGAGATTTTTATTTTGAGTAAACCTTCATGCTTATCCATCTTTTAGTTTCTTATCTTTCCAGAACTGAGTCGTGTACAGACATTTGAGCAGGGAGTGAGAGGACTTGAAATGTCTTGTGACGATCCCATGGGGATGATAATTGTGACATCTCATCTTCTGGGCAAAAGGCCACTGTATCTGGACACAGTAATGCTAATATGTGCACATTTGCACAGCTAGCCCATGGAGTTCAGGTTGCATCAAGTCTGTTGTGAAAGCGCTGGGCAGCTGATTTGGGCAGCTGATGTAGAGCTGTTGCAACTGAGCACATCTTTCAGTTCTCCCAGCCTTTTGGGACTGCTTCTGAATAACTAAGAAATCTCAGATGAAAGAGAAAGGAATGGAGAGAACAGGAGAGGCTGGAATTACTCTTTTCCTGTGTTCAGAGCACAGACCCTTGGATAGCAGCACATATGCCCTTACAAGTTAATCAACATGCATTGGTTGTCAGTACACTGCCATTTCTAAAAATCAGTTTCAAAGTTAAAAAATGTAAGTCCCATCCCATAAGAGCTGTATGTCTACAGCTGGGCATTTTGCTGTTAGTGGGGTCAGTTACTGTGGGCACGATTGATAATAAACAGGAACATGGTGCAAGTAGAAGATACAGTATAAGTGCCAAATGTGAGATGTAATACAGGAGCTCAAAAGTCAATCTATTTGTACTATCTACACAGAGTGAAAGAATAACTGAAAATATAGGTATGAAATAATGAACTCAAATAACTACAAAATACTATATCAAATAAGTTTTATATGAGTGATACCAAATAATTTTGATATATGTGTTGGAAAACAACAGGCAGTGGTGAAATCTTTCTTCCAAACATGTGGAAGACACTTATCTTTCAGGAGGTGTGTTTTGAAAAATCTAAAACTGTTGTGCTGGTATTCCAATACTGTAGGCCAGGACAGGTCAATAGGTATAACTGGAGGATGACAAATGCTGCTCTTTTACCATTCTGTGTGCTCTGCACATTTTATATCCATTGCATCAGTTACCAAGAGCAGGCAGCAATAAAACATCACCCTTCAAAAACCAGTCTGGGATTCTGATTATTGAATGGCATTCTAACTAAAACCAACAGCATTCATTTGTTAACATGAGGATTATAATGAGAAAATATTTTCACAAAATACAGACATTACTATGATTGTATCCCTACAAGCAGGACTGTTAAACTCGTTTCTCTGAAATCTCTAGCAATATTATGGGATTCAGCTAACCATGAATACAGCTACCCAGGAACCCATGTTTCTACTTGTGTTTATGCTTTCCATGACATATTTTAATATCTCAGCTCCACCTGATAAATGTTTTCTAAATAATTTTTTCTTTGTATAGAATTTGAACAACTGATTTTTCAAAATGGTAGGAGGATGTCATGTTCTTTTTTCCTTTGAGACAACTACTTTGAAGTGGTAAAGGAAAAGAAAAAAATCCACAAAGACTGTACTATATGAAGGTCATCAGAGTAAAATACCTACTTCATAGAAGGTGAGTAAAGTTAAATAAGAGGATATAACCTCAACTGCATGCATGGTCTATTCTTGATGTCTGTTGCTTTCTCTTCAAATTAATATTCCTTTGTCTACTGATTAAACTCTTAGAGAGGAATAATATTTTCAAATATTATGATGAGAGTATGTCATGGCAGAACTATAATTTCTCTAATTGTTCTGTGTACTAAGGTATATAATGTACATTCAAATTCAGGATTTGCTAACTATTTTTCTAGCGATAATATACACAAAGCTCAAATGTTTTCTCTGTTGCTGTGTTCTGTTTTTCCCAGCTTAAAATGCAAATGAGACATTTGGTTGAGACACTCCTGTTTTTCCAGTGAACAGAAGATGTGGCACTGTTCAAGCACTGTTGCTTTAGGGCCCCACCCAGCTCATGCAGAGGGTTCAAATGGGTTCAGTGAAATAATAGAGACATTCCTGGAGAGGAATTTTCATTGAAAATGCTTTTTAATGACATTTTATTTGTTGATGTGACCAAGCTTAACTGGCCTCAGAACAGACTAGGATCTTGTCCTTTACTAGAACAACACTTTTGTTCTCGTATCACAGAAACAGGTCTATGAGGCTTTACTTCTCAATGAAACAATAGTGATAAAAGCAATTCACTTTTTATTCCCCAAGTAGATTAGTGCCTGTCTAAACTTCACAAAGTAAAGCTGTTTAAATGGAGTTAGATTAAAAATCTTTGTATTAAGAACAAATTGATTATGAGCTACTGAGATGCATCTAACAACTCCAAATCCACTTCAGCTCTTGTGGATTAAGCTTGGACCTTAAATGGCAGAGAGGTTAAAATAAAGGAGGTACATCAACTTCTAACCTTTTAAAAAGGTGAATATTTCAATTTGGAAAAAAGAAACAACCAAAAAAACAAAGCAAGACAAATATGATATACAGACATTACCTGAACATCCGATTACCATTGAAAGATTATGAATCATAAGTACAAGTTTATAGGAAGAGACCATGTGTTAAGTATCATTAAATAAAATGAATAGAGACCTAAAACCAAGGTTCCTTTAAGTCCTGTTTTTAATTCTAGGATTTTCAAGTTAATTATGTTGAAGCTTTTCCAAACCTCAAGTCTGAAAATATATTTTTTACTATCTTAAGTAAAGGTGTCCTGCTTGTACACATCCCCCCAGTTCCATAAGACAGCATAATGATTGAAAAGCTTCCACATGCTGCAGCTACTGCAAACTTTTCCTGCTGTGCTCCTTGCAGAGAAAACAATCTATGGAAAAAAATCCCCTAACAGTTTAACAGAAGTCTTACTTACGAGTACTTTGTCAGCAGCTCCAAATTATTATGCATGTTGATTGGATACGTCTCACTGAGATGAAACAGCTTCTCTAAGGCCTCATAAATGAAAATGATGCAGATAAGAGAAGCAAAGGCTTCTTCAGTAAACCGGGTAATGTAGCAGACTAGGGAGCTTGCATCAGTTGCAACAAGGATGATGCACAGGATTGCAGTCCACAGCCCAATGCTGGCTCTCAGAGAAAGGTATGACAACCCATACTCTCTAAAATGAAGAAAAAAAAAAACCCACTCTTAACCTTTTGTCCAGCCACAGTAAATAGAGACAAGGCAGCTCCAAAATTTCCTTTCTGGGGGCAGTCTGAATCAGAAATTATAGACTTACTGTGAACAGAAAATCCTATCAAATCACCTCCTGACCAGAGCTCTTCCCCCAGTTAACAGGACACAAAGAGCTCTATCTCTATTAAAGTGATCACGTGAGCAGCTTTGAGAGTAGTCACACACGTGAAGTGTAGAAGGTCCACTCACTCTTTATCCCATACCCTGCTTTGTGAACAACCAACACCTGTCAATTTCTTTTTAAGCTGTGAAAGAGTAGCTATAACAACTTTCATCAAAATTCTGTAAGCTTATTGCATATGATAATAGAGCTCCAAACACACCGTGTGACATTATCACAGCAAACTGAAAGGTCTGTCTGAAGGTGTGAGAAAATTTGAGTGCTAAGTAGGGTTTCCTACTCTGTGTTGTGCAGAAGATGCTGGTACAGAAGTCCCTGTCACAGCAATGAGGCAGAAAAGCAGACTGGGTAGCAGAGAAGCATGATGGGTTCCAAATGGAGACAATTTTAACCCACACTGTGGCAGAGATATGTCAAGTACAGCACATTAGTCTAAACGTGGCTCTTCTGGCATGACACTTCACTCACTGTCACATTCCCAGGTGAGGGAGTGGCATGGTCTGTATCAGTGACTATTGAAAGAGGGCACCACTTCTACTGCATTTACTTGCTTGGTGAGAGGCAACACCTTTCGAGTTAGGGATGAGATAAACCACTGATTTAAACATATTGTCACAGAGTAGAGAATGAGAACATTTCAAAAACAAACAAACAAACACACAAAAACCCCACAAACATCCTGGAGCTGTCATTCCCTTCAAAACAGTTGAGGGAAGAGGTAAGGGAGGAAGGAGATTTTCAAAGCAACAAAATCCCAAAATTTAAGAAAATTCACCTTTCTGCATTACCAATTCACTGCACAGTTTCTGGACTCTGCAACATGATAAAGGCAATAATTTATCTTGTAGTGCACCGCTTAGGATTTCAACTTTGGGATGTCTCTACTTTTACCTAACAACAAATGAAGGATGATGTATATAATGATCTTCACTTACTTGCAAAATTTGAATAAGATCTTCTCAAACACTAAAACTGGTCCTGTGCTGCCAAGTATGGTGAGAGGCTGTCCACCAAAAAGAGAGTAGGCAATTCCAGTCATGGATGCTCCAAACAGCGATTCTATTGCACTCTGAATATGATACAGAGAGAAGTGTCCATAAATTTTCAAACAGGTTCTTTTTGCAATGTCTTAGTCTGTAGCCTTCTAAACATTGAAAAACCAATATACAAAGGTGATTCATGCAACAGGAAGGAAATACTAACCACAAAACTAGGAATGTAAGTTTGTTTTAAAAGTTCAGATTTAACACATACTATACGACCTTCAGTTGCTTCTCCCAGCAGACCACCAAACGTGATGACAGGAGACATGCAAGCACAGTAGAGAAACAAAAATGATGCCAGACACTGCAGACTGAGAGCATCCCTGAAGTCACTCCAGAAGAAGGGAGCTTTTCTTTTGATATCTAAAATTAATCCTCCAAAAAATCTAAAGAAAACATAGAAGAGCTCAAATTAATTAAGGTGGCACACAAAACTTTCTTCTACAATATTGCTTCAACCACACTGCAGAGAAGCTACTGTTCCTTGATGAAATGATCCATACTCCTATGTTTCACCATTCATAAAAAAAATAAGTTAGAGGAAGCCTGTCTTTGTAACTTCAACCAGGAAATAATTGCAGTTTTAAAACAAACTGATTTCCATGTCTCTTTTATAAATTCTTCAACTAATCATCCCGAGCCCAAAGTTCCAAACAGTTGCTTGCTCCCATGCACTAAATCAAACTGTTTATTACATGAAATAATTCTTTACATTTTTTTAATTAGGGAGGTATCACAGTGCCTATGTGCCCACACATTTATATATAGAGCTTAGCATTCTTTATTTGAGAACCTGTTCCTAAAGACAGAAATGAATATATGTTACCATTTTTCAAGGACAAGAACTGTCATCTTTTGTCATTTAAACTGTGTCAAGTATAATCAAATATTTAGGAACAGACGTTCCCTTACAAAATACCATACAGCTAAAGTAAATAACCCCACAATGCTCTTTTCCTCACAAGCACACAATGTATCAGATGCTGCTGAGGTAAAGAAGAAGGTGTAGTGCTACTACTTCCTAAATATTAAAACAATCCTTCAAGCTGTCAATTAGCAGGTTCTCTGGTGAGAGAACAACTTCCAGCCAGACAGGCCATCATCTCCCCTGCCCCAGTGTACATCAGCACTGCAGCTCAATCTTTAGCTTCATGCTAAAGGCAGGAACAATATTTAAATATCAGGAGGCAGCAAACATCTATTGCTCAACTACACTGCACTAAGGCAGCCACTGACAACTGATGCATTTACACCATATTAGATGAGAGAAAATAAGTATTCCTTGGGGCAAATTCTTCATTCTGATATATATTGCAGCCACCAGGGTAACCACAGCCTCATGTACCAGGACGTATTATGGGTTACTGAGGTAAAAAAGAAACACTAGAGCTGCACAACCCAGAAACTTCAACTACAGAACAGCTGTAAGTATTCATAATATATGGCACAATACTATACCAAGTTTTCCTTCGTCTTGTACAAAACCAAGAAACATTAATCCAGTTTAAGAGAGATCTGGCCTTGGTAAATATTGGAGAAAGGAGATGCAATAAATACAATGAAAAAACTCAGACCCTCTTTCCTTCTCCTGCTCTCTGCAAATGAGCATGTATTGTCCTCTTCAGCTACATGGCACATGCAAATCAGGAGAAATGCCTGAAAGAAATCATGAGCCAAGACACTTCTGAGAGAGAACCAGACCCTTGTGATTCCTTTTGAACATCACTTTGAACACTTAAGATTTTGAATATGTTTTCACTAACTTTCCAGTGCGTTGCAGTTCTGGTCCAGAGTGTCCCCCAGGATGTTCTGCTTCCCCATGGGCTGCAGTTCCATTTGGCACTCCTGGGATCTTACGCTTCTCCTACCAGAAGGAAAAGATATTTCTCATGGGTTTTAGCACTGAAACAGGCTCTGAAAGTTAAAAGCTTAAACATAAAAATTTTATTTTAAGATTCGTCAGCATAACTTCCTCATAAGCTGTAGAGGAGTTCTATCACAAGACACTTAATAGTAAAAAGAATTGTGATTCTTTGAAATTTAAAGAATTGGTCACAAAAAAATCTTGTCTCAGAAAACATTTTAAAGAGTAACGAGCTTTGATCAATTCTTGCAATAAGCTTAGAAATAAAAAAAAACAAACCATGGCTATTTGGAATAATCAAGGATGATTAATTATCCCTGAATTTAATATCTTTAGATGCAACTGCCTGTATTTACTCAGGAGAGAACTAGTACTGGACTAAACCGCATATCATCACTATACTGTATGCTTACAAGTCAAGGGTTCTTCTAAAGAATATTAACCTAAAATAAAAAGAGCATGAAAAACATAATGTCTCTGCTAAATGCTAAATTAATGAGACTTAAATCTACATAATAAAAATTTATCACAACTTTAAAAAGTGTTTGAATTTTGCACTGTACAAACCTGAGAGGGAACATTCTTAGGTGGTTCTATTCGAATTGTTGGGTCCCACTCTCCAGGAGGGAGAACAGTAACCTGATCAAGAAACTCATCAATTCCAGACACCAAGTCATTACGGTCTTTTGCTTTGTAAGCAACATCATGGAATACCTGTGAAAAATTGAGAAGTATGTGTGGGAGGAAAAAGAGATAGAAAAAGGAACTCTCTCTAAAATAATGGCCCCTCTTCTCTGAAATAGAGCACACTTTGTAAAGTTCCCACTGAACAAACAATCTCAGCTTCAACTGAAAATAGCTTCTGGTACATAGCTGTCATAGAAATTCCAACTGCTACAGAAAAACATCCTTATGGCTGCTAAATATTCTAGAGATTTTGCAGCTTAAACAAAATTAAGTCCACTGGAAAGCAACTGTGTAAAATAGAACCTTATTGGTGAAGATATCTTAGCTTGTGAATATTGTTTCTCATTCTGTTATCCCCTTACAGCAGCATAATCTGGGCTGTCACAGGATCATGAAAGGAACTAAAATGTTCGCTGTCATCACCAGAATGATTAGCCACATTTCATCTGAAGGACTGGAGATTCCCTATTACACCTCTTCAGTCAGTACAAAACTAAACCATGAATAAAAATACCTCATCTGTCATTAGTGTTGCAATTGATCTTCCAATCTCATGGTACTGTTGGCCTTTACCCAATGGTCCAAGAAGGATAAACAAAAATCTGCAAATTAAAGGTAAATTTTAGAAATTGTAAAGGATGGATGGTTGAAATTAATATAAATACTACAGAAATATTTATCTAAAATGTGGACTAGAAGAATCTCTCAGATAAACACTATATATAATCTCCTTCAAGATCCTCACACATGCATTTAAACATGAAGCTCTGCTTAGAAAAAAAAAGTGAAAATAACTTCCAAAAATATATCATAAGCTTAACAGTCAGTCTTGATTGAGACTACCAAAACCTCCTTACATAACAAACCTTAACCTACATAATAAATGTATGGAATTGTAATCTATGTACAGAACATATTACTTAATTCTGTTAATTCAACGGAATGGTTATGCTTACATAAATTATTGCAATATTGGTGAAGTTAAATTAACCCAAATAAAAATAATTTTTAAATAATTTTTACTTCCATTAAGTATCTGGACAGTCTCTACTTGAGGCTGTAGGCAAGCAAACTTCTATAAAAGGCAGAGGATTCGTTCCTGAAATAACTAATGAAAATAACTAAAATTCTCAGTTTTGCTAAAATGTAAAAGACAGTATTTTGACGTGTACTACTGATTGTCTTTTTTTTTCTTTTTTTCTTTTTTTGTTCTTTTTCTTTCTTTCTTTCTACACACTTTTGCACAACACTTAATTGTCCTAATTTGTCACTCTTTTTATTTTGACGAAAAATCAAGAAATCTGTTCTTTTCCTTTCGGTGGTTTTTTTTTCTCGTGGGAATCTGCGGGAGGTTACAAGGGAAGGCTTTTTCCGAAGCCAGTTCAGTCCCTCAGTGTTTCTTATGCACACACAAAAACTAGAAAACATTAAAAAAAGTAATATCCAAAGTAACTACAAAGTACAGTTCAAAGAAAATGTTACTGTTTATCTGGTTAGAAGCAAGGATCTGAGGCTCAGCATTGTAATTCATAACATGAGTGTCATGTGTGAGTGTCCTGAGTGTCACAAACAACTGCAATACGTTACTCCCTACTGTTGGAATTCTACTTTTATAGAAAGTAAAAGGGGGAAGGAGAAAGAGAGACAGAATATGTGTACAAACAAATGCACTTTTTTTTTTTTAAATAGGAGGGATACTGCAATAATATTTACATCAGTGAACACAGATATGAGAGAATCACTTTGGACTTTTGATCTGAATTAACCCCAGCAGGGCATAATGTAACCACATATCTATCCCAATGCCTTCTATTTGAATACAAGGTCGTTTTTAGGCTTTCATTTTTTTAATTCCTCATAATTTGTTTTCAGAATCTAAGTACTCCATCAGAAAAGTTTAAACTTGGAAAAAATTAATTTAATAAAAATTTGTGGTTAAAAGTCTCACTCCCTACCATGGAAAGCAAATTTTTGAAGTACAAATTTCTGAAGAACATATTTACAACATCTTCTCCATCTATTCATTCACTATCCTTAGTCAACCAAATCAGTTTGCTTTTTGCCTTTTCTTAATTCCTTCCTCATTTTTTTAGTTCTGTACATAATTATGCAGTATCACACAAGTAATTTCAGTTCCAGATGAAATATTCTACGAAGCTGAATATTTCACCTTAGTATTTCATCTGGAGTAATACCAGTTTGTCGAGTATAAACTGTGTGTTATAGCCTACATTTCTATATCTGTGAATCTCACAAACCAGCATGTGTCCGAATATAGCCACACATCATTTACAGGATGAGCAGAAGGCTGAGAGATGTCTTTGTTAAAGAGCAAACCAAATTCCTCACTCAGTAAATGGCAAAGCTGAGGGTCACATCACCCTGTCTCCACAAGGTACTCAGGAAAGCACAAAGCAAAATCAGCCCAGCTGTACCTGGTTGGAATTGGAACTTCAGCCAGTCCTGTAAGCAGCACTGCAGGAGACAACCTAACAAAAGCCACAACAGCACGGTCCAGGAACTCGAGTTCACCGACTAAGATGTTTGATGCTTCAGCTCCAGGTGGTATCTTTTTCATGAAGTGTAGGTCAACCTGGGAAAAATATATTAAATTACAACCGAAAAGTTAATCACAGGGATGCAATTCCACTGTTATTGTCTGAATATTTTTTTAATAGAAATGTTTCTCTAAACTAAACTAGACATTAATTTGATTGATCTTTCTTGGAAATAAAGCACTGCAGAATAAATTTACAAAAAAAAGGTATCAAATTAAAAAAATATTTTTAAGAATATAGGATTAATTTCCTACTAATGTTTTTTTATATATGTTCATAACAATGTGAATACTTGATAACAATCATAACAGTAGACAAAATTAAGACACCTTATTTTTCCATAATTAACAATTCTGGAAATCATTAATTCGGAGATCATTGTTATGTTATTATCTCACTGAGAAGAACACTAGATTCCACTACACACAATTTTCCTTTTTCTACTCTGAGATGTATTTTTGTTTTCAGACTTAACAGAAGATAGTTTCCCTTCTGCTGAAAGTAACAGAAAATAAGCTATTGAGTGTCTCAAGGGCTAACTGAAAGAGTAAAGCAGAAGAAAAACTTTGGAATTTTAGGCAGCAATGTTGACTTTTGCAGGATGATAGAAAAACAGATACACAGCTTTATCATGACAATGCTATAATAAGCTCAAGGTATTTGCATAGGAATGTATGACTCTAGACTTTACTATCTAACAAAGACTGACATGGAATAATAAAGTATATAATGTATGTCTGATTTAATTATGCACCAGTATTGTCTACATTTCAAAATGCATGAATTTTGTCATTTGCTTTCCTTTTATTAATCTAAACACAACAACAGCAACCAAATCCAATATAAACTGTTAAAGTGGACCATTTTAATGTCTATCTTACAGCCATCTGTCAGTACTAGTTTGCATAGTTTTTGGTAATATTTAGAAAATTGTTTTCTTGCAAATGGCTCTGGCACTAAATCAGAATCCAGATATAACACAGTTGCCTGTGTAATGAAATCTTGGTTTGCTGAGATCACAAAGAGATATCTAATGCTTCCCTAAGCTATGAAAATGACTAAACACCTCATGAAGTTAAACAAGAACAAGATTAACCTGGAAGGTTGGAGACCAAGTACTTTTTCAAGGTAAATTGAAAAAGTGAGGTAAATTCTCTTTTCCACTGAAATAATGAAATAACTCTTCAGGATTAAATACATAACTAGGGATCACTCTGCACCTAATTTTGGTGGCACAGGTTATTGTAATTGAGAGGAAGAAAGCAGCCTTTCAGGCATGTAGAAATCTGCATTCCCTGCTGAGTTTACCTTGTGAATGGATGGATTTACCATTTAAATGCATTTAACATTTAATAATTAATGTCATATATACAGTATGCTACAGTTGTGACATTGAGGTCCTCTAACATACAGATCACAAGATTCAAATTTAAAATAAACATTCGGTGTCCTGTCTACCAGAAAGTATTCCCAGATATTTCCTGTACTATTTATCAGCTTGAGATTCTAATACCAATATTGTTTTGGTAGTGAAGAGAGTCCCATTAAAAGTGAAGTAGCTGGCAGAGGAGCAAACTGAGCAAGAACACCCAAACCCCAAAGGTGTCGCTTTTACTGCATAATGAGTGGAGGTGGTCCTGGAGTGAATTTATGGCAGTGGTAGAAAATATGTATTTTGAATGCTTCATCTAACCTATCCATAATACATCTTTTATCCCAGGTCTTTAGCTGGAGAGACCTGATGTGCATCTTAATCTGCACCTTAACCTGAGTCACATTCTTGACCTGACCCTAAATAGTCCCGGCAAGCTCCAGTTAAATATAAAACTAAATAACTAATGCAGAGGCCATGGCCCTCTGGGGCAACTCAAAGACTGAAGAGTGGTGGACATCTACCCTGAAACCAAACATAAATTGTCATGAAGACAAAATACCCAACATCCCTTCTTAGTAAAACATATTAATCAAAATTATTTATAATCAAATTTATTTATATTAATCAAATTTATTTATATTTATTTGTTAAATTTATTTATTTATATATTTTATATAATATTTACATATTTATAACCCAGCTTATAAATAAAAGTTGCTTCACATGATATTTGAAAAACCAAACTCTGTCAGTGTGAGACGGGGTTTGTATCAGAAATAGTGTTTCCACACAGAGCACAGGAATGTTGCCATGAGAAGGGATGTGGGTACAGTCTCTCTATACATTTTGCATTTCAGGACAATTAATGTTCCCTTCAGTCTTTGGCATAAAAAGTAGAAATGAGCCAGACGAAGTTCTTAAACCATCACCCCCATTCTGCTGTGAAAGGGGTAAAAGTGGTGCTGTGACAGATCACCCCCACATCACCCTGAGAACACGAAGTCCTGGTGGTGGCAGCAGAGGAAGAGGAGTGACACATTTACAAACAGCACAAACCATCTCTCTCCATGCTACTGAAGTAACTCACTGCTCAAGACAGCTTTCAGTGCCTGCCTCACATTTTTCATACATAGACACCAATACGATCAACAGTCTCAATGCTGTATCCAGATTAAGTCAGCTTTTTGAATCAACTCCAAATTTGGAATATTAAATGTATCCCAAGGGAGACAGATTAGCATGGAGAGAAAATGTGAGGTAGCCAAAGGTGCTTTTTTCGTAGAAGATAAATGAAATTAATATCTGGAACAAAATTAGAGCAAGAAATCACAATACTCAAGGGAAAATTAGTGTACTGCTCTACTTTCCTCTCAATCTGTGCATATAATTCCAATTATAACCGTTGGGAGTTACTGCAATAGCACATTTCAAGGGGAAACTGCACTTATGCATCTTCAAAAGGATAAATGGATCTATTTAAAGTCAGTTGAAAAGAAAGGTATTAGATTACAATCCTTTACTGTTATTTCATTCCTCCTAACAAAAGTTGTTCCTTTCATATTCCTGACATACTTATTGGTATCCATCACTGCTGAGGTTAGAAGAAGATGAAATGTTGATTTCTTCCAGCTAGTTTAAATGAAAAGAGCTCTTTTGATCAGCAAAGCAGCAGCACTACAAAAATAATGAGTGAAGGATCAAATGTTGCAGCTCCCATTCTCGTCCAATACAAACAGAACTGCAGTTAGACGACTGACTGGGATTTGGATCCTACAGCTCTCAAAGCAACTGGAGAAATGTTCAAGAAAAGCACTACTGAAATTTATGTCATTCCCTTCACTTCTGCATTGCTCAATTTTGAATAGACAATTTTATTTGTATTTTATATCCTTTACAAATTTTACATCTTGATATTAAAACACTTGCAAAAACAATTAGCTTTACTTGAGACTTAATATAAATATCACGAAACCAATATTGCACTTTAAAGCATTATAATTTTAGTTTGAAGTATGTTTAAAGGATTAACATTCAATTTTTAACAACCTGCCACTGTTTATAGATGTTCCCGTAGCCTCTATAGAAATATATTCATAATACATTCCCAGCCAGCCTCCTTTTTGCTCATTGTCATTGACAGAAAGATCTGTTTCCCCTCTTATTTCAGCCATATACGATTCATAGTCTGGAATGTTCAGTCCAAAATTCAAATGATGGAAATAGCTACTGCTGCTAGGAAATAAGTCTGGCACCAGATGGAGCAATCACATAACTCTACTTTTAGCTCAGCTGCACTAACATTAAAATTCAGCAGACTCAAAGTGCTGTTCTTCAGAATTTTGGTTTGAATCACCTTTCTTCACTTACTCAACCTTTGTTGCATTAATGTGTCAGCTGAAGTCATCTGTCCCTGCCAGGCCTGTCATCTGTATCCATTGTGACTGCCTTAGGTGCATACAGACTTCTTACACAAATTAGGATTCTCCTTCACATTAAAGCTGAGAAGCTGTTTGCTTTTCTTTGCTATCTAACATTGAACTGTCATTGCAATCTCCACTGCTGAACAGTTAACATCTTTTGTAAAGCGTACTGAAATATCTTGGCTTGCCAGAAGAATTAAGTTATAGGTTTACAGAAACACATTCTGTTTGAGACATCTGGAATCCATGAGTTCAGGTTATAAAAAGCATAGTTCGCATTCATGCAACACTTCTACAGAAAGCAAAAATCTAAGGTAAATGTGAATTATAGGAATTCTGAATTACCTTCCTACTTAGATAATTTTCTGTTAATTTCTAAAATTTCCCCTACAAATATACACCTATGATATTAAATTTATCTGTGTTCCTAAACTGTGATTTCCTGTTGCATAGAATTTAGAAAGAAAATGTAAGATTATGTTTTATCATGCAGAAACTGCACTGCAGTGTACACAAAACTTCAATGCTAAAGTAAAATCTATGCTTTACAGTTTTCCTGACTCGCATGGACTCATTTTATTTCATTTTAAATATCTGTTTGGTAGTCAGGAAGCTCTCTTCACCATCAGCAAACACTTACCTTGCTAAAGTCAACAGTGCTGTTTTCTCTGCTCACATCATTTTTGTTTTCAATACAGGCTGGAGTAGCCTGTGGGGAAACAACCTGACCTGCTAAAAGAAATATCATTATTACAGCATACTAACAGTCCTAAAAATAAAGCAACATCTAACAACAGTTATTAGAGTTCTGCATACATTTCATATCATAGATACATGATGCACCTAAATATGGCACTTTAATTAAAAACTTATTTAGAATAGCACATTCTCAAAAGACAGAACATTCATCATGCACAGTTAGGAACGTGAGAAGGTAATTGGGAAAATATAAAAGATAGTGTTGGATATTAGAAGACAAAATTTCTATACCTATTAAACCATACAATTTCAAAGATATACATTTGGGGAAAGTCTTGCCTTCACACAGCTTTTTTAAATAATTTGAGGAGCTGCCAATTTTGGGCAATATCTGTCTACAAAAGTAATCCTCATTGACTTAAATAGGATTACAAATTTTTACGAAGTTACTCATGTGTATAAGAATTATACACATACAACTGATTATAACAACTACAAAAAAACAACATAAAAGTGGACTGGTATAGAAACAAATATATTGGAAATCAACTGATTTATAAGGCCAGCATAGAAAAATGTGATTATGGACATGTATAAAACAAATGCTTCAGCAAACACATTTTCCAAAAAATTCCAGTGAGGATTTAGTAAAATATTTTAAAGAAGTTTTAAAAATCTCAAGATGAGAAATGTTTAAATACACCTACGTTTTGTGGAAACAAAGAGCAAGTCTTTTAACCAGCAAAACTTTGCCGACAAAAGCTCAACAAGAAAAAAACCAAAGTCAAATAACAAGTCTATGCCATATAGAGCATATCTTCACTTAATGCCAGCATTGTCCCTGCCCGTGGCCGGAGCCCACTGTGCACACACTGGGGTGTGGGGCCGGCAGTAGGGCAGCACACAAACCCCACAGGGGCACAGCCCATGCCCTACTTGCCTTCATTCTTTCTCCCTCTCTGGCATGTCAGAAGCCACACACAGCTCTGAACACCACAATGAAGTACAAGAGAAAGTACCAAATATATGAGCCAACTATCTCTTACTGCCCTAACACATACCCAGGAATAACTACAGAGTCCAACTGGCCCAGAGTCAGCATCTCGTGCCCAGCATATATTTGTTTCCATAGCGAATAAAGTCTCTCATATGACTGAGAAATGATGATGTGAAAACATTGGTTCTGGTGAAAATCAACCTAAACTTGCACAGTAACAAAGACCATATGTTCATGATATTTGAAGATGAAGACAGTCAGGAAGTCCTAAGCTAGGCAAATTGTCTGGGCAATTCCAAAAGCCACAGCCTGGCCCCCCACACTGCAGGGACCCAGCCCTGCAGCCCAGGCACATCCTCAGCCACAGCCAGGACACTGAACAGGACCCAGCCTGGACAGGACCAGAGACCTGCAACAGCACCTCAGCCACTGCCAAAATGCTGAAGTATCCAGTTTCTGTCACAGCTGAGAAATACAGGAACCCTAAGTCTGGTCATGAATTCCCAGTTGAAACACTTGCTCAAGGAAAATGCTAGTTTTCATGAAAATCAACATGTCATTTTCCACTAGACAAATCTCCCATGACACAAAACAGGTTTTAGACTCATGTGTGCATCCTAGCAGCACAGACAGAGATATTGCACTTTGATTAGGTAGTACATTAAGAGAAAGTTTAAAAATATATTTCTAGGAATCTTATTCTTAAATGTATGTATCTTTAAACTGCAAGTATTTCCATTTTTCTCTCTGATTCAGGACAAGGACAGATAAAAATAAGAACAGAAATCAGGGCTTTTGTTCGGCTCTACAGTAAAATAAACAGAGAATGGCGAACAGGCATGACAAGCATGTTTATCTAAGCAAGCAGAATAAAAATAAATTTAGGATTAGAATTTACATATGACAAAAATAAAGGATTGATTTTAGAAATCCACATATTAATGTAAGTTAAAGGAATTCATATAAAAAGAGGCTAGGAATTCCTAAATGCCACAGGAGACAACTTTTGCAAAACAGAAGCCAGAAATTATTACATATGCAAGGTATTTATAAACAGCCATTCAATTTGTCTGTTTTAATTAGAACTGAAAGAAAAACAGAGTTCCATCATTGTTAAACCATCATCTTTACAATATGTGTTCCAGTGCACTACTTCACATTGCAATTCTTTTTCGGCATTGTTTATTTAGCAGTCCTTAAATTATTTTCACAGGAATCAACCTGTAGCATTATACCTATGAAAAAGCATTAATATAAAAACAATATAAATTTTATTCCTGTTCTATTCTGGAGATTTTTTTAATGTGACCAAAAAAAAAA